>CM033319.1:23924718-24524718 GCA_019359835.1 Pharus latifolius
CAAAGCTTCGACTTTCTGGATACTGAAAATGTCAGAAAATATATTTTTGTTAAAATTTTCTCTGGGAGATTCAATTCTGGTGTCCCTCTTACAATTTCAAACAACTATTTTAAAAATAATTCATGTAGGTGGAAATGAACGGCATGCCACTACAACGCGGATTTTGTATATAGTCGTTGTCATTACTCTCGTGGTTGATTTCTTACCTTTTATTAATTTGCATTCACATTTTTAATATAGCAAAAGGTGAGCAACTTTTTTTTACACAATGTAAAAGGGAGAAATTTTCTTTTTAAACATGCAGAGGGACTGCATATATCTTCATTAATTAGATTAAAAATGATATTTACAGGCCCCTATCCGGGGTTGAAATATTGTCAAAGAAGTGACCTATACATCTCCAAGGCTGAGTAAAACGAAACCAACATGGGCAAGTTACATTAAATAAAATAGTTAGGTAAAATCTCTGTTTGTTATTATATCTAGTTGTATTCTCGTAGAAATCTTATTCTCATTTTTGTCTAATTATGCTCATCATTTTGAATCAGTTGATAGAAATCGTCAATATTCAACTATCAATTCCAAAAAATCCTTTTAAGGATGGTTTGGTTGCTTGTTATATATTATCACACATTTCTTAGATAGGTTTTACTTTTTATAGTCATTGTTTTATTTGCGTTTATAGTTGTGGTGTACCACATTTTTTTTAGACATGTGACTTATTTATTATAGACATATTTTTTTCATTGTTTTGTTCGCGTTTATAGTTGTAGTGTACTATATTTTTTTAGACATGTGATCAATTTGTTATGGACATATTTTTTTTATCATAGTTGTGATTCGATTAAATGACACACAAAAATTGTGAAAAAATATAATAATATTTAGCATCAAATTTAGACATGTGATCAATTTGTTATAGATATATTTTTTTTATCATAGTTGTGATTTGATTAAATCACACACAAAAATTGTGAAAAAAATATAATAATATTTAGCATCAAATCAATCAATCTCTAATCCTTCTGCACCAGATACGAGAAACTGAAATTGTCGTCTATAAAATGTGCTCTGAAATGGCACGGGCAGTCAGATTTTTGAACGAAACATAATTGAATCTAGCAGTTTCTAATGTTCTATCTTGTCAGCTATCACCGTACGTATAATTACACCATTATATATTTCTGTGACTTATAGATAAAATCGATCATATGTGTGTGTGTGTGCACGTTTGGGTAATAATAAATCTCTAAACATGTAGCTGTGCAGCCTGGTTCTCCCTGGCTGGCAAAACGTACCCGCACGACACTGACATTGATGGATGCAAGTATCAAACTAGCTGTACACACCGGAAATCATAAATGGTAACGAAGCAGTACTAGATAAAAAGGAAAAACAGTCTGAATTGTCTAATGGACAACCAAAACAAAAGGCCTCTTCCTGTTTAGAGGGAAATTAAGATGGTGCCAATAGTTTCTTCTGTTGGGGTCCATGACAAGTATTTGTGGAATCAAATGCTTGGAGGTGGGTCAATCGAGCTTACGGACGCATGCTTTTCCATTTGATACAAGCAACCCGTCATAAACATATGCGCCTTCCCATTAGGATGTTTTAGTGTTGTTTTCTCAAATGGATTAAAATGATTTGCTTGTGCTCGAAGTTATGAAGATTGTTTCTAAACTTGTGTTATATCTCTTTTTTAACTGTCTCAACTCTCAATACAATATGTCCTACATTGATGATGATGATAGAAGGAGATGCACCCAATCTAGAAGAATTCATTGTTTACTCTAATTTTTGGCTCATAGTGAGAGGGTTGATTGTGGTGGATCGTGACAAAGCAGCGAGGCAATGGTGAACAACAACAAAGATGAAGAACGGAAATGAGGATGATAATGCGGCAGAGAGGTGTCAAAGACACCAAATATGTCATAGAGACAAAGATAATAATTATAACAAGAATAACGAGTGGTGTCCCTAACTATATTAGGGAGAGACGGAGATATAACAACGTGTTATATTTTTAGAATGGGTTTGTTATTTGCTTGATGCTTCAATAATTTATTATTTGTGAGAATAAACGTATTATTTCCCATCACAGCACACAATAATAAAGTAGTTCTGTTACGATCTTACGTCTAATGATGTATGTTGCCCAAAACAAAAATTGTTGAATCCGTTGATCCGTCCACCGCTGATCCACAGCTGGTCCTTTCGATATATATGCTGCTACATTTTTTTATGGATCAGGGAGTATATCAGGCTAACGACCTGTTGCAATCATGGATTTTAATAATTAGTTCCGGTATTGTAGATTTCTTATACATTTGATAATATTGTATTTGGTAGTAAGTGGAAAATAAAGCCCATGATAGTACAGTAATCGGTTCCATGATCCTCCAGGAAAAAAATTGGCACTCTTTGGTGCTTGTTAAAAGAAATATGTATGAATTTTAGGATGCTTTACCTTTGTATCATACAAAATCTAGAGTTTAGTGAAATATTATCAAGCATCTAAATGTTGTATAAGTCTAAATCTCATATATTAATATCATAATCATTGGTATTTTATTAATTTGCCACTCTTTCAATATAATGGAGCTAAATCTTCTTAAATGTTATGAGCAAGAGAGAGATAAATATGTATTAGTGTTCTTTGAGAGTATAAAACCCACTCCATGAGTAATTAACTTAGGAGCTATCTCAAGTCTACGTACAACGTACCACGGTACATGCATCATGCATACACATAAACAATAAATATAGTCACATAAAAGCCCTGCAAGTAAAATTTTCGCTTTCCTCAATCCTCAGCCGAAAGGTTAGATCGCCCAAAAGGACGACCCGCTGCCTAACTGTCGGCCAGGCGGGCCCCGTGTCCACGAACTCCCGCCAATCCACTCCCTGCCCGGCTGTCCCCTCCCGCACATGTCGTCACTGCCAAAATGGCCTCCTTAATCATAACCCAACCACTTTACTTTTAAAAAAATTTAGGGGACTATACAAATTACAGTGTTTAAAAACAATCAGGGTTAGCTGCACTAATCCAAATTTAATTTGGCTTTCTGGTGCTTTTCCCGTCCCATCTCCACCACCTTTGGCCCCCATCAGCGTCACAGCACCCCCACCCCCCCCCCCCCCCCCCCCCCCCACCTCCCACCTTTAGCCTGGAAAAAAATTCCACAGTGGTGCGGTGGTGGCGACGACCCGATCGCACGTTGGCCGCTCGAGCCTTCCCCCCGCACCAGAAATGCGTAGCATTTTATAATTACATGGGAGTCGCCTCTCTCTGGCTGGTTCCCCCCCACCTCTCGTGCTCTGCTCCGCTCGTCGCCCTCCACCTCCTCCCCGTCGCTGTCGCTGCTATCGTGCGCCGCACGCCGCTCCCCGAGGCGGATCGCGCCGTGCCGCGAGGCGATCGGCGAGCGGCCGAAGGGAGGAGATCGCCGCCACGCCGCACGCTCCTCCGGCCGCCGACGGCTCGCGCCACCTGGGGTTTGGCGCGCCCGATCCGAGGAGATAGGCGGGTTTCCGGTAGCTGCAGATGACACATGGTGCGTGGCTGTGGAATTGTGAGATGCGCGATGCTTATGGTTTTGTTGGTTTGTGCGATGCGATGCGATGTGCGCGCGTGTTGGTGTGTTTTTGTCTGGTTCTGTCGCGGTTTTTTTTTTTTTTGTTTTTTGTTTTTTGTTTTTTGGCTGTGTTAGGGGAGAATTTTTGTGGTTGTGGTGTTTGGGATGTGCGGAAAGTGAAGTGGGTTCTAGTTAGTTTGTGGAACTTTTGTGGATTTCATTTATGAATTGTTGGATGAACTGAATTCTAGGTTTTCGTGCAGGATTAACTAAAACTGTAGTAAGAAGTAGTTTTTCTGTGGTATAATTTGTGGAGGTAGTTCAGAATTTGTGGGAATTAGAATGGAACCGCATGCAAGGATGCATTTTTTTACTGAATTTTTTAGCTCACTTCATACACCACGGAACTCAGTTGAGCTTGCTTGATTTATGGAATGAGCAAAGTAAATTTTAGTTTGTCTTGGAGGATTAACTTAATTCTAGTAAAAGCCCTATTCCTTTTTGGTCCATTCTTGAATGAGAGACGCATATTGTAGGAATTAGAATGGACTATGTATGCGTGCCATGATGTGGATTTTACTGAACTTTAGCTTCGTGTTGTTTGTCCTGGAAAGTGAGTGAGTTAGTTTGATATACATCACAAAGAAGTGTGATTGACATTCACATTGCTATGCAGTTTTTGCCATCTGTGGCTTGAATACAGTAGTTCTGTTTGGCCTAGTTGTAATAGTTTTAAATGCTTTTGGTTACTTGTTATAGAAGAAATGAACTGAATACCGTCATCCTCTTGCTTAGGACATTAATATGCATTCGAGTGTGCCTGTGGTGCTACATATTAACTCTGCATAGTTCATCCACAATATTCTCCAGCTTCTTGAATTTTTCTATTTTTAAGATCAAATAGCATGATAGCCCTGGTTTCCTTGAAACTAAATGAAGAGAGTTAGCTTCTTATGTTTTCAACGAAGCATATTTTCCAATTGTACTCTTTTTTATTCCTATACTGCAGTATCGGTGAGAAACCCATATTTCTTGGTCATTCATCCTGTTCTTACTATACACATTTCAATTTCAGAGAACATCCATGCCTTAGGGGATGGTACTTTTGTTTGGCTCATTCCCTCCTTTTTCTGTGCATATTAATATATAACACCAGTGGCCTTTTTGCGTCTTTCTGAGTGCAACAAATTTAGGTAGAGATATATAGTATTCTAATGGTCCATTTTTCATATCATCTTGAAGTCTTTTGACAAGATATTCTGACTTTTCTCATGTGCAGGCTTCCATGTTAAATATTGTTGTAGGCTCCCATGTATGGGTAGAAGATAAAGATTTAGCTTGGATTGATGGTGAGGTCTTCCGAATTGAAGGTCAAAATGCCCATGTTCGCACTACCAAGGGAAAAACGGTATGCATGGGAAACGTCTACTGCCTCCCTTTTTTTTTTTTTTTTGCTTTTAGGTTCCACATAATTTCACCAATAAATTCAATCTCTGGTTCAAAGTACAATTGAAATTGTGGTTTTGTCTCAAGGACTGTCACCCCATTAGTTTTGGGCTGAAGAAGCATTGACCCATGCCATTGTTCAAAAAACTATTTTCGTACTATTTGTTTTCTATGTTACTGTATGATAGTGTCAAGGGATAAACTCCAAGGAATAGTACATCCAGTAATGCCCGTTGCAATGTGGTAGAGCAGAAAGAAGAAAAAAAGCCACAATTTCTACTTTTATTACCATATACCAGAGATATTGCATAGATGTTTAATTTCTTCGTTAGCACCTAAATTGTGATTCTGTCTGTCCTTGCATCGACACATCATAATGTTGCTATCCTCACTAAACCTTCAGGTTTATCTTTAAGCTGTGTTAGCAGTTCCTGCTTGCAGATGAAAAAAGTTTGTGGATCAATAGCAGCACCTAGTAACACCAGGAAGTTTCAGTCTCCAGGACTTCCAGTTGATTCGGAATTCTCCTTGCAAAAAGGGTGCATTCATGCACTTTTGAAGTGAACCTCTAGAAAACACCAGGAATGGGAAAAATATTTGATTTTTGTATGAGTAATTTGGATTCTTAAGAAAGTCTGGTTGGTGAGCATCTTGGGATTCTCTACAGAAAGCAGGGGAAAACTGCTGCTGCTAGTTAGTGCATTTTATATAAGGATTGAAGGGTTATATGTACAGCTGGAGGATCAAAAGCAATTGCTAGTATAGATTAGATGGATGTGAGCTTATGATTCAGAAAACAATGATGATTTAAAATATTCCGAGTCCTATATCAGGGGAGAACTAAGATGTGAATAAAAGGGCGCACTTAAAAAAGAAAAACATGATCAGTCATCATGTGGACTTTGTGTAATGGGACACACTTTAAATTATATCCTTGGTTTGGGACTTGAAGGTTCTGCTCTTGCTTCCACTACAACTTGGCAGCTAAAGAATGATATCGATGGTGTATTGGCTGTGAATTGTGATCTGGTGAATTCTCTCTAACAAATTGCTAAACATTTTTTTTGCTTCCTTTTTTGTTCCCAGTTGTCATATTACCAGATACAAATGTAAAAGGTATCAAAGAACTTTTGTATGGCAGCCAGAGGCACAAAAAGTAGCAAGAGATCATAATTTAAGACCTAGTATCAGGTGCTAGTAAGAGAGTGCAGCTAGGGGATACATGCTGGCAAGCTGCTAAAGTTCTTGAACATTTGACAACATGCTGGCATTTAAGGGCATATTACACATTTTGTACTCAGAAGAATTTTTAACTGCATCTTCATTCTTCATATTTGCATATCATAGAAAAGGGTTATTCTTGGTTGTTGGATTTCTGAAACATAGTCTATGTGGTTTATAAATATGAAAGGTATGAAATTGTGTTGCACATTTGTGCCATTCTCTTAGGGTTTATACAGTTCTGCCATGCACAGAAATGGAGAAGTTATTTCATTTTTTAGAACACCGATTGGTGTTTCTTTGTATTAGAGAAAAGGGGGAATTTGCGGATACATAAATGGAAAAGTTCATCGCCTGTTTGACTAATATTTCTGTCCATCACCAATCCAGATTCCTTCATTTCTGTGTAATTACTAAAATCCTTCTCCCTTCCTCCCTGCAGTGTGAAACTCCATCAGCTACACTTCTTCATGATCTATGTTTTATGAGTAAATTAAACTCTTGAAAGCAGTCATCTCTCTTCATAATTCAATAGCTTGCAATCTCTTAAAGTACGGAAAGGTGAAATGGTAACTGCAATGAAACAAATCTTTGGTTTTAAGGCAGGACATTTGAGAACATCCAGTAGCCCCAATTTGTTCCTAAGTAGTGCACAAGTGATTGAGCACACATACTGATGTGATAAACTGGGCAATGTAATGTTACTTCTGTGCATTTTGTAATTTCATACTATATTGATGTGCTGGACATCTTTTTTTATCACTAACTTTGGTATTTAGTATGTTCTAGTGTGAAGGTTTGTTATCTGTTTTGAAAAATCACATGTTTACTTTTGTTTCTGCACAACCAGGTTATTGTGAGTATATCAGATATACATCCCAAGGACACAGAAGCACCATCTGATGGAGTTGATGACATGACAAGATTATCATACTTGCATGAGCCTGGTGTCTTAGATAATCTATCTGTCCGTTATGCGAAAAATCTAATTTATGTGAGTGCTTGTTTACCAATTCCATTGTCAATAGTACAATTATCAAAAGCAAGTTAGTTATTTATTTTCTAATGTTGTTCTCTTGAGTTCCAGACCTATACAGGCAATATTTTAATTGCAATAAATCCATTCCAAAGGCTGCCTAATCTTGTTGATACCCGTACAATGGAAAAATACAAAGGCACAAATCTTGGTGATCTCGATCCTCATGTATTTGCATTAGCTGATGTTTCTTACAGGTGAATGCTTATACTACTATCATTTTTTTTTGGCTTACCATGAGGAGGTGCCTGTATATTGATGGAATCTTTTATCAATTCATTTGAATAAGGAAACAGGCAAATGATGAATGAGGGAAGGAGCAACTCCATTTTGGTCAGTGGTGAAAGTGGTGCTGGTAAGACTGAAACCACCAAACTACTGATGAGATATCTTGCATTTTTGGGTGGGCGGTCTGGAACAGGAGGAAGGACTGTTGAACAGCAAGTTTTAGAAGTAAGTTAAAGGATCTCATAATTTCTTACGTTGCTTGCTGATGACAGCAGTACTCTGTCTGTACAGAAGACAACATATCTATTTCAGTTGCAATTAGTCTTCTGGTTTACTTACTTGTTCTTTGGATACAGTCTAATCCAGTCCTTGAAGCTTTTGGGAATGCGAAGACTGTTCGGAACAACAACTCAAGGTGACTTTTTATGGATATCATAGTTTGGAACATAGAAGATATTTGTCTTGTTTTGTTGGCAGCCATAAGTTACCACAAAATTCCGGTGGTAGTACCAACAATGTTGCGTTCCAAAGAATGACAAGGTGGCAATGTTTATTTTGAGATCATGGTGACAAAAAGGACAACAAAATATGTGGTAATTGTTTGAGTGAAGGCCAACATAAAATCTAAAAGGAAAAAGATTGTGGCAAGCCATGAAAAAAGTGTGGTAACTGATTTGGCCACAGGCACACAAAAACCCTGAACGAGGGTCACATTTTGGTGGCAACTTAGGAAATCTTACCATAGCTCTGGTCGCTGTACAAAACAACTCCAATTTTTGTGGCCACCAAAACTTTTTTGCTTCACCAACTGAACAGGCTCACTAACTAAAAAAAAATAATTTCACCATAACTTTCTCAGACTTACCATTCATATTTGAGTTAGAAAGCTAATTATTCCTAGTTTTCTTCTTAATATTCATCACATGGAGAAGGATAATAAATAGATCAAACATGCCTCTTGTCCTCTTTTTGTTGATCACAGTATTTACTTATAACTTGTTCACTTTCTTGATAACATGTTGAAGTCGATTTGGTAAATTTGTTGAGATCCAATTTGACAAGAGCGGGAAGATATCTGGTGCTGCTATTAGAACATACTTGCTTGAAAGATCACGAGTTTGCCAAATCAACAGTCCAGAGAGAAACTACCATTGCTTTTACTTCCTATGTGCAGCACCGTCAGAGGTATTTTTCCTAGATTGGTTTACTTTGCGAGTAATAGTCTCTTGTATGTGCTTATTCTCTGTTTTAGCTGTTACATGTGTTACTATTGATGAAGAAACTGTAATTTCAGGATATAAAAAGGTTTAAGCTGGGGGACCCCTCATTATATCACTACCTCAACCAATCCTCTTGCATTAAAGCTGATGGAATTAATGATGCTGAGGAGTATCTCGCAACAAGAAATGCGATGGATACAGTTGGCATCACCGAGCAAGAACAGGTTTTAAATTCTCCTCTTTTAATTATTAAGGAATTGTTCTTCTAATTTGGATGCAGATATCACTTTTCTTTTAAATGGCACATTTGATCTCCAGGAAGCTATATTCAGGGTTGTTGCTGCTGTGCTTCATCTTGGAAATATTAGCTTTGCGAAAGGGAGAGAGGTAGATTCATCTGTAATAAAGGATGAGAAATCTAGATTCCATCTTAATACAGCAGCAGAGCTCTTGATGTATGCCTAATGTTTTAGTTCACCACTTTGCTTCATAATTCTAATGTTATTTTTGTCACTTTAGATATTTATAATTTACAATATATTGTGGAATGCTTATTGCAGGTGTCATTGTGAGAAGTTGGAGAATGCGTTGATAAAGAGGGAAATAAATACACCAGAAGGAGTGATTACTACAACTGTTGGTCCTAATTCTGCTATTGTTAGCAGGGATGGCTTAGCAAAACAAGTATACTCTCGATTATTTGACTGGTAACGAACTTGACTATTTATTCTGCTCTTCAGTTTTGTACTTGTGCTTTCTAAGTATATATAATTGTACTATTTCAGGCTTGTAAATAGATTAAATGCATCGATAGGACAGGATCCAAACTCAAACCAATTGATTGGGGTACTTGATATCTACGGTTTTGAAAGTTTTAAGACTAACAGGTAAATAATCAGCTCCAGAAAGAATAATTAAGATGCATGAAAAGCTATTTCTGGGGTGCTAACTCTTTTACCTGGATGCTATTACAGTTTTGAACAATTATGCATCAACTTCACCAATGAAAAACTCCAACAGCATTTTAACCAGGCATGTGTGATACTCATGTTTGTGTGGTGATGATTAGTAGCATTTGTTGTTTCTAGTTTCCAGTACAACAACTGGTGTTTGTCTTGGCAGAATGTCTTCAAAATGGAGCAAGAGGAATATACAAGGGAGCAGATCAACTGGAGTTACATAGAGTTTGTTGACAACCAAGATGTATTGGACTTGATTGAGAAGGTAAGGGTTTTTTGTATTATGTGGGGTATGTAGCTAAGTAGCTTCATGGTTGAAGCAAATCTGAATTGTAAGTAAACTCATTTGGTAGTATTCTGCTACCATGCATGACCTATGGGCTGGTCTGTCAGCTGGTGAGTAAAATGCTGCTGTAAACTTACTTTTTCCAAATGCTGCTCAGTTAAGGCTGGGAAAAAAGATTGAAGCTTGCTGCCTACCTGGGATTGACTTGAACTTTCGCTCAGCTTTAGTTAAAACTTAGCTGACCTCAAACCCCACTTAGAGCTGGAACCAACTTTGAGCTGATCTCGAGTTGGTTCTGATTCTGTGTTAACTTTTAGGTTGGCTCTGATTTGTACACTGGTGTCAAACCCATTTGAGTAAGCTTGTGCTTCCATGGAGAGTCAATCAACTAAACTCGTATACAAATTGAGTTCAGCTCTGGGTATGAAACGAGCCTAGCTGAGCTTGCTTGAGCTCAGCTTGATTCCAACCTAGCTGAAGTACATAACTTGGCTATAATATCTTATGCACTACATTTGTTCCAATCAATTCTTATACACTACATTTGTACATAAAGTGATAGTTACATTGGGTATTTCATAGTTAATTTTGATAAGCATCCTTTTGTGTTGTTTAAAATAACTGGTTTTGCTACCACACTTCACATTATGGCAGTTACCAACATGTTTGTGTGCTCCTTTCCATGCATTAGTGCTTGGTTGCTTGTCATCATTTTCCCTTTATTCTCATGTACAACTCACTTTTTTATTTCCAGAAACCAGGTGGGATTATTGCACTTCTTGATGAAGCTTGGTAAGTTTTGCTGCCTCCTTTTGTAGCATCACATGTTTCAGTGTTACTAGGACACATGAATTCCAAAAAAAAAAAAATGATTGCTGTATCGACACTTGTCTCTGCGTTATGGTTTGCCCCCATTCTGGACAGTGCATGTCTGATGTGCTCCAAAGAGGAAGAGGGGGTAGAGGGGTGGAGGGAATGAGGATGGGCTGGCACCTGCCAGATCTAGTTAGGGGAGAAGGAAGAGATATTGGCTATATGGAGGGAAAGGAGGGGGAGGGGAGATGAAGGTTAGGGAGAGGAGTGTCAGGAGGAACAGAAAAGAGGAAGAGTGGGTAGAGAAGAGGAGGAGGTGAGGGGGGAGTAGTTCAAGGTGCGAAGGAGAATGGCTGAGCTGATGCAGAGCTTCTAATTGAGTTGGAGATTTCATGACAACTTTTCATACAACAACTGCAGATTAACTTGAATAAAAGGAATGAAGGGTACTTATTGTCTTAGTATAATATTTTGAATTTTATTGTTAGAATAAAATTGTTTATATTAGGCCACCCTGGAATTCCACTTGTCATAGTTTGCTGAATTGGACACCAGTGTTTGCTTCCAAGTAGCACTGATCTACTCGTACATGCTTGCTTTGTTGTTTTAATCACTGGCGTGATTTCTTCGTATGATTTAATACACATTATGAGTACATACTTCTTTTCTTTTTTGAGAAATAATGAGTACATGCTTCTGATAACGATTCTTCTGTTTCTGTTATCCTGTATCTATCAGCATGTTTCCTAAGTCCACACATGAGACATTTTCTCAGAAACTGTATGAAAAGTTCAAGAACCACAAGAGATTTACCAAACCAAAGCTTTCTCGTACTTCATTTACAATCCAACATTATGCTGGGGACGTAAGCATTTTCACGTTATTACAGTCTTATTCATGCATTTGCTTGTGTGTATCCATCTTAATTTTTTGGTTCTCTCTAGGTAACATATCAATCTGATCATTTCCTGGACAAAAACAAAGATTATGTGGTCGCAGAACATCAAGAATTACTTAATGCTTCCAAGTGCTCCTTTGTGTCAGGGTTATTCCCACCTGTTTCAGAAGAGAACACAAAATCATCAAAGTCCTCCTCAATTGCAACTCGCTTTAAGGTATCATTTTGCTATAGTTTACTTTCTTTGAGATAGTTTGTTATTTGAGCTTATTTTTTTGAGATAGTTTCTTATTTGAACTTTTTTATATCTCAGTCATAGATCATGGTTTGCTATCTAACTATTTATAAGATAAATGCGGACTATGCAGAAATTACCATGCTAATAAAAAAAAGAAAAAATAAAAATGCTAGAAATTCTCATGTGAAATGGGGGGAAAAAAGGAAAAATAATGCAATACATCAGTTCAGTGGACCCTAGTTATAATGGCTTGGAGTGTTTGATTTGAATATTGTTTTTACCATATAACCAAACAAAGAAAAATGAAAGCAATTGCCATGTTAAAAAAAAATATGAGCATAACTCCCAGGGCACTTCTAAGCTCAATCAATTTACATTTTCTTTGGAAATATATTTCCACCAGGCAATTGGTAGTGAATTGCTTTCTCAGGGCAACTGATGTCATCTAGTAAATTGGTTTTCACCATGTGGTTGTTATCGAACCATGTTTTACTGGATAGTTAGGACTGTTTACTTATGTGGACCAGTGTCCACCAAGCAAGTGGTGTCATATTGATACCCATCAGGATCAATTGGACAATGTTGGCTATCAATCTATATTAAACTCGTCAAAGCCAGTCGTTTAAATGTAACATCCTGGTTTAGTTCAGGCCTAAGAGGTCTAGCCGTGCATGGGTTTAGTCCTATATTGACAGTTTAGGTTGAGATAGCATTGTATATAAGACTGAGGTAAAGTCTAAGAGAATTAACTACATCAACCAGGTTAACCCCTTTAGGTGAAGTGAGAACAAAAAAAACCTAAGTGTTGGTATGAGTTGGACATACCTAGAATGTTATAGATGGTATCAGAGACGACGTTTGGCCTGATTGTGCTGTGTGCTGTGTCGTGAGTTCCAGTCAGACGTGCAAATCACACGAGAGGATTGTTCCTGGTTATCTAGCTTGATTGTATTGCGTACCATGCTATGAGTGCTGATCAAACACATAGATCACTTGAGAGATCAGCGTGACCAACGAGGGCATCGGGCCCTTTGGTGGGTGGGTGGGTGGGTTTGAATATAACAACCTGGCCTAGTTTAGACCCAAAAGGCCTAGTCGTGCGTTGTTCTAGTCCAATATTAGCATTTCAGGTTGAGATAGCACCATATATAAGTCTGAGAGAACTAATCATACCAATTAAGTTAACTCTTTTAGGCAAAACGAGAATGAAAATCTAAGTGTTGGTATGGGTTGGATGTGCCCAGAGTGTTACCATTATATTCTTCTATATTTCTAGATGATATGATTATGTGATGTTCTTAATTGAAAGAACAACCACGGTCTATTAGATCATTGTAAATTGATATAAATTGGTGTAAATAAAATGTTGTTACATTTAGATGAACTGGATAGTTTATTGTGATTGAATCTCATAGTAATATATGTTCTGATCACACAATTATGCAGGATTTGGACTAGTATGGTTTAAAACGTAAAGAATATGTGTCTTCTGTTGGACCTTTTAGAAGGCAATATCCCATCTAGAAATAATACCGTGGTTATATTTTATTGCCCTTAGGGAATAAATATAAGTGCAACCATTGCTTCTTGGTGGATGCTCATACTATCAAGTGAATCAATCCCCACCTTTTTAACACACATTTTCTCTTACTGTTTGTTGAGTAATGAGTGGCTAGTATACTGAGGGGAAATGGTAAAATTGCACCTGTTGCTCATTTAATTTGCTGTAGTGGGATGCCCAACTTCGCTGTGCTTGAATTTGTTAGTTTGAACACCACCCCCCCCCCCCCCCCCCGAAGTTCTCTAAATCACACTTCGGTGGTTGACCCTCCTTACCACTAGCACCTGCTACTGGGCTGCACCTTCCTCAACCAGCAACTGAAGTCATGCACCAAAGAGAGCTGGCATGTTGCAATCCAAAAAAAAAAAAAAAAAAAAAAAAAGAGGGCAATAACTGTAAAATTTACCAAAGGAAAATATGTTTTCTACATTATGGTTTCACATAATCGAAATTGCACTGTGGTATAAGCCAATGAGATCAGTGAAGGCCCTTTTTTTTGCTGACACTGAGCATAAGAACAGCACGGTATCATAAATACCAAAAGTATACTTGGTACTAGAGTGTCCGTTAGGGTCTGAAGCGTATATCTATTTATGTATGCATGAAGGTTCTTTTACTGTATAACTTGATTGTGGTCCCAAAATATTAGGAGTTGGTATTAGTGGGTCCCTTCTACATATTTCAAGAAATTGTTGATCTGACATAATAGCGTGATAATAGGGTGATTATTATGTTAAGAATTTTTTGTGATTTTTGTTTCCTTCATGATATAGAATTTGTGGAAAATACATTAGCGAAATAATTGATTGCCATGAACAAATAATGTTGCTACATTTGCAATAGATATGGCTAGAAACTGGTTAGAAACTGTTGTGCATTACTTCATGGAGCAAATGAAGTGATCAAGAATAGTTTTTCATTATCCTTCTATGCTCTTGCCATAGCTTTGATTTAATGTCATTGTCTATGACATTCTCGTTAATCAATATAATTTACAGGTGCAACTTCATGAACTCATGGAGACTTTGAGCTCTACAGAACCTCATTATATTAGATGTATCAAGCCCAATAATCTTCTTAAGCCTGCTATTTTTGAGAACATCAATGTTCTGCAGCAACTTCGATGTTCAGTAAGGAAGACACTTATGAGCATACATTTATCATTATTTTCAAGAAACTCTGATTGTATAATGGCTTTTCATCCTTGCAGGGTGTTCTTGAAGCAATTAGAATCAGCTGTGCGGGATATCCTACAAGAAAACTATTTCATGATTTTCTCCATCGATTTCGTGTTCTTGCTCCTGAAGTTTTGAAAGAAAAGTCTGTACCATTCTTCAACAACAAAAGATTTTTCGCTTTTACCTGCTTATTCTTTCATTTCTAGTCAGTACCGTTCTTCAATTCCATTTTCATCCTTTTTGATAGAAATGATGAAAAAGTAGCCTGCCAAAAGATTTTGGACAAAATGGGACTGCAAGGTTATCAGGTGAAGCATGATTTACCAACTCATTTATGCATGTTATAATGTTATACACAAGCATAAGTTTCGCATGTCCACGCCTCCAAAAAAAGGGCAGTCCATAATGATAGCTTGTTCTTAGTGAGTGGGGTACAACTTACATCATGGAAAATAGACCTGGTAATGGGCCAGATGAACCCTGGGCTAAAATGGATGAGAAATAAATGGGTTAGTGTTTGGTGAGTTTGAATCGGTTAGAATGAAAAGGTGGATATGTTGGCTTGGGTTTTAGTAATTTGGTTAGGTTGGGTTAGGTTAGGTCCTAACCCAACAATCTCCAGGTTTGGGTTCAACACATTGGGTTACTGTACGGTGCATTTCAAAGTAGTAAATAAATAAATAAAAAGAAAGCATCCGTTTCACTAAAATCAGTAGGATCTTGTGCTAACTTGGACATATAGGACTGATGAGGGCCCAAAGGGTTGAGGTGGACTGGGGTTAGGCAGCATTCTATTGCTAGATAAGATTGGTTTGCGGTGGAGTTCAATGTGGTTGGGTTGGGTGCAGAGCCACATATTTGTAGAAGAGGGCAAGGTTTGGGTGGGGTTGGACTTTGGCCCATTGCCAGACATTGGTAATGGATGTAATACCAGTAAGAAGTTAGAAACTGTAACTGCTCTGTCCACATTTCTCGTTTCGTATATTCTTTTATTTCCTGAGAGTTGAGACTGCATCGCAATAACATACTCATGCAGCAGTCAAGAAAATCCTGAAATTAACTCTCAGTTTGCATCAAATTCAAAAAATGATTTTGGCTTTTTGATTGCTACTTTATTTAATATCAGGATAAATAGCATGTTATAGAAGTTTTTTAATCATGAACTCTGTTGTAATATTGCACAAAATTTGCCTACTGGCAGATAGGAAGAACTAAGGTGTTCCTGAGAGCTGGCCAGATGGCCGAATTGGATGCTAGAAGAACAGAGGTGCGAAATAAATCAGCGAGAGGTGTTCAGAGTCAATTTCGTACTCATGTTGCTCGTGAGCAGTTCCTTATACTAAGGAATGCATCTGTATGTTTGCAATCCTTTGTTAGAGGTAAAGTGTTATTGAGATGGCATCTCAAATGGAAATGCGTGCTCATAGTACTACTGAAGCCATATACACATATTAAGAGTTCCTTTGTTGACTGCAGCAAGATTGGCTTGTAAGCTCCATGAATACCTGAGACAACAAGCAGCATCACTGAAAATACAGAAGAATATCCGCTGTTATTTTGCCTGGAAATCTTATTCTGAACTATGCTTATCAGCCATTACTTTGCAGACAGGCTTAAGAGCTATGGCTGCGTGTAATGAATTCAATTTCAGAAAGCAAAATAAAGCTTCTGTTCATATCCAGGTATGTCAATGATTCCTGTATATAATTCAGTGCTGTTTTCCTCAGTCTGCTGCATGGTGGATATTAGGCTCTGGCATTTTTATGTGTGTGCGTTTATCTTTGGACCATCACAATGATATTGCTTGCCTGCAGGCTCGGTGGCGTTGCCACAGAGATAATTCAAATTATCTAAAACTTAAGAGAGCGGCATTGACTTATCAGTGTGCTTGGAGAAGGAGGGTTGCAAGAAGGGAGCTCAGAAAGCTCAGAATGGTACTCAAGCAACTGTTCTATTATTTCTTTCTGGTAGATTTTTTCTTTTACTGGTAAGGCTTTTAATTTTTGGGCACAAACTTGTGTAGGCTGCAAGAGATACACAAGCTCTGAAGATGGCAAAGGAGAAACTTGAGGAACGTGTGGAAGAACTAACAAGCCGCTTGGCCCTGGAAAAGAAACAGAGGGTCGATACTTGATCTTTAATTAGATTCAAATTATTGAACAATATTCTATTGATTTTTACATGGGAGCTATCCTTAGCAATCTATCATTTTATTTTATGCACTTGATATGGTGAAATTGCATGCCTCATGTATGTAGGTCTACTGACTCTATCATACTCACGTGAGTTTTACTTTTTCAGACTGATTTGGAGAAGTTCAAAGCACAAGAAATTTCTAAATTACAGGCTGCTCTTCATGAGATGGAGCAGCGAGTGGAAGAAGTCACAGCAATGCAGGAAAGAGAATCAGCCAGAAAGGCTGTTGAAGAAGCTCTAGCTCAAGAAAGAGAAAAAATCAGTTCATTGACCGCTGAAGTTGAGGACCTGAAGGTATATTTCTCAAGCACACTAAAAATTTGTGCAATGGAAATGCAAAAGGATTGAAATAAGGTCTTGTGTGATTGTTTGATCAAATCAAATGCATCTGAAGTAATTGCTTTGGCTACTAAGAGAAAAGGATACATAATTATGGATCTGTGCTACTATGGCAGGCACTACTAGTAGCAGAGCGAGAAGAAAATGACACAACCAAGAAAGCACATGCTGATTCTCAGGAAAGAAATGAAGAATTGAGTAAGAAAATTGAGGATACAGAGGAAAAAATCAAGCAGCTTAGTGATACTGTACAGAGGTTTGTTGCTTTTCTTGTTGCTTGAGTTTCTCAATGTTTTTCCTCTTAGGCTGTGGATCAGGTTGAAAATATCATGAAGATTCCAGTTCCAGTGCCAATTTCAAAATTTTTATTGCTTTGCATTTCTACTAGAATGAGACAAAACTTCATCTGGCGTATTCTAGGAGCCACATATACAACCCTACATGTTCACACTTGCACACAACAGACAGACATGCGCACGAAGACATGCACGTGCATGTGTAGTTACACACAAGACATCATTTATTCATTATTTGATGCTGTAATCAGAATTGGACTTGGCCTTGCCAAATGACCAATTTGTTCATCTCGAACCATTAGAATTCTCAGACATTTTGTTTCCAGTAGTTCCTGGCATGGGTCCTGGAACCATTATTGTTCCTTTGTTAGGTGCCACAAGTTGTAATGGAATCCACTCACATCATTTTCTAGTCCATGAGCAACTGAGATAGTGCAAAGTTCTCATCTGTATATCAACACAGATTAGAAGATACCGTAACAGAGGGAGAGGCCCTGTTGCTAGCAGAAAGACAACAAAATGAAGCAGCCAGTGCCACACTAGCTGAATCTCAGGAGAGAAATGAAGCATTAGCGAAGAAACTTGAAGATGCTGATAAACAACTTGATCTGCTTCAGGAAACTATTCAAAGGTTCTTTTGCTTGTCCTAGCAAGTACTTTTGAGTGGTGCTGCAAGTTATAGCTACCATTGCAGAGTAGTGGCTATATCATTTATCAATGATCCCTAGTTTATATCTTTCATGATGTCATAGTTATTATTTTCATTGGTACAGGAATGAAGAGAATGCAAATGAAAAGGAGGTTTTGCTGCTAAAAGAAAGACAAGAAAACAACATGACAAAGGCATCACTTGCCGAAACTCAAGAAAGAAATGAAGAATTAATTAAGAGAATTGAAGATGCTGATGGAAATATTTGTCAGCTTAAAGATGTTGTTCAAAGGTCCCTTACTTGCCATACTACCTGTTTTTTCTGTGATGTTTGAGGATATTTTGCTGTATGGGCCAACAGTGTGTACTCGCTTGTGGAATACAGATATGAAGAAAGTGTTACAAAACTGGAGTTTTCATTGATGATGGAAAAGCAACAACATGAGACAACTGGAAAGGAACTAGCTGTAGCACAAGAGGAAATTGAACAACTACGTACAAAAGTTGGGGATACTGATGAAAAATCCACTCTACTTCAGACTGCTGTGCAAAGGTATTTTTTTTCCATGAGAAGTTTTGTCCAACATGCATGGAAGCTTTGATCAATTTTATAGTTCCAGTGTTCATTTGATATTGCTTCGCAAGCATATATAATTATAGATTTATCAAGTTATCCTAATAACAGTTGTTCTCTTTTCTTTTTGTGGAAATAGGCTTGAGGAAAGTTTAACCGAGAAGGATGCTATGTTACTTACAGAAAGACAAGATTGTGAAGTGACTAAGAAATCACTCTCTGAAGCTCAGGGCAAAAATGAGGAATTAATCAAGAATGTTGAAGCTGCTGAAAAAAACATTGCTCACTTTCAAGAAACCATCCAAAGGTCTTGTCCAATGTTTAACTTGCCTTCTTTCTATGTTTGATTGTAGTACATTTCTTTTCTTTCCTTGTCATGTAAATTCTCAGTTACTAGTTTGTTTAGATTATCATGACCTTGCTGTTAGAGAACCATCTCTATGATCTTGTCAGATGATGATCTTTTCCATTGATATAGACTTGAAGAAAATGCAATGGCGATGGAGGCTTCGTTTCTAGGTGAAAGGCTGCATAAAGATGCAGTCATGAAACAACTAGCTGAAGCACAGGGAGGAATCGAAGAACTGCAAAGGAAGTTTGAAGACGCTGATAGGGCAAACAATCTGCTTCAGGATACCTTACGGAGGTTCATTTCTCATCTTGGATTAATTACTCAATGTGTTATCATACTTATAACTATCAATACTGGTATTTGTTAATGTTCTAGTCATTCTATATTTCTATTGTTAAACTGTGCACCCAGGCAGCAACCTTTCAGTATATATAAATCAGCCTTGTTGTCGTCAACGAGTGCCTGGTAAATCTTGCAACCTGGAAAAAGTTGTGCAAACATGAAGAGAAGAAAAGGGCAAACAAATGAAAAATTAACTAAAAAAGTTGGAACTTTTTCCCATGTCTAAGCTTTATGACACTGTTGTGAAGGTCCATTGGTTATCTTTTATAATCGATGGCGCGAGGAGAAGGACCATTGTGCTTTATATGCTCAATGACATGAACTGCCGAATGTGGTGATGATAGCACCTAGCTGTTAGTGAGACTCAGCGCTACTCTTTATCAGCTATAAGAACTCGGCGTGCTTAGCTGTTATTGCCTAAGAATTTCTCTTTTGTAATAAAGTCCCCTCCTTTCACGAATGTAGACATGAAACAAATGACAAGAGGACATCATCGCTAACTAGGAATTACTTAAAAGCATGGACCGATGCACAAGGGCATAACACAAGTATTATAGAATTTTAAGATTGTATGTAGAACTGATTTGCTTCAGGATATGCTTTTAGATATCCTTTGACACCATAGAGGAGTTATTTTGAGCTTTTCAAATATTGCATAAAGCTGTATTTTTTTTTCTTATCTTCCCCTGTGGGCAATAGCTAGTGTCATAAGTACACATTTTATTGCTTTTAGCTTGATAATCCTAGTTGCTTACCAAATGAAACTATTTGAGGAAAATGCAATGATGAGAGATGCTCTATTGATAACATAAAAGAATGAAATGACAAAACCAAGAAAGCACTTGCTGCAGCTGAAGAAAAAAAACGTAGATTTGATTATGGAAGTTGATGGCGCTGCTAAAATGATGTATTCAGCTCATTGATACCTTAGAAGAGTCATCACCACTATTTTAAATAGTGTGCTATAGTGCTGCTATAGCAAATAGGACCCCCTATTCGTGCTATGTTGTGGCTATTGTAGCGTGTTCGTGCAGTTGCAGCGCTGTAGCGGTCCGCTATAGCGGATATTGCGTGTAGCACATTGCAGGCGCTTTTGTACAGTGACTTTACAAATTTCGAAGTCTGCCATTTAATGCATATTTTTAGTTTTCAAATAATTTAATTGAGTTTGCCATTTAATTCTAACATTAAGTGTGGCATGGACCTTCTAAATTTCTCTTAATTTACTTCTTTATCTAGTCAATAGCCACTTAACTATTTCTCCAAGTCTTCTTGACGCCTAGAGGATGGTGCGCACCAACAATTGGCTTTATATTTTTTATATTATCTTATACATTTAATAGTTGGCATGGTCAATTGGTCATGTTATCTTTTATATTGGAATGTTTTATGTTTTGAATGTTTTAATTGAAGGTTGAGTTATTTCATATTTTTGCAAATATAACCGAGTATGTTGTGCCTACTCTATCACCGCTATACACTATCCGCTATAAAAACACTTTGCTGCTACGCTTCTGCTATACACTATGTAAAACATTGGTCATCACTGATCTCATACCAGTATTATGTCCATCAGCTCACTAAGTGGCGCACGTTTTGATCTAGCAGTTGTATTTTTTTGTTCCGATTTTGACGGTGGCCTCTGCAATAAATATAGACTAGAAGAAAGGGCAATATCACAAGAATCCTTGTTGCTAACTGAAAGGCCGCAGAATGAGGCGGCTGTAATAGAACTAGCTGTAGCTCAGGGGAAAAGCAATGATTTAATAAGGGGAATTGCAGATGCTGATAAAAAAATCAATATGCTTCAGGATATAGTGTGCAGGTTAGTTTGTATCTCACATGAGTCACTCTAAGCTTGTCAGGCTTACATTGCTGATTCTTGATTGGTTTAGAGTTCTTTTTAGACTTTCAATGTTTGTACCATTGGAGACCCAGTGTATGATTATAGATCTCGCTGTCGTCAATTTTTAGTAGTTAAGATGAATTCTTTTTCCATACACCCAGACTTGAAGAAGATGCCACTGCAAGAGAGGCTTTATTGGTTGCAGAAAAGCAAGAAAATGAAGTGACCAAAAAAACACTAACTGATGCTCTGGACCAAATCGAGGGATTAGTTAAGGAAGTTGAGTGTGCTAGCAACAGTGTGCATCAGTTTCAAGATAGTATACAGAGGTCTGTTTACTCCAAAGATTGCAGTCATTAATTAGACCTGTTCATCTACCTTAATTTTCTATGTTTTTTAATCCACGAAAATAGACTTGAACAAAGTGCAACTGCAAGAGAGGCAGAGTTACTAACAGAACATCAAGAAAAAGATGCAACATCAAAAGTGCTTGCAGAAGCACAAGAAAGGATTGAAGATTTATTGAAGGAAATTTCTTCTGCTAATAGAGAAACTATTCTACTTCAAAATACTATAGAAAGGTTCGTTGTTGTCATGGAAGGATTTTTTTTCTTTTGTAAACTTCATTATTGGGAAATCACTTGCATACCCTTCACTGACCTCCATTTGCAAACAACCTGCTGCACAGGATTTTAAAGCATTTTTCTTTTTTCTCGAGTTGCTAACCATCCATGTATGGTTTTAGGAGTGCTCACCTCTTCTCGTTCTTCTTATAGTCTTCCTCTCTTGGGATTGGTGGTATTTTCAGCAGGTCATGCCCAATTTGTAATAGGTACTGTTGGTGGCTATCAGCCTGTCACCTCCCTAGCTGTTGGGTTGGAAGAAAAAACATTGCGAATCTTTCTCAACATTAGAAGGATACAATTAGGTGACCAGCTTCACTTCTCTGGTTGGCCGTGGTGAGGATGAAGGGGATTGAGGGAAAAAAAAAAAAGAAAGTCATGACTCATGACCAAGATGTTGTAAAAGGGGGAAGGGGATGAAGTTGGCATGATTTGGCTAACACTGAAGATCCTGAACTGTAGGGCAGGGCACCATAGATAGCTTGCAGGCAGTGTTCTTCTTTTTTTTTTTTTTTTTTGGGGGGGGGGGGGGGGGGGGGGGGGGGGGGTGGCGGTGTGGTGGGGTGGGGTGGGGTGGGGTGGCGGTGTGGGATGTCGATTGCAGCTTGAGGCACAATGCAAGAGATGCTAAGTAATTTCCACTTACCTTTCTTGCACAGGTATTGCCTGGCAAGTTTTTTAGCAATGCAGCATCTGTGGCTGTGATTACAATTTGCACCTAGCCTTATCAAGTTTATTGAGATCATAGTAGTTATATTTCATTCTGAACATAGGCTAGAAGAGGATGCAACAACAAGGGATGCTCTTTACCTAGCAGAAACACAAGAGCACAATCAAACCAAGAAAGCACTTTCTGAAGCTCAAGAAATAAACCAGGAATTACATAGAAAAGTTGTCGAAGCTGAGAAAAGTATAAATGAGCTTCTGGAGAATGTGCAGAGGTCTATTTCTTGTTTTGCTGGCATTATTGGTAGCTTAGCATAATTTGCAGCTAACTGCCTGAGTTAACATGGTGCACTAACTGCTACCATAGAGACCCATTCATATGTTTTCAAGTTTGTGAGCTAACATTGATTTCCTTAATGAATCTAGACTTGAAAACGATGTAACAACGAGAGAGTCTTTGCTGCTTATGGCAAAGCAAAACCATGATGACACCATAAAAGCACTGCATGAAGCTCAGGAGAGAAACCAAGAGTTAACAATCATAGTAGAGGATTCAGATAAGAAAATTGGTCTGCTTGAGGATTCAGTGAAAAGGTTCATCATCTTTCCTGACTTGTGTTTGTAAGCTTGAACTGTTCATTGGTTAATTTTAGTGTTACCCACATCTAGGATTGCCTAATCCTGTTGTGGATCAGTTTGTCTCCCACCTATACTAGGTAGTTACAAGTTCCGACTGTAATGTTTCTCTTATTTGCGCATAGACTTGAAGAAAGTACAGCGGAGAGTGACTCTCTGTTGGCAATAGAAAGACAAGAAAACAGTGCAACCAAGAAAGAACTGTCTGATGCCCAAAAAAAGATTGATGAATTACTAAAGGAAGCACAATGTACCTATGAAAATATAGGACAACTGGAAGACACCATAAGGAGGTCTGTTGCTTCTATTTTGACTTTAGAACGCTAACCTTATATTTTATCGTCAACCACATGATTCAACAACATTTTCACTCATGCGCATAGACTTGAAGAAAATATCGGAGCAAAGGAGGCTCTGTTGCTAACAGAAAGAGAACAGAATGGCTCCATTTTAAAATTGCTTGCTGAAGCACAAGCAACAATTGACGAATTAATAAAGAAACTTCAAGAGGCAGATAAAAAATCTGATATCCTTCAGAGTACAATAAAAAGGTCAGTTTGCTTATAATATCATAGACCCCCTCTCCCTTTCTTTTTTGCTTCCTTTTTTTTGTTGGAAAGATGAGGGGGAAGTGTGTTGTGGGGTTCTGCTGCTTAGCTTCATTACATGTAGCGTTTGTTGGATCATCCAGCTCCTTTTTTCTCTAATAGTTAAGACTTAAGAGCAACAATTGAAATTACATGCCCCAACTTCAACTTCTATCTTTCTCAATGCTGCTATTTACATTATATGTGGTAGTGACCTTTTCTTTCTACGTTCACAGGCTTGAAGAAGATGCTACTGCCAGAGAGGCTTTATTGCTGACAGAAAAGGTAGCACATGAGGCAACCAAGAAGACTCTTACTGAAGCTCAAGAAAAAATTGAAGAGTTACTCAAAAAAATTCATGATGATGATAAAAATATGCTTCAGCTTCAGTTCACTATACAGAGGTCCATAATAGTTCCTTACTCTTCTTGTTCAATAGCAGCTTACACTAACATCCTATACAGTTAATTGTGCACTTGCCATTTTTGCTTATAAAACTCTAGGACACTAACTATTATCAGGAAACCTATCTCATTCCTCTAAAATTTAAGTGATCAACTCAGTCATTCTTCTATGAACAGGCTTGAAGAAAATACAGCTGAAAAAGAGACTTCGCTGCTGAGAGAAAGGGAACAAAACAGTGCAGCTACAAAGGCACAAGCTGTAAGTCAAGAAAGAAATGAACAATTACTAAAGAAATTTGAGGATGTTGACAAGAAAATTGATCTTCTTCAAGATGCCATACAAAGGTACTTCATACTTCATCTACATGTAGTTATTTCTATGTCTGTATGGTAATGCTTATTGCTGTTTCTGTTCTTAGATTAGATGTTCATATTTTATATCTTTTTCTTCAACCCAATTTAGGCTTGGAGAAAATACAACAACCAAAGATGCTTTGTTGCTATCAGAGAGGCAAGAGAAGGATGCAATGAAGAAAGCACTTACCGAAAATGAAGAGAGAAATGAAGAGTTACTATTGAAAATTGAAGATGCTAATGAAGAAATCGAACATCTTCAAAATACTATCAATAAGTGTGTACTTTCTCAAAATTTTTTTTGGATGCTTTATTCTCAAATACATGACCATAGGACACCCATCCACACCTGCCTGCCCATACATGCATGAGCATGCACACACTGGCTATGATGTCTGAGTTCAGATATTGGTTACCATCACTCAGTCATTACAGACTCTTAACTTTATAAAGTTATAACTTTGTCTTTGCCAATAAAACAGGCTTGAAGAAAGCATAACAGCAAAAGATGCTTCTTTAGAAGCTGCAAGACAAGACAATGACACAATTAGGAAATCTCTTATTCAAGCTCAAGAGAGAAATGATGAGTTACTCAAGAAAGTTAGAGAGAGCGAATACAGGACCCACCTACTTCAAGATACAGTGCAAAAGTTGGTATCTTTATTTGCCTTTTAGCTTCTCCAATTGTAGTGCGCTGGCTACATTGGCATCATTACTTGTAATTTCCATTATCCTTTAGAAGCGTAATATTTTCTTCTCTGAAATCAGGCTTCAAGTAGATGCAATATCAAGATTGTCTTCCTTTGTAATGGAAAAACAAGAAAGTGATGCTGCAAGGAGAGCAGTTACTGAAGCTCATGAAAGAAATGAAGATTTAATTAAGAGAAATGAAGACCTCCTGAAGAGAAATGATGATTTGATCAAAAAAATCGAAGAGTCTGGTAAAACTGTTACTCATCTTCAGGAGACCTTACAAAGGTATGCATATCAATCTTGGAGTTTTCGTTTTCTCAGATTCACTTTATCACATTCTGCTCCCATCATTATCAACTTTGATCAAACAATTCTCATCCATCCTTCCACAAACACAGACTTGAAGGAAAAGCAGCCAACTTGGAGGCAGAGAACCAAGTTCTCCGTCAACAGGCAACTGCAACTCCACCATCTACTGCCAAGTCTCCGGCTTCGCGCTCCAAGATCACCAGGATCCATGTAATGTATCCTCAATAGACCTGCTTTATATGTTTTTGCATGATTATTGGATACTCAATCTGACTCTGTTGCTGGATTTTAACAGAGAAGCCCAGAGAATGGCCATATTTTGAATGGTGACATAAGGCATGCTGAAATGAAGCCCTCAGCTGGCACATCAGAAACAATACCTTCAATGGTGAGTTTAATGAAGTATATGGTTGGATATCAATTCTGACAAGTACCATTTAAATTAAATGAGCTGTTACACCTTTCATTCTATAAATAAATGTATTGTAGGGTAATCCCCCTGACTCGAGTAATCAAAAAGATTTTGAACATGGAGAGAAACTGCAAAGAGTACTTAATCAGAAATATCAGGTGTGCTACTTGCTACATGCTGAATTTACACTTAACCCTACTGTTGTAATGATGATTTTGTTAATTTTTTAAAATCTCTTCAGCTCCAGCACCCCCAGGATGATCAGCAGTTGTTACAAAAATGCATTTCCCAGTATCTTGGATTTTCTGGGAGCAAACCTGTTGCTGCTCTTCTTATATACCAATGTCTTCTTCATTGGAGATCATTTGAAGCGATGAAGACTAGTATCTTTGACAGTATTCTACAAGCTATAAACTCAGAAACAGAGGTTCACTCTTAGCTTTCCATTGTTTGTTGCATCTTGCATTTTGTTATGATGTACAGGTGCTCATAGAGTGCCAGTTCTTCTCTTGCCAGTTCTTCTCCTTGCAACAGAATTAGATAAAGCTTTAACTAGCTGATTTTCTAGTTCTCTGAATCTAGAATCACATCTATTGAATATATATAATAAAAAATTGGTGAAAGTGGAGGCTCCATGTTTACACCAGAAGCCTAGAAATTCTCATAAAATATGAAAAAATTATCATAGCACCAGCTTCCATGACATGTGTTGTCAGTTTTAAGAAATTGTGCAATACTACATGTAATTGCACGGGATTTCATCTAATTGTCCTAATATTGGCCTCCCTCTCTTGAAGGTTCAAAATGATATCAGAACTTTGGCCTATTGGTTGTCCAACTTGTCTACATTAACAGTTCTCCTTCAACGGTCATTTAAAACCACTAGGACAGCAATCTCAACTCCACAAAGGCGTAGATTTTCATCTGAGAGGATCTTTCAAGCAAGTCAAACTTCAAATGCGGGGCTTGCTTATCTCAGTGGTCAATCAGTAGCTGGCGCCACTGGACTGCCCCAAGTTGAAGCAAAATATCCTGCTTTGCTCTTCAAACAGCAGCTTGTAGATCTAATCGAGAAGTTTTATGGTATGATAAGTGACAGTGTAAAGAAGGAACTAAACCCTTTACTTGAGTTGTGCATCCAGGTACTACCACTGCCCTTGTTCTTGAAGGAAGAGTGAACATTAGTCCTGCAATTTTTTTTCATCAAGAGATTTGTAAATATTGTACATCGTCAGGATCCAAAAACTTCTCACTCGAGTATAGCAAAAGGATCACTATCTCATGCAAATGGCTTGGGCCAACAGAACCTGCTTGCACATTGGTTGGGCATCGTGAAAGTCCTCACCAGCTACTTAGATATACTAAAAGCAAACCATGTAGGTGCTAAATTAATATTAATATCTAATATAGTATCCATCAGCAAGGACTACTGAATGTGCTGGTCTTAATTCTGTTGAATTTGCAGGTTCCGTCTATTTTGGTCCACAAACTGTTCACCCAAATATTTTCACTGATTGATGTTCAACTATTTAACAGGTAAACATTTTTGCCCTTAGTCTTTTTTTCTTCTCAAATGTTTAAGCTGTTCTAAGATCTTTCTCTTGGAAAATAGACTTCTGTTACGGCGTGAGTGCTGCTCATTTAGCAACGGGGAATATGTTAAAGCTGGACTAACTGAACTAAAACATTGGTCCGACAATGTTACTCGAGAGGTTAGTCACATTTCTGTTGCTTGAAATGGTTTTTTCATATGCTGCCAGCTTATGTTTTATCTTTGATGCAGTTTGCGGGTTCAGCCTGGGAGGCATTGAGGCATATCAGACAGGCGATTGATTTCTTGGTGTGTATTTCTTCACACCACAAAAAAAAAAAAATCTGGTTCTTGTTCACATCTGAATTTCAGTAGTTAATAATGCTTTATTCATAAATACCTTATTTTCCAACTCTTTTCATACCTTAGGTGATTTCTCTAAAGCCAATGAGAACATTAAGAGAGATACGCACTGATGTGTGCCATGTAAGTATTGTTTGGTTTGACCAAGATTCTTCTGTTGTTTGTCCTTGCTTCTATAAGTTGTAATGATTTTACAATTTCCTCAGTCCCTCAGCATACAGCAGCTAGAGCGAATAGTTAGTATGTATTGGGATGATGTCAATGGTACAAATACTATTTCAGCAGAGGTAAGTTGATTGGCTTTGTTGGTAGACTTATGATTTAGTCTTGCCTCATTTGGTTTGTTATTCCTTTCCAAATGAACTATTGGTTGGATGATATCTGCTTTTATTCTCTCTATCTGCAGTTCACATCAAGTTTGAAAGCTGTGCTGCGTGAGGAATCGAATAGTGTCACCACTTTTTCTATACTGCTGGATGATGATTCCAGGTTCTTTCTATTTGAAAAATATATTATCAGGTTCTGGTCTTGGAGCTCTTAAGACTGAGTGCTCATGGTTTTACTTCCTTTTTCCATCCCCCAATGCAGCATACCTTTTTCACTTGATGATATCACAAAGACAATGCCAGTCATTGAGATGGCCGACGACGACATGTTACCTTTTATCCATGAAAACCCAAGCTTTGCGTTTTTATTGCAAAGGAGGGAATAGTTAAGTTTTTTTCTCGACATGGTGCCTTCACCACTTGTGGATAAACCAGGAGTTCCTCTCCGCAGGGTGTACAGTACGCGTGATTCTTTTATTACCAGATAGCAAGTCATTGAAGAGCAGTTGCTAGGAGAACATTTAGGCTTCAGATTTTATTGGTTGGTTCGTTGATTATATTTGTATTCAGTTTCTCTTGCCATGTTTGTCTTTTTTTCATAATTTTTGGGCTTGTATACGAAGGGCAAAAACAGCCCTTATAAGAATAGTAACACGAGGTTTTGCAGTAGTTTAGTGAAGCTGTACATGTGTTGTAAATGATTAAAGAATAGGAATCTCACTGTTTTGTTGGCATAGTGAAAATGGCGCTGTGATTGGTAATGAAGGCTTTTATTTTTTTTTTTTACTCGTACATTGTTGTGTTACACATCAGTTCACACCGCACAGAATTTATGTCAAATTAGGCTGAAAATTCGTGCTGTGGCTCCAATAGACGTGGGCGGCCTACGAGTTCTGTTCTTCAATTTAGACGTAGTACTTGCAAGATGTAATACCAAGATTCTGCCAAAAAAAATTTCGTCAATTCAAAAGCCGTAATTTTACCCCGGGCTATAAAATCTCTTCTGACTCACCCACAAGCACATGTTATTTTGCAGCATTTACTTCCCCATTATTCTTTTTTATCAAAAAAAATATACCTTCATTATAGTTGACTATTGTTAAAGGAAAAATTATTTCATAACCCTATATTTCTCAAGCTTTCTAACTTGCTCCTATGAAACTAAGGGCGAAAAGATTAAAAAAGTCAGTTATTCACAACCACTAATCTAAAAGTATAAAATTACTAAAATATTACCGGTTATTAATAATCAAGATACTCAATGATATTTTATTAAATCTCAACTTTAGCAACACCATAATATCACTAGTTATGAAATTGATATATGAATATATGATCTAAACCTATATATCATTGAGACATTTATTGATATTTTACTAATCTTAATTTTGTAGTGTTAAGGAGCTAAATCACCATTGTTAAAAAAATTGAAAACAATAATTGATATGTGAGGTCCACATGTTAATACACCTAAAGTATCATTCTAGATTAGGCCGCTCAAGCCACATGTGCAGTTGCATAAGTATTAACAGTAGGTCCACAATTATGCTATGCCACTCAGCCACTTATGTCCGTTTATGTGTTGGTTATGTTTAGAATATAGTGGTTCAATAATACTAATCACATGCTGTATTGTTCACTTATATTATTAGATGCATGTATAGGTAAATTTTAGTGCTTAGAGTTTTTTTTCTTTAAAGTATGTATTACCTATATTTAGCATTAATCCTATATCTATGATATATTTTTTTGTAATAGTTAAATCGTATATGAGGCCACATGCCACATAAACAGTTGAAGGTAGGATGATCGCTTGCTTACATCTATTTAGAACACTTAGACCTAAACAAAAGTGCTTTAGCCCACCTAGTTGTGTTTTGCACATAGAATGTACATGGCTGACACGACTAAACCAATTGCTATACAAGGCCCACATTAGCTAGCTTATAAAAGCATCTTGTAACACCCTAGTTATGTTCCATCTATACCAACACTTAGATTTTTCATCCTCATTTTACTTAAAAGTGTTAATCTAATTGGTATTATAGCTGGTTCCCTAAGAGCTCATGTTTATAAATAGTGTTTTCTTAAGTTATACTTTAGATATGAGATTAAACCCATACACTATTAAGCTACTTGGGTTAAATTGGGTCAGGATGTTATATTCACTCCCTATATGAATTGACGCTCTTGATCACTCTTGTTTGTCAAGTGGCGGACCTAGCATATAAGGAGTGGGGTCAACTGACCCCACAGTTTTTGCAAAAAAAAAAATACATCTTATATCTATAAAATTTTGCATGAAATAAAATTCATAAAATTATAAATGAATTGACCTCATTGTAATATGAAAATTTAAAGAATAATTTTGTACAACTATAATTGACTCTATATGTATCAAATCCTGGATCCACTACTAGGTTCGTCCACACATATATCACTATGGCAGCACATGACCAAGAACTATCCCCTTGAGTGATCTACTTGTCTAGCCATCGGTTGTGTCATAACAAGCTGCATGATCAGGCTAAGGGTCGGCTCTGGTGCCATCTATAACACTCGTGTACTTCTGTGCATATCAATACTTAGACTTTTGTCATTGTTTCATCTAAAAAAGTTAAATCGGTTGGTATGATTGGTTTTCTCAGACTTATATACAGTACTTTCTCAAATTATATTTTTGACATTGGACTAAATCTATGTACTACTAGGCCACTTGGGCTGAATTGGGTTAGGGTGTTATACATCTCTAACATGGAGATATACTCATCGCAAACCCTTTAAAAAAACCCTATCCACTTCATCCCAAAAAGCACGGTACCACTTCTTGTAGGAGCTTCAACTCTATGAGTGGGTCTTACTGTCTTGATTTGTGTTGTCTTCCCTCACTCTTATACTCTCTCCTCGATGATATAAACAAATAATTCTTTTTGCTATTCTCTCTTCTCGCTCCTGTTTAGAGCCTCTTGCCTTAGAAAGGATTTTTTTAGGGGGCACTAAGATGACAGTGGCACACCTTCTCTCTTCTTAGCTTCTCTAGTATTAAAGATGCTCTAAGCAGTTAGGTTTTTTGGTTGCCCAACCTGGTTAGTTAATGCTCGGGTCTACTAACATGATTGACTGATTGTTGTTTTCTTAGTGTTTTGACTTATTGTTGTTTTCTAGTGTTTTAACATGATTAATCCAATCTATCGGTCAACTGAAATGTGCTTTTCTTTGCTTGGCTAATTGGGACCTTGTAATGGATGTCATGCCTCCTCATTATGTTTTAAGAATCGCTCCATACTTCTCTTCATATTGATGGACTTGCTAGCATGGGCGCCAACGAACGAGCATCTTTTCTTCCTTTAAATTAGATGGTATCTATATCTACCTGTTGTTTATGCACAAACCCTTCATACAATATATAATGTGTGCTATGTAAATGGGCAACACTCACCATTAACAATAGCTCCCATGGCTTCAGATGCTTGCTCGTGGAAAGAGGTAAAGAAAAGGAAACGAAAAACTCTTGCGAGACGTTACTTAGTAGAGCTCTTCATGGAGGAGAGGAGAAAGTCTAACCTCTTGAGGGTGGAGACCCCTCTTTATTTATCGCAAATGAGGAGGATTCAAATCTCTAATATTGGGGAGAGAATATAGAGATTTGAATCTCCTAAAGAGAATATTCCAAGGAATAGATAAACTAACTTTTATCTTTTCTATTATTTTATTATTTTTGACAATTTTTTAGAATATTTTAGGCCCATTTATTTAATATTTTCGTACTCCACCTAGTTGTACACGAAAAGGTGTGTTTGAACTGAATACAGGCTGACCTGACATGTTATTTGAGTCTCAAGAAAATATCAACTTTGCTTGGATAAAATTATGTTTCATCAAGAAAATTCTATTATCTTTCCGGGTAAAATTCTGAGTATGCAAGCATGCCAATATACATAAATATACACATAGATCATGTAAACAACACTTAAACATAAAAGAAACAATGCACTTTATTAATTCACAAATAATTACATATACAAGTATCCTTGAGGTTTATATCTTCTCATTGCGTCTATGGAGTACATCTGACATACAAGAGATTGCATAGTTCTTATGGTTCACAACCCTTCGTATATCTTCTAGTTAATTACATCCACAAACTTTGAATTTGCAGAACACCTCTCATTAAGCCGCTAATGATTATTGTCTTCGAGCCTCTAATTTGTCTTCCGTATATGCAATGTGTATGCTCATGCATATATGCAACTTCCCAACCTCATCGTTCTATGGTGTAATCACATAAAGTGTGGCCTTCGCCTCGTTGGTGCCCAGCCTGAGTGTTATTCAGCCTCATCGGTCATGAACAGGATGAATGGATGTCTTCGCCTCATCGGTACCCGGCATTAATGGTGGTGTTTGGCCTCATCATTCTCGGTTAGGATGGTTGCCATCATTTTGTCAGTGCCGACGGTAGGATGTATGGATGTTGTGTTGGTAAAATCATGATAGCCCCATGACTTCCTTGGCTTTGGAGACACATGTAGTCATGGCGTGAATGAGTGCACATCGGAATGTTCGTTGATGCTTTAAACATTGGCTAAATTACTCAGCATTGGAGTGTAAGATCAAGGATGCCGACTAGAGGGGGGGTGAATAGGAGGCTTTAAAACTTTTAAATAAAAACAAAAGATCAAATAACAATTAAACAACAAAGAGGAGAAGACAAACACAATCGATTTTTACTGAGGTATCGGAGACTCGCCCAGCCTCCATTAATCCTCGTTGTAGCACTCAAGTCAATTGAGTTTTGCCTCAATACCCACGAAGGATATTATCCACTAAAGGTTGCTCCTTGTCCACTCAGGAAAGGCGAGCACCGATGCCTTGTACAACTTTGCCGAGCTTCTCCAACAATCTCCGAACTGGAGAGGTCAACGGCCACTCCACCAAACCGTCTAGGTGAGGGCGCTCACCAAGAGTAATAAGCAGCAAGGTCTTCTCTAGACCTCCAAACACGCACCGAGAAACTACGAGTATGCAAATGCAATGAACTGGAACCCTCGGTGGATCAGAAAACACTCGACTTGATCAACAGATCAAGATTTTGTGTAGAAAACTAAAGCTCAAGAGTGTATAAGAATGCAAGGCTGGTTGTTATACAAAATACGAGCTCAAAGCCTCTATTTATAGCCTCAAGGATCAAAAGAACCCTTGGAGTTATCGCTGAAAATCAGCAACACAAACTGACAGTCAGTTCACCTAACTGACAGTCAATTACATGCACAACGGCCGACAAAAATTTACGGATAAAAAATAACTAGCCGTTTGTGGTCATATATGGAAATTTGAAACCCTAAACTGGCAGTCAGTTCGACCAAAAACATCGACTGGTTTAAAAGAAAACTCAGGTAAAAACAGCTGTGGTCGAAACCCCAACTGACAGTCAGCATGAGCATACTGACAGTCAGTTTAGTACAAAAAGTTTTGACCCGAAAAACACTCTGTAGACAATTTTCAGTTAACACAAACTGACATTCAAACTGACAGTCAGTTCAGCAAACTGACAGTCAACCTGAACAAAAATAGCTATAACTTTAAATCCAAAAATCCAAAAGAGGTGTTTAAGAGCTCGTTTGAAATATAATTTTAAGGGCTACATTTTTGTTAACAGAAGCAAAAACCAGATCTACCTAGATCTTTCTAGAAATTTGAAAAACTCTTCTGTTGTCAAAAACTCGACTGAAAATCCAAATCTTTCAAAATCAAATTCAAATCAAATCCAACCAAAAAGAATGCAATGCAATAACCTAAATTTCTCGGTTTATGTTGGAGATGTAGAGAGGACTTTTGCAAACCCCTCTTTATAGTACGGTTAAAACTAAAACAATTTTCCTAACCGATCAACTCCAAACACCGGGATCGGTAAAAATAAAAACAATATTACCTTAGGTCTTTTACGTTTTTACGACTTGCGTCTCGATTTTATTCCTTGCGACTTGTGCTTTTATTTCTTTTGCGTTGGGTTTTTCGTCTTGTTCATCTCGCATATCTTCCCAACGGAGCTCTGTATCACATAATCTCAAAAGCACAGTAAGTCTGAAACACTTAGTTTTCATTAATCATCAAAATTAGAGTTAGGCATGAAGGCCTAGATGTAACAATCTCCCCCTTTTTCATGATTGAAAACAACAAGTGTTCGGTAAGAAAATAAGAAATGAAAAGCTCCCCCTGAGTGTATGCATCATATATGATAAGTACAGAGCATAAAACAAGTCACATCACACCAATGCATATCTCAGAGCATAAACCAATCATAAGCTGACTGGAGTATTTAAGCATCTCATAAATTCATCATATATAAACTCAGATCATCATATATCATCATCAAATATCTTATCAAATATCACAACATCATATCAATATGTATCAGAGCATAGACCCATACATACATATCAAGTAGAGACCGATATCAGAGCATCAACCAAACATCATCATAAACCAGAAAAGACATATATATATATATATATATATATATATATAAACCAATATCCATAAACCAATATATCTCCATAATATAAAATCAAGACATAAAAGTCATCTGTCCAAAACATAAAGACTAAAGACATATAATAATCAAAATACTTCTCCCCCTTTGGCATCAAACACAAAAAGGGAGGCACTACATCAAAACAGAGCCTAATGCTCATCATCAGAAAGCCCTAGAACGGTTGTATCTCCAGAGCCTGCTGGAGATGCAGTCGGGTCGACGGCTGGAGACGCTGGAGGAGTAGCGACTGCAGCTGAGGAAGCTGGTGCTGGTGCCGCAGGAGCTGGAGCAGATGGTCCTGGAGCAGCTGGACCTGAGGCTGAGCTCGGGGAAGAGGACGCAGGGCAGGCCCTCTTGCGAGGGACCGGTGAAACTGAAACAGGCAGGCGGCGCAGAATCTCCTCCTGCTGAGCAAGTAAATGAAGCAACATCTGATGATGCTCCGCCTGGGTGCTGAGGATCTGCTGCTGCACCTGAAGAACCTGCTGGAGCAGAGAGGGAGAGGCCGAGGAAGATCCGACACCTGGGTCTGCAGACGGTGCTGGGTCAGACTCCTGAACTGGAGCCTCATCCTTTGACTCCCCCGCAGCATCATCATCCGATGCAGGAGAATCAGGGCCAGCAGCCGCTGCAGGCCGGGCACCGAGACGGCGATTAGCCTGGCCAGGAGGATAGAATAGAAGAGGGTGATGGGGCCGCGGGAGCTCAGTGTTTACGGCCCGGATATGCAGAAGCACTGCCATGATATACGGAGCATATATCAGCTGACAGCGCGGAGAGAGAAGGACGTGTTGAATCTCACTGATGATGAGATCAGCAACGTCGAGAGGCTCCTCCTAAAAGATAGAAATCAGGACGTGGAGGGCCAGATAAGTGATCCTAGCCCTGTCTCCGCTCATGGGGACCAGTGTGAGACTGAGGATCCGTAGGGCCAGGTCAACATCGCGGCGCAGGCCGGCAATGTGACAGAGCTGGAAATGGCCGGCATAGAGCATGGCCACCTCCCGACGCTCGAGATTAGGAAGGGTGTGGAGCTGGCGGCCAGAAGGAGGGCGAACCAGTCCAAGCGCTGTCTCAAGCTGCTCCTTCGTGACGGTGTAGACCTGGAGGCCCGTCATGAAGGTCATGACGTTGCGCTGAGAAGAAATGAAAACGGTGGAGTAAAACTGGCGAATGGGCCCATCGGCCCAGTGAAGAGAGGGATCGGCGACGAGGTCACGAATCCCAATAGAGCCAAAGAGATCTGCGAGGGTAGCGATGCCTGTGCGAGAGGCGATCGTGCCCCAAGACAGAGAGCGATGGGCGAAAATGGATGCACGGCTATACACACTGTTGAACAGATCGAGGTGCATGTTGTTATAGCAGGTAACAATGTTGCATGTGTCGCGACCAGTGGGACGCGGCAGCGGGTAGGGGTTTGTAGAGCGGAGCGTGCGAAGGCAGCTAGCGTGCCACCGGAAGTAATCCACGGGGACACGCTCAGGCGAAGGCGAAGGCAAGGTCTCAGTCGGCTGACCCGATGAACGCTGGCTGTTTCTCGCGTTCTTCCGTCGGGCAACACGACAAGAAGGTCCCGGCTGATCAGACATGATCACGAATAGAAAACAGAGAGAGAAAAAGACCTGAGCAGAGAGGCTGAACGAGAGGCCGACGGCAAGAGAATGGTCGACATTGATCAGAACGGCCGAAGAGGAGCCTCGGCACTACTATGACTTTAGTATGGATGCCGAGGAACAACTGGACGCCTGCGAAGTATGGAGAAGCAGCGGCACGGGGAAGCACGAGATGGAGGCTCGTGGCTCAACGGCGGTGGCGAGATGTGATGGAGGAGATGGCGCAATAAAAGGCGGCGGCGCACGTCGACGGCAAGGAGGAGGCACCGGCGACGAGAAAAGCAAGCGGCGGCGAAGAGGAGGAGGTGAAGAGACAAAACAGAGACGAGGGTTTTAGGGCTCGGGACTCCGCAACTGACAGTCAGTTAGATATACTGACAGTCAATTCCAAAACCAGGAACTTGGAACTGACAATCAGTATACCACACTGACAGTCAGTTCGCAGAACTGAGTTTTGAAATGGCAGTCAGTATATGAAACTGACAATCAGTTTGAGTCACCGATTTTGACTAGGAGCTACGACCAAAAGTGATGCACATAACTGACAGTTAGTTTGTGAAACTGACTGTCAGCATGGTCAACGACTTCAACCAGAGGCTAAGAACAGGCTCCTAAGCACTGAACTAACTGTCAGTTTGGTCAATTTCGACCAGAGGCAGATTAAGACCAGAGAGGGAATAAAATAATATATTTTAATATAATTTAAATACATTTAGCACATCAACTAGCATTTGATATATCAATAATGTTCAGTTCACCTCTTAGAAAGCAAAATCTAGATTCATCTAAGGGTGTGGTGAAAATATCTGCTAGTTGCATATCTGTTCTGACATAATTCACATCAATGTCTCCTTTTGCCACATGATCTCTAATAAAATGGTGCTGTATTTCAATATGCTTAGTTCTAGAATGCTGAACATGATTATTTGCAATTTTAATGGCACTTTCATTATCACACAAGAGTGACACTTTATCAAATATAATTCCATAATCTAAAAATGTCTGCTTCATCCATAATAATTGAGCACAACAATTTCCTGCAGACACATATTCAGCTTCAACTGTGGAGAGAGCTACAGAATTTTGTTTCCTAGATGACCATGATACTAATGATCTCCCCAACAACTGATAGCTACCTGATGTACTTTTACGATCAATCTTGCACCCAACATAATCAGAATCCGAATATCCAATTAATTTAAAATTTTCATCTTTCGGATACCAAAGCCCCAAACTGGGATAGTATTTTAAATATCTAAGGATTCTTTTAAGAGCAATTAAATGGCATTCCTTAGGATCTGATTGAAATCTAGCACATAAGCACACACTAAACATGATATCAGGGCTAAATGCAGTAAGATATAACAAGCTACCAATCATAGACCTATAAAGTTTAGAATTAACCGATTTATCGCTTTTGTCCATATCCAGGTGTCCATTTGTCACCATGGGGGTTTTGATTGCCTTAGCGTCTTCCATCCCAAAGTGCTTGAGCAAGTCCTTCACGTACTTCGTTTGACTCACGAACATACCATTCTTGAGTTGCTTGATTTGAAGTCCGAGAAAGAAGCTTAGCTCACCAATCATTGACATCTCGAATTCCCTAGACATCATTTCTCCAAACTCATGACAGAAATGTTCATTAGTAGATCGAAGATAATATCATCAACATATATCTGACAAATGAACAAATCTTTTTCAATTTTCTTAGTAAACAAAGTTGTGTCAACCTTCCCAATTTTAAAACCTTTTGATAAAAGAAAGTCTCTAAGTCATTCATACCAAGCTCGAGGAGCTTACTTGAGATCATAGAGAGTTTTAGACAATTTAAACACATGGTTTGGAAATTTAGAATCTTCAAAACCGGGAGGTTGTTCAACAAAAACAAGTTCAAAGATTTCACCATTCAAAAATGCACTTTTAACATCCATTTGAAATAATTTAATATTGAAACATGATGCATAAGAAAGAAGTATACGAATAGCTTCAAGTCTTGCCACAGGTGCAAATGTTTCGCCAAAGTCTAAACCTTCGACTTGAGTGAAATCTTGAGCAACAAGACGAGCTTTATTTCTCTTTACTACACCATTTTCATCTTGCTTATTTCTGAAAACCCATTTTGTTCTAATTACATTATGATCCTTGAGTCTTTCTACTAAAGTCCAAACTTCATTTCTAGAAAAATTGTTTAGTTCATCATGCATGGCATTTACCCAATCAGGATCATTTAAAGCTTCATTAACATGTTTGGGTTCTAAAGAAGATACAAATAAATGATGTTCACAAAATGCAACAATACGAGAGCGAGTTTGAACACCCTTACTGACGTCACCCAATATTTGATCTAGAGGGTGATCCTTGGTGATCGTTTGATGTTGCCTTGGTGCTTCTTCTTGTACTGCTTCTTCTTGACTTGATTCTGGAGGATCAACAAGAGATGATGATACATTTTGATCATCATTCTCAATGTTGACATCATCTTCTTGATTTTCTTCTCTTGGCTTGATGTCTCCAATGGTTATGTTCTTCACGGCTTCTTGAAGATCTTTACCTGAAACTTCACAAGAGACTTGCTCCATTTGTGAGCCATTAGTTTCATCAAATTCGACATCACAAGATTCTTCAATACAACCAGTATTTTTATTAAAGACACGATAGGCTTTGCAGGTGGTAGAGTATCCGACTAAGAAACCTTCATCTACTCTTCTTTGAAATTTACCGCCAAAATTTCTTTTCTTAAATATAAAGCACTTGCAACCAAAAACTCGAAAATAAGAAATGTTTGGCTTACGCCCGATAAGAAGCTCATAAGGAGTCAAATTCAGAAGAGGATGCAAATAAAGTCGATTTATAGAATAGCAAGCAGTATGCACGGCTTCAGCCCAGAAGCGAGTAGGAGCATTATACTCACTTAACATAGTCCTTGCCATTTCTATAAGTGTTCGATTTTTCCTTTCAACGACTCCATTTTGTTGTGGAGTGTAAGAAGTAGAAAATTCATGTTTGATTCCAAGAGAGTCACAAAAATCAAATAGAGTTGAATTAACAAACTCTCCACCATGATCACTTCAGATTTTCTTGATGGATAGCTCGAATTCAGTAGAAACACATTTTGCAAAATTTTTGAAAACATCGGGGGTTTCAGATTTTTGAGAAATAAAGAAAACCCAAGTATAGTGAGTAAAATCGTCAACAATCACAAAACCATAAGTGCTACCCCCCCTTCTTTGGAACTCAGAAGGTCCAAATAAATCCATATGCAATAGTTCCAAAGGTTTGTAAGTTGAAAGAACGCGCTTAATCGGATGTGAAGTAGCTACTTGCTTGCCAGCTTGACAGGCACTACAAGGTTATCTTTTTCAAAATTCACATCTTTTAAGCCAACAACCAAATCACGTTTTAAAAATTTTCTCAATTGATGCATTACAACATGTGCAAGTTGTCTATGCCATAGCCAACCTTTTGAGGTTTGAGAGGCACGACATGTTGAAAGAGATGTATCTTTTGAATGAAAATCAACCAAATAAAGATTTCCAAAACGAAAGCCTTTAAAAATCAAAGAATTGTCTTTCAAACTTTCAACTAAAACTTCTTTGGGATAAAATGTGCAGCGAAAACCAAAATCGTAAATTTGTGCAACGGAAAGCAAATTAAAATTTAGAGATTCAACAAGCAAAACATTTGAAATTGAAAGATCGTTTGAAATCGCAATTTTACCCAAGCCTACCACATTTCCTTGACGGTTGTCGCCAAATGTGATCTTTTGATTTTCGCTTGAGTTGTCTTCTAGTGAGGTGAACAACTTCTTGTTACCGGTCATGTGTTCGGAGCATCCGCTGTCTAGCACCCAATGCCTCTCACCGGTCTTGTAGTTTACCTGCATAAAAAGAATCAAGTCCTTTTAGGTACCCAAACCTTTTTGGGTCTTTCAATTTAGCAATCAAAGATTTGGGCACCCAAATTGATTTCTTCTTTTTATTTAACATGGGTGCACCAACAAACTTTGCTATAGCATATCCTTTCTTCGACTTTTGAAACATGTAACAAGTATCAAAATAGTTTGGAGTCATTAAAGGGCATGCTTCATGCGAATGACCAGTTTCATGACATTTAAAGCAAAATGTGTTGCATGCTTTTACAAAAACAATTTTAGCGTTGGTTTCTTTCCTTTTTTCGAAAAGTATCATAATCCTTCTTTTCTAAATGAACATTTTTGTTTGCTAAGTATGAGATCAAGTGATACTTTTCCCTTATAGCAGTTTTCTAGACCTTTTCCAAGTTTTTCAACTTGTGCCTTAAGTTCATTATTTTCGTTTAAGATGGTATCATTTGAAGCACATGGTATATGATGACTACTAGAAGGAGTATCATTTAAATCACATGAAGTAGAAACATCTATCTTAGATGAAGCATTAGTAATATCTTTCATGAGCATGCTTTCATAAGAATCTTTTAGTTCGGAGTATTTAGTGCATAAAGAAGAATGTTCTTCTTTAAACGCTCTATACTTCTTTTTAGTAGCTCCATAAACTTCATTTAACTCGGTGATCATTTCAACTAGTTCTTCATATGAAGGATTAGAAGAATGTACCTTTTCATCGCCTTTAGCCATAAGACAAAGGGATGAACTAGTCGATGTGTTGCCGAGAGCTAGTCTGGCTAGCTTCTTGGAGCAACCTTCTTCATCATCGAAGTCGGAGTCGGAGCTCTCTCCACCGGACATCCATTCTCCGAAGCATGCTTCTTTGGATGCGTCATTTCTCTTCTTGAAGAATTTCTTCTTCTTGTTCCACGTCTTGTCCTTGTTTGGACATCTTGATGCTATGTGTCCCTTTTCATGACATCCATAGCAAATAATGTCCTTGAAGTTGGTTTGCTTTGGTCCCTTGGATCGTGTGTCAATGTTGACACCCTTCTTGTGTAACTTGCGAAGAAGTTTCTGAGTATTCTTTACCATGAGTGCTAGATCTTCGTCGGAGGAGTCATCACTTGAATCGTCCTTAGCATTGGCTTTGAAAGCCAATGCCTTCTTCTTTGTCTCCGAGAGTTCGGCTGCTTCCTTCTTCTCCTTTTTGTGCATCTCATGGGTGATGAGGTTTTCATAGAGATCAGTCGGTGTCGTGGTCGACAAGTCAGAGTTTGTGAGAACCGTTACCAGAGTGTCGAAACTTTCTGGTAAAGCCCTGAGCATCTTTCTCACAATATCAAGGTCAGTAAACACAACTCCGAGCCCCTTGAATTCATTCACAATATTATTCAACCGAGTGAACATGGAGTCCACGGACTCGGTTGACGACATTGTGAAAGTCTCATATCGTTGCCTCACCATGAGCAATTTTGCCTCTTTAAATTTTGTAGTGCCCTCGTAAATTTCTTCGAGGGTGGTCCAAACCTTGTGAGCAGTCGTAAGATTGCTTACACAGTTAAACTCATTTAAAGATAAATCGACAAAGAGTGCATTTTTTGCACGGGCATTTAAATGCAGTTTTCTCCTGTCGTCCTCAAAGTGACTTGCCAGATTATCCAGAGGAGTAAAACCAAGTTTAACAATATCCCATACGTCAAGCCCCATGGCCTCTAGGAATACCAACATGTGCACTTTCCAATAGAGATAGTTTGTCTCATCAAAGATAGGCGCACGACTGGTATGACCAAGAGAGAAACCCTCATTAGACGACATCCTCTCTCTAGGCGGTAAAGCCTAATGAATCGAGAGACCTTGCTCTGATACCACGTGTAGGATTAAGGATGCCGACTAGAGGAGGGCTAAATAGGAGGCTTTAAAACTTTTAAATAAAAACAAAAGATCAAATAACAATTAAACAACAAAGAGGAGAAGACAAACACAATCGATTTTTACCGAGGTATCGGAGACTCGCCCAGTCTCCTCTAATCCTCGTTAAAGCACTCAAGTCAATTGAGTTTTGCCTCAATACCCACAAAGGATATTATCCACTGAAGGTTGCTCCTTGTCCACTCCGGAAAGGCGAGCACTGATGCCTTGTACAACTTTACCGAGCCTCTCCAACAATCTCCGAACTGGAGAGGTCAACGGCCACTCCACCAAACCGTCTAGGTGAGAGCGCTCACCAAGAGTAATAGGCAGCAAGGTCTTCTCTAGACCTCCAAACACGCACCGACAAACTACGAGTATGCAAATGCAATGAACTGGAACCCTCAGTGGATCAGAAAACACTCGACTTGATCAACAGATCAAGATTTTGTATAGAAAACTAAAACTCAAGAATGTATAAGAATGCAAGGCTGGTTGTTATATAAAATACGAACTAAAAGCCTCTATTTATAATCTCAAGGATCAAAAGAACCGTTGGAGCTAAGGCTAAAAATCAGCAACACAAACTGACAGTCAGTTCACCTAACTGACAGTCAGTTATATGCACAACGACCGACAAAAATTTACGGATAAAAAATAGCTAGTCGTTTGTGGTCGTATATGGAAACTTGAAACCCTAAACTGACAGTCAGTTAGGCAAACTGACAGTCAGTTCGACCAAAAACATCAACCGATCTAAAAGAAAACTCAGGTAAAAACAGTTATGGTCGAAACCCCAACTGATAGTCAGCATGGGCATACTGACAGTCAGTTTAGTACAAAAAGTTTTGGCCAGAAAAGCACACTCTCTGGACAATTGTCAGTTAACACAAACTGACATTCAAACTGACAGTCAGTTCAGCAAACTGACAGTCAGCATGAACAAAAATAGTTATAACTTTAAATTCAGAAATCCAAAAGAGGTGTTTAATAGCTCGTTTAAAATATAATTTTAAGGGTTACATTTTTGTTAACAGAAGCAAAAACCAGATCTGACTAGATATTTCTATAAATTTGAAAAACTCTTCTATTGTCAAAAACTCAACTGAAAATCCAAATCTTTCAAAATCAAATTCAAACTAAATCCAACCAAAAAGAATGCAATGCAATGACCTAAGTTTCTCTATTTATGTTGGTGATGTAGAGAGGAACTTTGCAAACCCCTCTTTATAGTACGGTTAAAACTAAAAACAATTTTCCTAAACCGATCAACTCCAAACACCGGGATCGGTAAAAATAAAAACAATATTACCTTAGATCTTTTGCGTTTTTTCGACTTGCGTCTCGATTTTATTCCTTGCGACTTGTGCTTTTATTTCTTTTGTGTTGGGTTTGTCTTGTTCATCTCGCATATCTTCCCAACGGAGCTCTGTATCATATAATCTCAAAAGCACAGTAAGTCTGAAACACTTAGTTTTCATTAATCACCAAAATTAGAGTTGGGCATGAAGGCCTAGATGCAACATGGAGGACTTTTGGATGGCTCGCATCAATAATTTCTTGAATATTATTTTGATATCTGATCAAGGTAAAACTTTGTGGAGATGTTTATGGAGAATTTTACTATTGTTCATAAAAATTAAAGGTCGATCAGACCTCTAGATCAAAATTTATCATCATCTTGCAGAAACATACCAGCCTGTAATTCAGTAGAACACTAGCTAAATTTCACAATTTTTTTGAATGTGTTTCTGACCCCTGATTGATATGAAACTTGGTAGAGATATTTTTTCATGAGTCTACTATTCACCATAAAAGTTCGAGACTAATCGGACTTTTGGATCAAGAATTATCATGAATGAATCGCTAATATATCATGCTGAAATTCAGCAAAACACCCAAGTATTTCAACATAGATTTGGGGTGATGCATTGTGCTCGCACATTCCCCAGATCTGACCCCCAAGCACAATGGATAAGGCTCCCCTTTATGGTTGGATGGGGGCCTTTATGTTGACATTAATTGCCAGTGGCAAGATGAAAAGAGGGGTACGATTCAAGATCGCACCACTATATGTCGACATGGCTCCGCCTCATACTCTATGAATTTCGTTGTGCTCTCTTTTAGGATAGTGAATATGATGGTGCATAGGATGATGGATTGGTGCTCCTCTGCTTCCTGGTAGGATGGTAAGACTGATTTCATCGTAGATTTGGAGCAACACGTTGTATTCGTGCATTCCCCAGATCCGATCCCTAAGCACAATGGATCAGACTCCCCTTTGCTTAGTCAGATGAGAGCTTTTATGGTATCATGAATGTTGGACCTCTCATAATATCTCATATGAGCCACATTTTCATAGTGTCTCCATGTTATATAGGATATATGTTAATGCCAATTAGAGGAACTCACCATTGATGGTTGCTTCCATAGTCTGAGGTCTTGTGGATGAACAGAAGAAGGAAGAGCTTGTCTATTATGCACGGGGAGTAAAATTGCGGAACCCCTTTTTGGAGGAGAGTTCCTCTATTTATGGGGGATGAGAAGGATTTAAATTTCTAATATTGAGGAGAGAATATAAGGATTTAAATTTCCTGAAGAGAATATTTCAAGGAATAGATAACCTAGTCTTTATCTCTTTCTTTTTATTATTACTTTATTATTTTTGGACAAATTTGTAGGTGAGAACAGTGACTTAGAGAAGGGTGAATATGTCGTAAAAATTTTTGGCTAAAGATTGATTTTTGCACTTATGAAAATAAAATTCTTTTTGCGATCACTCTAAATGAAAGCTAGTGACTCAAGTGATCAAATAGATTTTGCAAACCTTGGGTGATATAGTAATAATGACAAATATGCAAGCTAGAACAAATGCAATAAATAAAAGGGAGTAAGAGAATGAACCAAAATAACATGAGAATTTTTTTCCTGAGGTTTTGGAGACTCGTCGTGTCTCCTTTACTCCTCATTGAAACACTCACTCGTGAGTTTTGTTTTGGTGTCCACTATGGTTGCTGACGAGGATTGACACCCGGGTCACTTCTAATAAACTTTTGGTTCAAGACAAGTTCTAACCAGACATGTATCTGGTGATGCGGACTCAAGCTATTCTGAGGAGCATCACCATGAGGTCGCAAGCTTTACGCGATCAGGTCGCGGGTTTCGTGCGATCAGACCATAAGCCTTGCGCGGTCAGAAGTTCGTAGGATATACGCGAACTACACATTCGGGATATTGCGCGGTCAGCCAAATCCCGCGGTCAGAACATCTGCCGATCAGGATACCTGGGATCTATCTATTCGGTTGCCCATACAACAGGATATTCTAAGTATCCCGAAGATTCCTACACGTGGAGAATCAACCGTCAGGAGGTTAACACGTACAGTTATCCATGAATAACACGTGTTTAACCTACGTGGAGGTTAAGAGCAGTTCCAAAAACCGTATCCAACCGTCCGTGCAACCGATTGATGCAGTTTCCTTCACATGGCACCCTTTCAAACAGTATAAAAGGATGGCATGAAGCATCAATCAAAGAGGAGAAAAAAGATGGAAGTTAGCCAAGTCTTCGGCACACCTTATATAGCATTTTTATAAGCTTTCTTTGGCTTATCTTTTTACACTTTTACAGGAAAAATCCTCGCCTGTGAGGACTTTTCCTTCCATTTGTAAACCTTTTTTCCACACTTAGTGAAATATCAACAGGACGTAGGGCTTTTACTCCCACCATCGAGGGCCCGAACCTGTCTAAATTCTCTGTGCTCCTGTTCACCATTGTTCAGCATACCTTCCCGAAGGGTCATCTTGAAAGGTCACTTCTAATAAACTTTTGGTTCAAGACAAGTTCTAACCAGACATGTATCTGGTGATGCGGACTCAAGCTATTCTGAGGAGCATCACCATGAGGTCGCAAGCTTTACGCGATCAGGTCGCGGGTTTTGTGCGATCAGACCGTAAGCCTTGCGCGGTCAGAAGTTCGTAGGCTATACGCGAACTACACATTCGGGATATTGCGCGGTCAGCCAAATCCCGCGGTCAGAACATCTGCCGATCAGGATACCTGGGATCTATCTATTCGGTTGCCCATACAACAGGATATTCTAAGTATCCCGAAGATTCCTACACGTGGAGAATCAACCGTCAGGAGGTTAACACGTACAGTTATCCATGAATAACACGTGTTTAACCTACGTGGAGGTTAAGAGCAGTTCCAAAAACCGTATCCAACCGTCCGTGCAACCGATTGATGCAGTTTCCTTCACATGGCACCCTTTCAAACAGTATAAAAGGATGGCATGAAGCATCAATCAAAGAGGAGAAAAAAGATGGAAGTTAGCCAAGTCTTCGGCACACCTTATATAGCATTTTTATAAGCTTTCTTTGGCTTATCTTTTTACACTTTTACAGGAAAAATCCTCGCCTGTGAGGACTTTTCCTTCCATTTGTAAACCTTTTTTCCACACTTAGTGAAATATCAACAGGACGTAGGGCTTTTACTCCCACCATCGAGGGCCCGAACCTGTCTAAATTCTCTGTGCTCCTGTTCACCATTGTTCAGCATACCTTCCCGAAGGGTCATCTAGAAAGGTCTCACAATTACAAATTCTGCATAAGTTCGGCTGAGGACTCCGAGTCCGAATCGTCGACAGCTGGCGCCCACCGTGGGGCCTTTCTCAAGGCGTCTTAATTAAAATTCGGAGGTTCGCCGAAACATGGCTGGAGCATATGATTCCGAGAATGATTTCGATCTCGAGGACTATGCCCATATACCAATGCCTTCTCCAAGCGATCCTGTTCCGATGGAAGAGGTCGAAGGCCAGAATCTTCCCCAGGCTGAATCATCTCCCCAAGTCATGTTAATCGACCAGGAGGTAACTGGCACAAGGTCAGAACCCACAGAGGTTCTTAATGTGCTAGGTGATGAGTCCGGCCCGTCATACGATCCCGCTGAGGGAAAATATGATGGTGACCCTGAAATTAGCCCAGGAAGGTTCGACCCTGATAACCTTCACCGTCTCTTTGATTTCGAGTCCGACTCGGAACAAACCGAGATGTTCTCCCCATCGGCGACCTCTCTCCCTAGGCAGTTTGCTGCGTTGTCGGAAGAAACTCCCGACCAACAGGCTGCCAGGGAAGAACAAGATCGCAAACAGAAGGAGGAGCAAGATCTCGAGCAACAGAACAACGAACTACGCAGAACTGCCCTAGAGGCTCTTCAAGATGCGCAGGCTCGTTACGATGCTGCCCCGAGTTCTTCTCGACGGTCGCATGGTCGTAGACGTGACCAGACTCCTTCCTTACCACCGGAGCATTTCCCAGTGGACGAGGAAACAATAACACCTGGTGCCCCTAGGAGAAGTACCCATGGTCGACTACGATCTATCGCGGAAGTCATGCGCAATTTTCCTCCTACGGTCACGGATGCGCAGAGACCGGCCTTTTACAGGATCCTGGCGGAAAGATTGGACGAGGTCGCATCCGAGGCGACCCCAACAGCCTCTTCCCGCTCAGTGACACATTCCCGTGATCGAGATGGTCCTCATTTTGGCTCTGGCCGACGGAGTTACCCGCCGCCTATACCGTCCCGACAGGACAAATATCGGCGAATGCAGGACTCTCGCAGTAGGGATCGAGTTCCCGTTCACTCTCGTTTGGGACCCCGAGTAACCTCGCCATTAAGTGAGTTTGCTCGAAACCCGACCGAAAGTCGCAGAACGGTTCACGGTCCTTACGTTGGTTGCAAAGCTTTCTTGCCTGGCCTACGAGTAGTCGTTTGGCCCGATAAGTTTCAACCAGGGGCCATTGAAAGGTTTGATGGAACTCAAAACCCATCTGAGTTCCTTCAGATCTATATCACTGCCATCCAAGCAGCAGGAGGCGATGACAAGGTCATGGCTAACTACCTGCCAACAGTCCTCGTAGGACCGGCTAGAACCTGGTTGTTCAATCAGCCTGAGGGTTCTATCTACAATTGGGAAATGCTATGCGATGCCATCCTCAGCAATTTCCAAAACTGTTACCAAAAGCCGGGTAAGGAGGACGACTTGCATAGACTACGGCAAACTTCGACCGAGACGCTTCGGCAGTTTGTCAAGAGGTTTGTCGGGGTAAGAAATACCATCCCGAACATATCTGATGGCTCCGTAATCAGGGCATTTAAGCATGCCGTTCGATACCGAAGATTCACTGAAGACTTGCTCATCCACCCTCCTCGATCGGTGGCCGATCTGTTCGATATGGCTGATCGATACTCCGATGCAGCCGAGGCAGTCGAATGGAACCGAATGGTTGACAAGGGGGACCTACCGTCCCAACCAGGCTTCAAGGACGCCAAGAAAGAAGATTCGAGCAAAAAGCCGGAGTCTTCACCGGGTGGGAATTCAAAAAAGTCGAAGAGGAACCGCTCTGGACAGTACCGTGAGGTCGCGGTCGCGGAGAAACCACCTTCGACCAAAGGTAATAAGTCTTCTTTTAAAAGTAAAACTGCTTCTGGTGGCCGGGATTTCGACCAGCCAGAAAAATCAACTAATCCGCAGGAGGGCAAAAGGTGGTGTCCACTCCACAATTCCGCAGGCCACGATCTCAAAAACTGCAGGAGTTGGTTGAAACAGCTGGATGATTTCTACCAAAGAGCTGGGCCAATGCCAACCTTACCGCCCAAAGAGCAGGCATGCGGGGTTAGAGACGTCGATGGAGACGAAGAAATGGCTTACCAGGTACCTCAAAATCATGTTAATGTCATTTTCGGAGGTTCCTCCTCTTTCGTTTCCAAAAGGCAGTTTAAAACTTTTTGCCGAGAGGTTAACCAAACGGAGACATCCCTTGGTGAACCTCAATATCCCCGTTGGTCGGATATGCCTTTGACGTTCGATCGCGCTGACTGTCCTGTGGGGCTAACTCGACCATTGAGGTTACCTCTGGTTATTACCCCAATCATCAGTAACGCGAGAGTCGAAAGGGTCCTGATCGATGGGGGAAGTTCCCTTGATCTTTTATTGGTCAAGACACTCGACGAGATGCAAATTCCTCGTTTGAAGATCAAGCCCATAATCCATCCGTTTTATGGGATAATCCCAGGCCCCTCCATGATGCCATTGGGACAAGTGGTCCTCCCGGTCACTCTGGGAGAACCAGATAACTTTCGAACAGAATTGGTTACTTTCGATGTAATCGATTGTGATTCAGCTTATAATGCAATCTTTGGCAGGCCGACTCTTGCTAAGTTCATGATGGCAACGCACTATGCTTATCAGTGCGGGAAATTGCCTGGCCCCAAAGGTGTCATTTCGGTCCGAGGTAGTCGCAACGTGGCGCTCACATGCGACCGGCTATCTTTGGAGATGGTCGATCAACTTCCCCTCCGGGACGCTCAGGTCGCCACTGTCGCCACCGATGCGATCAGGGCTGCTCCTCGACCAGATGAAAAACTCAAACAAGTTCCTTTGTACCCAGATGACCCATCCAAGACAATTCGTGTTGGGTCAGCCCTGGATGACAAATAGGAACTCGACCTCGTTGCTTTCCTCCGGGCTAACGCAGACGTGTTTGCGTGGAAACCGTCCGACATGCCCGGTGTCCCAAGGGAAGTAATCGAGCACAGGTTAGCAATTCGACCTGGACAACGACCAATAAAGTAAAAGCTCAGGCGTTTTGCCACCGACCGACAGGAAGCCATCCGAGAAGAGTTAGACAAACTCTTACAAGCCGGGTTTATCCGCGAAGTGAATCACCCGGACTGGCTCGCCAATCCGGTCATGGTCCGCAAGTCAAATGGCAAGTGGCGCATGTGCGTCGACTATACTAGCCTCAACAGTGCCTGTCCGAAAGATGACTTTCCCCTTCCCCGCATCGACCAGCTGGTTGACTCCACTGCGGGTTGCGAACTGATGAGTTTTCTGGATGCCTACTCAGGATATCATCAAATTAGCATGGCAGAAGACGATGAAGAGAAAACTGCCTTCATCACCCCGTTCGGCACATACTGCTACGTCAGAATGCCGTTCGGTCTCAAGAACGCTGGTTCCACGTACCAGCGCTTGATGCAAAAGACCTTTCTTTCCCAGATAGGGCGTAATCTCGAAGCATATGTAGACGACTTGGCTGTAAAGAGCACCAAAAGATTGTCTCATTTGGACGATCTTGCTGAAACCTTCTGTAACTTGAATCGCTTTGGAATAAAATTGAACCCGGAGAAATGTTCTTTCGGGGTTTCTTCAGGAAAGCTTCTTGGTTTTCTTGTGTGTTCCAGGGGCATTGAGGTCAATCCTGAGAAAATCAGAGCTATTGAACAAATGAGGTCGCCCTCGACCATGAAGGATGTTCAACGCCTGGCTGGTCGCATGGCGGCTTTAAGTCGCTTCATATCGCGATTAGGCGAAAGGGGACTACCTTTCTTTAAAGTCTTGCGGAAACATCATAACTTCATGTGGTCTGACGAGGCCGAAAAAGCGTTTCAGGAGGTAAAAACATATCTATCCAGTCCGCCAGTATTGGTGTCTCCTGAAAAGGAAGAACCATTACTTCTGTATTTGGCGGCCACCCCACACGCGGTCAGCGCAGTTCTGATCGCGGAAAGGGAAGGAGTACACAGACCCGTCTACTATGTGAGCGAAGTACTTCATGGTCCTAAAGAGCGCTACCCTGAGGTCCAGAAGATACTTTACGCACTACTGATGGCTTCCCGTAAGCTACGACATTACTTTCAAGCACACAAGATCACAGTACCCTCCTCTTTTCCTTTAGGGGATATTGTTCGAAATCCAGAAAAATCTGGTCGAATCGCTAAATGGGCGGTCGAATTCGGTGCCTTCGAAATCCTTTTCACCCCTCGCACGGCCGTTAAGTCTCAGGTTTTGGCTAACTTTGTGGTCGAATGGACCAACCCTGAGCCACCAGTGCAGTTGGCGAAGGAACTGGAATGCCCCGATTATTGGACAATGTACTTTGACGGCTCCCGTAGTTTTCAACACTCGGGGGCTGGAGTGGTCTTAGTTACGCCTCAGGGTGAACAGCTTAAGTATGTTATTCAGCTACACTTTGTTGCCACCAACAATGCAGCAGAGTATGAAGGTCTTCTTGCAGGGCTCCGGGCAGCAAAATTCCTCGGAGTCCGTCGATTAGTGGTGAGGGGGGACTCACAGCTGGTCGTAAACCAGGTAAACAAGGAGTACAGCACCTCCGATGAGACAATGGCTCATTACCTGGGGGAAGTGAGGAGATTGGAAAAACACTTCAGTCACTTCGAAGTCCAATACATCCCGCGAAAGGACAACATTCTCGCAGACCAATTATCCAAAATTGGATCCTCACGCTCATCCGCTCCGGCAGGAGTGTTCATTGAACACTTGGACCATCCTTCGATCATGACTTCGGTCGAGGATGATCCGGCAATAGCCTTCGTTGCCAACCTCGGTCAAGAACAAGATTGGACTCATCCATTGAGGGTCTATCTTGAACATGGGACCCTACCCGAGGACGAAACCAAAAGCGATCGGTTAATTCAAAAGGCGCGTCTGTACAAACTCATAGGTGGGGTTATGTACAGAAAGGGTACTCAAGGAGTATTCATGCGCTGCATATCTCAGGAGGAAGGAAAATCCCTCTTGAAAGAAATACATGACGGTGTATGCGGTGCACACGCGTCATACCGAACACTGGTCGGAAAAGTTTTTCGACAGGGATTCTACTGGCCTTCGGCACTCGATGATGCCAAGCTTATGGTCAAGATGTGTCCACAGTGTCAGTTTCATGCAAGACAGGTTCATCAACCTGCTTATGCATTGCAAACTATTCCTCTCGCATGGCCTTTCGTGATCTGGGGAATGGACATCGTCGGTCCTATGCCACAAGCGGTCAATGGATACAAGTTTTTGTTCGTAGCCATTGACACGTTCACAAAATGGATTGAGGCCGAACCAGTACGAAATATTACTGCATCAGCCGCACAAAAGTTCTTTCACAAGAACATTGTGGCACGATTTGGTGTTCCAAACCGTCTCATCACAGACAACGGTTCTCAGTTCGCTAGCGGTCTTTTCCTAGACTACTGCGATCAGATTGGGACCAAGGTGTGCTTTGCTTCCGTGGCACATCCACAAAGCAATGGCGCCGTAGAACGGGCCAATGGGCAAGTATTGCAAGGTATCAAAAAACGTGTTTTTGATCGCCTCAAGACCCGCTCGGGGACTTGGGCAGACGAGCTTTATACTGTTCTATGGGCACTACGAACTACCTCTAGTCGAGCCACCGGTGAGACACCCTTCCATTTGGTCTATGGGGCCGAGGCTGTGTTGCCTATGGAAGTAAGTATTGGATCTGTTCGCACGAATCAATTCGAACAGGTCAACCAATCCGAACAGCGATCGCAAGATCTCATCCTCCTGGAAGAACGGCGTGATCGCGCCCTGATTAAATCCGCGGTATACCTGCAGGCTCTACGCAAGTATCACAGTAAAAAGGTGCGACCACGTGATCTCAACGTTGGCGACTTGGTTTTACGAAAAATTCAAGACCAGTCTAGTCGCAATAAATTCTCCCCAAAATGGGAAGGACCATACACTGTCGTCTCAGTGCCGCGGCCAGGATCTGTGCGGTTAGCCATGGAGGATGGTCGGATTTTGTCCAATACTTGGAACATCGATCAACTTCGCAAGTTTTACGTGTAAGTATTCCAATCACTTTTTTCCTGTTCAATTAGCATTTTTTCATAAAAAGCATGTCTTGTTTTCATACAATGAGTGTTTTTCTTTAAGCCCAAATTATACAAATTCGACCTGGGGGCTGATCGCCGGCGGTTAGGTTATTACAGCATTTTTCAACCGGATTCGCTGGTCGATCTCATGATCACTTCCAGATAAGTCACTCCTAAATAAGCCGTTTCTCAACGCACACGGGACTATCTGGCTAGTCTTCGGTCATCTGGGTGGCTACCAGTTTGCAATAAGGTTAAAATGTTACTTTAATCTTGACCATCGGCTTGAAGCACATATCCCTGGTCATCATACTTATGTTTTCCCCTCTGCTTAAAATACTAAGGCTTCAGTATTCGTAAAACAGAGGCGGGGGCTAGAGGAATATACTTATAGTATGAAACTTATGATGTGAATATGCACTTTCTTTTGAAAAAATAGTTTTACATACATAGCATTGTAATTACAATTGTTTGGTTACAAAATATAAGGATCATTCGATCCTCAGCTCAGCCAAGAGTTTGTCAACGAAGGGCTTGACTTCTTCTATAACGGCGTCAAGCAGTTCTTCACTCTCGACCTCAACCGGTCCCACCAGCGCGCTCAGATTCGCATCTGGGCCATGGTGAAGTCGAACCCGGCTGAGTACGGCAGAAGCGGCTGATCGGACTCTCGTCCTAATTATCTCTTCACGTCGCCGTAAATCTCCAGGGAGATATTCGAGCAGTGATTCTGCTTGAGCTGTGAGCAGTGATAACCAATCGCTGACACTTGGGTCGTCCTTCCTCAACTCCACCACGTTGGTTTTCAAAAGGTTGGCCACGGCCTTCAGTTTTTCGAAGACCAGTAAGCTCAACTCTTTGACCGCTTGGTCGGTATGGTTGAGCGAGGACTCGAGAAGCATCTTGTCCTGGCCGAGCTATGCAATGCGACCTGCTTGCGCTGTACAGAGAAAAGAGGTTATTAACAAGAAACGGTTTTAAGTTTTCTCAAGTTGAGAATCGACTTACCAGCCTTCTCAGACTGAAGTTTATTGATTTCAGTCCGTAGTTTCTTGAACTCTGTAACTGAGTTCAGCCTTATCTTGGCTAACTCTTTCTTCAAGAATGTAACCTCTCTGCAGCAAAATCAGGTCAGTCACAATTAAAGCCTACTTATATTAACAGAAGAATGACGATCCTCACTTGCGCAAGCCGTCACGATCTTTTTGAACAGCCGCCATGCTAGCCATTGCAGCATGCGACTGGCTCGTCACCCATGACAAGCCCTGTGACACAAAGCAAGAGAGTTAAATATACTCTAAAGGCGGTTCAAACGCCGAAACAGGGGTCATCATACCTTCATAAACTTATTTAAAGCGGCATCATCCATGCTAGCAGGGATCCTTGCTAACGCGCCGGAAGTGCCTGCGACAGGGACAGTTGATGGGAGTGCCGGCTGGACGCCACCCCCAGAGGCCACTAGTTGCGACCCGGTCCCTGTACTTGTTTCACCTCCCGCGGTCCGGACGACTTCCTGAACCACGGGAGTAGAGCGCTCTTCATTAGAGGCTCCCTCATCAGCCCTAGCTTCAACCTCCCCAGTGGCGGTTGAAGGTGTAGGCGCTGTCTTCTTTTGCCTAACAGGAAGAATGGGTCAGGCAGCTTTTATCTAAGATTACTGTCAAGTAAGAGTTCTTACCTTATTTGAAATCCCATTCGTTCCTGGGATTTCTGGGAAAATTCCCCTTGCGAAGGAGAGCCGTCTCCGGTTCTTGCCTTCCTTATGGTAAATAAGACAGCACCCCCCTGGAAATGTCGCGTTACAAGCATATTCTTAGGGAACAGGTAAAAACACATAGGTCTTTACCTGGGCCACCGGACTAACTGGTGGGGCTGCATCCGAAAGCCTTGGCAATTCCTGAGTTGCTGGAACCGTCACAGCCGGCCTTTGTTCGTCTACCTCCTCCTCTGTCCGCGGAGGAGGAGGATTTTCCTCCCTGGAACCCCCAGTGGTCCCAGGGGGAAGCTCTCCTTCATGTATGTACATTAACTTGTCAAATGTGCAGAAAGAGCCATGGAGGGAATGATCGAAAAGATCCTTTACCTTAGTCGTCCCTTCGACCAGGGAAGCAGAGATGATTGACCCTGAAACCTCGAGGGCTTCAGGAATTGGAAGGTCACCCGCGACCACAAGATCTTCAGTGGTCGCAGGGCCAGCCACGGCCACTTCTTCGGCAGCTGTGATTTCTGCGGGGCAGCTTGGGGCATCGCTGGATGGAAAATCCGCGATCTTCCTCCTTCGAAGGATCAGAGGAACGTCATCCTCTTCCTCCTCGCTCCCCTCTCCCTGTACGACGAAGAAGTGATTCCACGTCGCGCCCGAAAAAGTAGCAGGAATGCGATATCTTACCGCAGTCTTTCTTGCGAGATGAGGAACGCTTCGTGAAGACCCCTCCCCAGGGTTCAGCTTGGTCTTCTTAGAGGCAGGACTCTTTGTCCTGGGTCTCTGAGAGACCTTCTTCACGTTCCTTGCCGCCGGCTTCTTCAGAGAGCCGACATTTTCACTTGGGAATGTCGCATCCGCAAACCTCCCTAGGAGCTATTCTCATTCCAATGGGATTGATTAGTGCTGGACATATATGAGACCTGCAAAACAGAGGCCAAGTGGAAAGTTTACCTTTCGGCGCTCCTGTTTAAGGTCGTCGCCGGCATGAATCAAGCTTTGGGGGCGAGGCGATCCCTTGGGGCCCTCTACCTCGGCGTTGTACGCCCTAAGGAGATAGTTAGTCCGCCTCTCAATCTCAGCTGAGGGCAGGACTGTTCCCAGATACGAGTTAAATTGATACATTTCAAAAATGACATAAAAGGATTTCAATGTCAGAAATGAATACCTTCGTTATAGTCCAGGGTAGTGTCCGCCATGGACTTGATCTCCCAAGCCGGATGAGCCCTTTCACGCAGGGGGCTCACCCGATTCTTCACAAAGTCTCGGATGACGTCACGTGCCGTCAACCCTTGTTCGACTAAGTGAAGGATCACCTCGGCGTGCTTCGTGAACTCCGCGTTCATCGCCGAGAGAGTATCCAACTCGCTCGGCTTCTCCGGCCGCGAGTTCTCAAACCACAACCCGCTCTCGATCGGCGGGGTGCAGTAAAACCATTTCTGGTGCCACCCGTGCACTGAGTCTCGCAGGGGTGGGGAGGGATACTCCTTTTTATCCCTCAGCCGGAAGTAGATGCATCCGGCGGCGTTCGTGCTCTTCGACCACGCCGAAAAGTAAAATCGTCGGAAGAGATCCACGCTGGGATATATTCCGACGAAGGCTTCACAGAGATGCTGGAACACTGCCAGGATCAACATAGCGTTGGGGTGGAGGTTGATCAGTTCCCACCCGTAATGTTCGAGGACGTCCTTAATGAACCGACTCTCAGGGAATCGGAACCCGCAACGCAGATACTCCTCGAAAACCACCAACTCGCCTTCTTGGACAGTTGGGGTTTCTTGGTCCTTCTCCGCAGGTCGCCAGTTAATGAGCAGCCGCGGAGAAAGGATCTCCTCCTTCTCTAGCGCCATCAGGCTCTCCTCAGAATGATGAATGGATCTGCTCCAGGACGCCATCTTTGGTGTAGAATCGAAGGGGAAGCTGGCGATTTGGGGAAGATGAAGGCTGAAGAAAATGAGGGTTTTTCGCGGCGGGAACTCTAAGGGTTTTTCGCGGCTGAGTGGCTTCCTCAAGAAGCTACCTACTGCTTTTTATAGACCCAAGGCGACGCATTAATGAGTAAACGGCTCATTTCAAACGTTCCATTGAATGCTTTATTCATTTCCCATAATGGATACTGTCTCTGATGGACCCGATAAAGTACTCAGGCGTCGAATCTGAAACAAAAAGACTTCTTTGTTTTGGAAACTGAAAGTGTAAAAGGACTGAAAAATTTTCAGTACTTTTCAGAGGACGTTTTTCCTTTTTATACTTTGAACATTTTATTCGAAAAAATCACGTAACCCTATTTTTAACATACTGAAGTGTTTCTAATTGGGTTATGGTTTTATCGAAATCGTGCTTTAGGCTAAAACTTCGTCTCTAATCGAAGTAATAGTCTAACCGGATGTTCAACTCTGGTCGCAATTCAGTTCTAACCGCAGCCTTAAGTCTGATCGCGGCATCAGGGCAGGTCATGGTGATCTTTTAAAGCGCGATTCTAATCGCAGAACTGAAATTTCCTGTGTATGAATGGTTGCGGACTAAGCTTTTAGCCATAATTTCACACAGAAGGTATGAAGAATGTTCATATGAATAAAAGAAACTTTATTTATTACATTCTTTACATACAAAAGGGATACGGTCGATAAAAGCATCGACTTGTTCCGAAAGAAGTTTACAAAGTTCCCCAAGGGACATGTTGTTGTCAGTAGGATCTACACTGACAACCCCCAGGGAACTAGCGACTACTCTAAGTCTATCTATATCGTCCCTAACAACAGACGCACTATTGTCCCTAATCAAGTCAGAGAGTTCTCGCTGTTGCTGAGCGAAGTCCCTCTCTCGACGGAAATGGTGCGCCTCTTCTCGGGATCGATCAAGACATTCTGCTAAACGCAGAATCTTCGAGGCCATCTCCTCGGTCTTCTTCTCCAGGGCATTCTTCTCTTCCAGAAGGGTCTGTCCGGAAGGAAGAGATGGAGCAGCAGAAGGCTGATCGCTGGGGCCTCCTACCTCCTGCATTTTGCAAAAGTTAGTCATACTAACTAAAATTATCAGCAAAAAGGGAGAAGAATTGTTACCTGTCCCGGTGCATAACCCGTTGATACACCCATCTTGGGAGGAAGATCATCATATGGTGGAAGAGCAAACTTCCCATCAAAAGATTGATTCGCCAACCCAATATGGCAATCATCTGGTCGAGGGATAGTCACCGCTTGCCGACCAGGATGTTGATCACCCAAAAGGATGGGAGAATTGAATGTGATGGGATCTTTCTCTAAGGATAAAGGCCTAACTTGCCGAGAGGCATGAACGGGGAGAGTCAAAGGAACTGAAGGAAGAAAGAAACTCGCTACGTTCTTCACCTTTGTTCCACTGGAAGATCCTTCGTCAACCTTGGGTTTCTTCCTTAAGGGAGATAGGACTTCATTCGTTTGAGACCCTTGTTCGACAATTTCCCCTTCATCGCTCTCAATCTCGATGATTTCGTGATCTGCCATTGGGAGGAGTATGTGAAAAGGAAGGAGGCAGGATAACAAGAAAAAGACTTAGGCGTGAGAGGGAAATTGTAAATCTTTACATGTCCAGGGGTCTGGTATTTATAGCCGCCAAGGCGACGGTTCGCCTCCCAGACACCTCGGGTTTCGTTAAGAAATTTACAATTTTACCTCGAGATAAAAATCTCTACGGCGCCATCATTGCCCGTCACGTAATATCAGAACCCGTCTTGAAAAACCAACCGTTTTCACTTAGTGCGCCACTAAGTGGAGAAGTTAAAGGGCCGGGTTAAAAATCCAATGCACGGTTTTTAAATTCGAAATAAACACGTCCCTTCGTTTTCTTCGAATTTGGGGGCTAGCTGACGAGGATTGACACCCGGGTCACTTCTAATAAACTTTTGGTTCAAGACAAGTTCTAACCAGACATGTATCTGGTGATGCGGACTCAAGCTATTCTGAGGAGCATCACCATGAGGTCGCAAGCTTTAAGCGATCAGGTCGCGGGTTTCGTGCGATCAGACCGTAAGCCTTGCGCGGTCAGAAGTTCGTAGGCTATACGCGAACTACACATTCGGGATATTGCGCGGTCAGCCAAATCCCGCGGTCAGAACATCTGCCGATCAGGATACCTGGGATCTATCTATTCGGTTGCCCATACAACAGGATATTCTAAGTATCCCGAAGATTCCTACACGTGGAGAATCAACCGTCACGAGGTTAACACGTACAGTTATCCATGAATAACACGTGTTTAACCTACGTGGAGGTTAAGAGCAGTTCCAAAAACCGTATCCAACCGTCCGTGCAACCGATTGATGCAGTTTCCTTCACATGGCACCCTTTCACACAGTATAAAAGGATGGCATGAAGCATCAATCAAAGAGGAGAAAAAAGATGGAAGTTAGCCAAGTTTTCGGCACACCTTATATAGCATTTTTATAAGCTTTCTTTGGCTTATCTTTTTACACTTTTACAGGAAAAATTCTCGGCTGTGAGGACTTTTTCTTCCATTTGTAAACCTTTTTACCACACCTAGTGAAATATCAACAGGACGTAGAGCTTTTACTCCCACCATCGAGGGCCCGAACCTGTCTAAATTCTCTGCGCTCCTGTTCACCATTGTTCAGCATACCTTCCCGAAGGGTCATCTTGAAAGGTCTCACAATTACAAATTCTGCATAAGTTCGGCTGAGGACTCCGAGTCCGAATCGTCGACAGTTGCTCTTTTCCGCTCTGGATAGGTGAGCACCAACCTTCGCAACCGTTTTCTGAGTTTCTTCGACTAACTCCGACGGTGGAGAGATCACCAGATCAACCAAGTCGTCTAGGTGTTAGCGAACACCAAAAGTTATAGACTCAAATTCTTCACTTGACACCAATCAAGTGTTAGGAGACTCAAACACATGAGGATAAATTCACACAAGACTCTCAACTCAATGATCTATTTATGCAAATAAGCTTACTAGATAATTTCATTCTAATGCAACATATGAGAGTTTAATACTCAAGAGTGCAAAGCTTAATTCTAACTCAAGTATGTGCAATAAATACCTAGAGTGTTACTAAAAATTAGGCCAATGGGTGAATATATAATCCTCCTAGAGAATCTAGCCGTTACACTCGAAATGTGCAGAAATCAGCCTTTACGGACAGTCCAGAACAGTTGTAACGGATACTGACAAATTTTAGAACTAGCCGTTGAGGGCAGGTAAGGATGCAATCAGACATTCTGGAAAATTTTTTGACAGTCCACTACCTACAAAGAGTTTGAGACCAGAAATACACTCTCATTGGAGAAATGTTTGAGACAATTTGACGAATAGTCTAGTACATTCTAAAGATAGTCTGGTACAGTATAAAACTTAGAGATCAAAAAACACACTCTCTATTATATTGTTCGGGACAATTGGCCTGAACACAACAAGCCAAAGAAATGTCCCGAACATTCAACCGAACAATCCGGGATAAAGGCAGCTCTCAATAAAATGCACATAACTTTCGATCTACACATCGGATTTAGATGCTTCTTGAGCCATTAGAAAGCTAACTCGAAATGGGATATTTAGAATTGTCTCGACATTCATTTCCCAGAAATATTTTCAGAAGATCTCTAAACACCAAGTCTGACTCTGGTGATGAATCAACTCACTCACCATAGATAGAGGGCAGGGGCACCTAGGTAAAAAAGGTCAACTGGCTGTTACAAGGTAGCCAATTATCTTCCCAAATACGAGTATCATCTCCATTCCCAATCCGGCGAATCAATCCGACTTTTAAAATTTCCTGTCCATCAAGAATTGCTCACCCAGTTGGAGACATATTATCCCTTGGAGTCACCGAAAGGAAATTGGCATCAGGAAAAAATTTTGCTCAAAACAATCGTGAACATAAAGACTTTGGAGAGACCATAATTTGCCACCCTTGCTTAGCATGGACAGATTAAAATTTTTGAAATCTCTGAAACCGAGTTCCCCCTGAAATCTCGGCTTTGTAAGATTGTTCCATGACCAATGTGGTTTTCGTTTACCTTTCGAACTTCCCACCAAAAATTACTATTAAGAGAAGTAAACTTTGAATTGATGCTTTGTGGAAGCCGAAACTCTGACGTTGAATATGTAGGAATGGCTTGGACCACTGATTTGATAAGAATTTCCTTCCACTCACTCATAATAATTTTTCCAGCCACGTTTGCAGTTTGTTGAAATTTATCACACTTAAGCCAGCCAATGCTTCTTGGGAGACACTCGATCAGTGCATAATATTATGCCAAACTTGCTAGGAACAACTGGGGCCGAAAAAGATTGAAGATTTATCTTTGTTAATGAGCTGTCCAGAAGCCATGTAGTAGGCATGCATGATGTCATCCACTCGTACATTGTTCTCCTCAGCTTTGCAAAAGATTAGAATGTCGTGGGCAAAGAATAGATGTGTTGTCATTGGCGCCTCATTCGCTACCTTGAGACCATCTATAGCAGCTTTATTGGGATTGTGCTTCAACAAACTAGAAAACCCTTCAACACATAAGATGAACAAATAAGGTGAGACAGGATACTTTGTCGAAGCCCTCCTGTTGGCACTCTTAAGTGATATTTACATATATGAAAACCCTTTTTAATAGTCTGTTTGGATCCCTAGAATATGTAAAATCTAGTTGAATCATAATTGGTCCAAAAATACTACAAAAATATGTTTTCTATCTATTTCAGGACAAACAAACTCAACAAAGCAAAATAGGACGAAAACGGACTCCGAACGGCCAAAGGTGCACAACAACAGCGGGCACGAGGGCAACCACGGGTGTGCCCCACGCTAGCATGGCCTGCTTGCAACCCGGGCCCAGCTCGGCATGACGCAGGACAAAGTTCGGCATGGGTGCGGAACACCCGCTTGCCAGCGCCCATGCCCAACTTGGGTCAGCCCAGGTCGGCCCATGGGACAGTGGCCGGCACGGCTCGCAGACGAGCGTGCTCGGCGCGAGCACGGCCCATGTCAGAGCTCGTGCCTAGCTCGATTTCTTTTGATCTGTTGCCCCTGCACGATTTTGCGAGATATAATTTCAATTGGTTTTGAATATTTCTTTTTTAGAGTTTGAGAGGATTGTAATTGTAATAGTTTGGGACACTTAGGCCATAACTTGGGAGGCTTTTAACTTAATTTATCATCCAAAAAATTAAGTTTAGCTTCTCCTCTCTAATTTTAGATTTTGATTAGTTTCAAAATTTTGTCGAATTTTGTAACACCGATTTGGACGGTGATTCTTCGTTCTTAATTAATTCCGGTATGCTATCTATATTCTCTAATGCTTTAATCTTTTTTTGGCTTTGCGTTAGGAGTTTTCTCTCTAGGTTCAGAGATGACCTAATTTGAGGGATGTAATTTTAGTTCTAGTTTTTCCGAAGATTATTGATTCAATTGTCTAAATTCTTGTGCTCTAAATTCTAAGTTTGTGTTTCATCTGGGTATCGTTCATTCTCCATGAGATAATCAGTATTCGTACATTAGAACAACATGCAATCGCTACACTTTAACAATCAATCTAGGGTTTGGCAGATATTTGTGTCTTATTGAGTTAAAGTAACAAGTATAATCCCCTGTGACTATTACAAGATTTTCAAGTTATCAACTTAATTTATCTTGTTAAGAATCCTACTAATTAATTCATTAATTTACTGCTTTTCGAAAAATCATGCCTGAAAATGATGAAATTCCCTTTCACATTGATTTCTCTAAACCGATTTCCGTAGTTTTTGATTTACCTCCTGAAAACACTCAAAAACCCGCAAATTAGATTAGTAATTTCAATCCAAGAGAGTTTCTCACTTGTTTTCTGTAGAATTGATTATCAAATGTTCAATAATAAACTATCCACTTGTAGTTTTAACAAAACACACTCTCTTGACGCAGGTCAAGTACAAACTCATCAAGCCATTTTCGATTAAACATAATAGAGTACTTACCGTAGTTACAGAATGCATAACCCGGTCCGCTGGTGAGCAAAACCTATCGCTCTAGAACAGCGCGAAGGGATGGCCATTCTACCCGATCATATGCCTTTGTCATATCTATCTTTAGCGCACAAAATCCTGTCTTCGTTCTCCTGGCTTGTCACATTTTGTGAAGACATTCATAAGCAATAAAAATATTGTCTGTAATCAATCTTCCTGAGACAAAAGCCGACTGATCCTCCGAGATAAGATCTGGAAGGATCCCACGAAGCCTGTTCGCCAAGACTGTAGACAATTTTGTATATCACAGTGCAACCTATACTTAGAAACGGTATTTTACACCCGATCCTGTGATCTGATTTTTCACTGGAGATATGGAGGTGAACAGGACCGGCCCAGGCCAAACGCGCAACAATAAAGATAGTCCTAAAAATATAGTACCTGAAGCTACCACTTGTCGGGTGTCTATGGTGAAGCGGCGAAGCCATGAGGATCGGGGATGAGTGAAGGCTAGAGGTAGATTGGTAGAGAACCTAGATTGCCAGCTTGGGTACAAATGACAAATCTAAACTATCTGAATATTTGGCTCATTGTTTGAAAATAATGTAAGAGAGAAGAAGAGATAGAAGATGGAGATGGGGAATGAGAGTAATAGCTGGCTGGCCATTTCAACGGCGTATTGCCTGGGGGGAAGAAGTGGAGGAGAGAAAACATGAGATGGAACCAATTGCCTACTTCATTGATTCGTTTTTCATATGCTAGCGTGTAGACATGATAAATCATTGATACATTTTGGACCTATATCGTAGAATGTGGGAAGACCATGTTGGCACTTGCCTCTGGACCGGCCTTGGAGGTGAACTCGCTATGCTCTCTCTCTCTCAAAGGTGCCACAATCTGGCTGAGAGCAACCGTCTCAATCGGGCCATGATAAAGGCACCGGGCAAACCGATCACAACCGAATGGATTGGTCGCATTGGCTAGAGGCTTCTTTGTTGCATGGTAAATGCTTGGTTGCATGATTCAGGGTAATTGCTGTCCGAAAATTTGAGAAGCACCACTACTGCTGGTTCGCCCGGAGGCGGAGCTCTCGATTTTAGTAAATCAGACAAAACGCACTTATACCGCTCATTGAAACCATCTCACACAAGCAAATCAATTAATAAAATTGAAAGTGTAAATCCACGACTAATAAAATTTAGAACTTAAGGTGGTAGCTTGCAATTTTGACGAAGTAACCAAGTCCGATGCATCTCAACCCAGTTTTAGTTACGAATGCTTTCTAGAAGTAATCGTGTTTTAGCTCATGGCGAAATAAAATGGCACTACAACCACACCTAAAGTAAATTAGATAGTCTCAAAATTTGTTGATGTTGCTGGGTCAGTCTCATGACAGTGGCCTACAAGCAGACATGATAAACCGTGCAAAGTTAGATTCACAACAAGATGAGACTAACAATAATTTCAGAAATATTGTTCTATCATCTTCAGTTGCACCTCTAGTACACATCCAGTGGGATAAAGGGTATGCCCAGCCTACTTACGTCAATGGCTTGAGTAACTAATGAACGAAAATAACTGAACAAGCCAGTCAATCATGGTGCACTCAGATGGAAATCAGATTTCTCTTGAGGAAGATGGCGTTCACTTGGATTTGGAAGATTTGTACTTCTTTTTTGGGCGTGATTCGTCTGTACTCGCAATGTATGATTCAACTCTGACATTTTTATGAGCTTCATTGTTTCTGAATTCCTTTACCTTCTTCTGCAAAAGATTAAAAGATTTATAGTAATGAGAAAGATATCCTGAGAAAACATTGAAGCTTCAGTCTAATCTCCCAGACAAGATAATAAAAATAATACTACAAGCGAACCTTTAAGGACTTGGCCAAGTCAGCAATCTCATTATTGTCATTGTTAGACTTGGCAGATTCAGATGGAGCTGCATTGTTCTCCTGCAACAATTAACAAGAGGAAGAAGCGCTCAATACAACAGAAGAGTCATACTGAATGATGCACAATCAGAAAAATCTTTAACCTTTGGAGGAACAAAGGCAGCTTCTCTCTTTCTTTTGTTTTCTTCAGCTTTCTCTGATTGCTTCTCCAATTTCTCTTGCCATTTCTTTGCTGACTTCTTTTTGTCACTCATGAAATACTCACCAGTCTCAAGTTCAACATCAATCTACAACACCCAAAATCATAAATTAATCCAAAACTAACAGAGTAGGCAAAAGAAAACCAGCTAACAACAGGAAGCAGTTTATATCACTACAATTTCCTCATGGTACACAATAATAATAACAAATGTAAACCCATGGATGATGTTTACTCCAGAGCCAAGTAGCATTGTAGCAATTGCACTAACAAGGAAATGAGTGCTCTGTGTGGTATGGACAACTGGCTGCACACAGGGTTCTCTTCTACATTTCCCAGCCAGTATGGACAGTATAAAGCTATCGGACAGTAACCAGTAAACCAGTATAGCAGCTAGTATACAGGTCAAAGACAGTACATCAGCAAATATAACAATAGTAGGAACAATAATGAAGTTTGGAACCATATAATATTGCTTGACTTCACCTTGCTAGGCTGCTGTGGAGGAGGAAAGGGTGTGTATGGTTTCTTCTCCTTAGTTTTCGGTTTCTTTTGCTTGACATTCTTCCTATAAAACAATTAAGCAAGGAGGGATCAAACACACAAAATGCAATTGAACAGTACCAACCCCTGTAGTAGAAAAATGATGCAAGTCCCTTACTTCTTGAACTTGGGGAGAAACCTGTCCCAGTTTTCATTGGCCAGAGCAGGATTCTTGGCCAGCTCACGTTTGATTAGGAGTTCCTACATAGTTTAACAATAATCAATAAGCATGTAACAATTTTTTCCTTGAAAATATTCCTTCAAGCAACAGCTAGAAAAACATGATTGGCTACCTTGATATGGTAAACTGGATGCTTTATGTTCTTTATGCAATCCTCCGCAATCCTTCGTACTTGTTTCAGCCCCTTAAAGGAACCCATGGCGGCAACAGTATTTCCCTTTTGTGATGCAAATGATGCAATAACAATGGTCAATACAATAGATAGAATAAAATGGCAGAGGTCGCAAAATACAACTTCTAATGTAGCACAAATGGGAAGATATCGCGAAAACCTGAACTAAGATGTAGCAACCAGTCAAAATCTCGATGGCCTGTAGTGCATAAAATAACATATACGCAACTAAGTAATGTATCTCAATAATAAAAGAGATGCATCCGAAGGAATCAAATAAATACCAGTATACCTTCAGGGTAGATAAATTGGGGCCTAAAAGACGTTCTCTCCTTTTGACAAATCGTTCCTGTAGGTGACACATATTGTGAACAGTGACTGGAGGATAACTTTAATGCATCAAGATCAATACATAGATGAAGAGGCTCTAATAAAAACATTTAGCATATAGCAACTTTCAACTGCAAACTCAATAGAAACATCTGCACAATAGCTTAAATGAACTATAAAACAGAACCCTGATTTGTGACATGGAATGCTGAACCAATGAAACCCTATGGAGGCAACAAAACAAAGCACATGCAACTATACAGTAATAAAGAGGATATAGTTATATGTAACGGCAAAATAGCTTAAATGAACTATAAAACAGAACCCTGATTTGTGACATGGAATGCTGAACCAATGAACCCCTATGGAGGCAACAAACAAAGCACATGCAACTATACAGTAATAAAGAGGATATAGTTATATGTAACCAGTAAAGCTATAAACAGGAAACCAGGTGAGGCCTGATGAAAGAAACTGGAGTCTGACCAACATGGGATGCAAAATTATATGCTATTTTGGCAAATGAAGTGTTTTGCAAGTGACCTCGTAGGTGAATAATCTCAAGTAAAAATGTATTGGAAAAAAAATGCTCTTAGAGGGTAACTTGATTACAGCATGCAGTTCACCATCTTGGAAAGGAGTGGGAGTTTCTCTTAACATCCTTGTGCCTACCACTCTATTTCCATAATTCTACTTTGGCGATTGGAGATACATATCCTCCCCAAACTAGAACGCAAATGTTTGATAGCAAGCAGAATAGCAGCACCTCAGTAAGCATAAGTTAGCCAAAGCTGATCATTGGGGGCGTCAAAATGTCGCAAAAGTTGAATGAGCAAAGAAAGATCACCTTATTGCGTGTCAGGTTACCAATCTTGATAATATCACAATTCATCTCATCATTTAGTATTTTAATTGCCTGCAATATCAGTAAAATCTTAGCTACAAAACAAGAAAAGTGGAAACTGGAAATTGACCACAAACAAGCAAATTGAGAAAATAATCCTCCAGATGACAGTGGCCTCAAGTATAGCTGCATGTGTAAGCAAATTATGTTATGTGGAGAGGGTGCAGCGTACTCTAAATGGAAATGTAAACTAATCTCAACTATATTCAGATTAGCTGGCTACATCTTAGCATGTTACTATGACAAGTCCTCCAACAAGCTACACTAAGCATCGCAAGATAGTTGGACAGTATAATTATTCATGTTTCACACTCCTTCACATTGAAGCTTAAGGCCTCAAGGCGTTAGCAAAGACATATATACCTGAGGTGCAGGGACACTCCTTGACAAGAGCTTTATCAGGTCTCTAGCCTTGACAATAATGTAGGGATCCCTCGTCTTCCGAGTGGTCGAAACCGTCATGGATCCCTCCACCTATGCAACAGCATGTCTCAAAGCTTAGCTTACCATAAAACTACTTTATGATCTAAATTGAACACAGCGGCTCCACGTACCAAATTGAGCTCGCACGAGACACCAAACTCCTTCAGCGCGGCCTTCACAATTGGCCATGCTTCCTGCAAATACTTCTCTACATCCAAACAAACAAGGCCACAATTAGTATCCAGTTAACTAAAAAATTTCTCATTTGTAACAAATTGTGGAAGAATCTAGGAGAAAGAGGAGGAGGCATTGCCTCGGTACTGGGGGAAGAGGGTGGAGAACGAGCTGACTTCCAGCATGCCGCCGTCGTTCCAGGAGGGGTTGAACTTCTCCACCTTCCAGTGGTCGATGGTGGGGTCCTCGTCCCACGGCTTCGGCTTGTCGTGCTTCCCCTTCCGCCGCCACTTCTTCCCCTCCGCCGCCGCCGCCGCTGCGGTCTCCTCCTCATCCGACGCCATGTATCGACGGATCGGGCTAGGGTTTTGCTGGGCTTTGAGGAAAAATAGGAGGCGGCGCTGCTATGCTAAGATTACTTGTTCTGGATGTTTAGTACTAAGTTACTACCTTTGCGGCGAATCGGCGACGGGGTTTCCTTTTTTCCTTTGCAAGGCTGAGTGCAAATGTACGGGCTCCTCAAAATACACCTCAAAAAATACTCTACATCACGTCCATAAAATACCTCAATACAAAAATTTTTTTGAGGAGGTACCTAACTTGAACCACATACAAAATATTTTCTAAACAAGCACTCTAATATATTGATTCTTAAATAATACTTTATGTAGGATCCACATATAAAATATTGATATGTTAATTCACTACAATATATGATTAACAATTATTAAAACAAAAAATTATTCCAAAATTAATTTTGAATAATTCAAATACAACAAAAAAAAAGATTAAAGACTTACAATTAAAAATTTTAATATAAAGATTATAATTTTTTATTAAATTTGTACATAAAAAAATAAAATTAAACATCCAAATTGGATACATTCCACCATTTAACAACAACATAAACATAACAATTAAAATTTAACTATTAGTTGGTATGATTGCCTCTAAAATATTGTTAAATGTGCTCAATCAACTCCTTTTGAGTTGCACATGTGATGGATGAGTATGAATCTCGTCATTTCGAACAAATACATCAACAAAAATTAGTGGAACACCATTGTAAAACGTAAATCGTATTATAGTAGATATCCATTGACTTTTTTACAAACTAGTGAGCAAGTCATAAGAGTCTCATTCATACTCGATTATCATTTTGTGGAAGATAATACATACTTGCATAATTTTTGTAAGTATTAATTATTGCCAAAAGTAGCAAAGATAGCAAACCAAAATTGCAAGACTCCAAAAACTCACTCCACATTTTTTCTCGCACCTTGTTAATATTGTGCAGACAACTTGAATTTCTCCATTTAAGACAAGGGTATGATTTTCACAAAAACAACTCATTCAAGACAAATACTATTGGCTAGATAGTATCTCATGTTGTACAGTGTTCCATTTACGGAGTACCAAACTTGAGGAGTTTGCCCCTTCAGAACATCAGTGAACAGCATCGACAAGTTCAGCACGTTGATGTTGTTATTGGATCCGGTGACACCAAAGAAAACATGTCATATACATATGTCCTAAGAGGCGACTATTTCCAGTATAATGGTAGAAACTTCATGATCACTACAGGTGAATTGTTCTCTCCATGCAACTAAGCAATTTTTCATGATCAATTCTTAGTGCATGCAATCGATGTTTCCCAGCATCTTTGGAAAACCACGAGCTCTCTCTGTTGGAGTAGATGCTGAATATCATCGATAGTGGGTTACGGAGATATTTTTCCATGAACCTGTCAATGACTTCCTTAGAGAAATGCTCCAAGCATTTGATTGCCGTAGACTTGCTTATCAGTACATATTCGTCGACGGCACCAGCAGGGAAGCCATACGACAACATACACATAGCTACAATTCACCTCTGTAAAAGATATAGCCCCTTACAAAGGAGGGCATCTCTCATTTCACTGAAATAAGGAGACCACTCCCCAAGAGTTTCGATGATTCGAAGAAAGAAAGGTCTCCTTATTCGGAACTTTCGTTGAAACAAATAGGCGAGGTAAATCGAATTGTTGAAGTAGTCCGCCATTAAACAATTATGACCGCCTTCCTAATCTCTGTCGATGTACCTCCTACAACCACGCTAGCAATGACTCAGAGTACCAGCTTCTGTACTAGCTTGAATATCGGCAAGAATACAACCACGTAACAATTGTAGGGTGAGCAATTTCTCTATAAATCCCATCATAAAATCTTCAATTTTGTTGATGAATTCCTTCTACGTACTATATGTGCTTGAATTTGAGCTAAACGATATTTTTGAGGGGAGTAGTAATAAAGAGGTTTGGTGCTTGAAGTTAAGAAGTTTAGGTTGTGATTGGTGAGATGAGGGATCGGAATATATAAACAAAGAAGATAATATTATAATGTCTAGTTTCCAATAGCTAAATTTAAAGGGAACATATTCCAACTGTTAGTTTCCAATGCCTAAATCCAAGAAAAATATTCCAACTACTACATCCAAAAAGATACACAAATAATAAAATGATGAGTACATTACTTGAAATAATAAGATACAAGAAACGATGAGTGTGTTGCTTGAAATAATAAGATACATAAAACAATAAAATGTCCTATTTATTATTTATCTCGTTGATCACATCGTTCACATAGTCTAATGCAGCCACATGCGTCGCCTTTTTGCGACTGTGAAATTTGCTGTGTCGGTCATCACCCGTTTTGTTAAAAGCATGACAAAGCCATCCTTTTCTTTAGTTTTAGCTATGTCTTGCAAATTTGAATACGCAACAAGAGCATCCTTAGCCATATCTACAAGATATGCATTCGTTTTGGCGATGCTCTCTACGCTTTCCTTAACAACCGCCCAAGTTTCTTGTAGTTTGCTTTTCCTCTTTTTCTTCTCGTTCGTTGCATCGCGACCCTCCAGTCGTGTTAGCTCGGCAAGGACATCATCTATGTTTGATGACAACATGTAGACACCAGCTTCATTTAATCTTACTCTTTTCCTAATGTTGATGTAGGTTTTGCACCAGTTTGGTTGATCTTGAATGGCCGTCCATAAATGCTCCAAAACGAAGGGATGAATCACCTACTTATTTTACATTTTGTGTGCCTAGGCCATCAGTTGGTCGTCGGAACGACCACTAACGAACGCCTTCTTCAATATGCAATAAATGTCATTAAACTGAATAATTTTCTTGTTAGTTTTTTGCCAATGGCCTTTGCAATGCTTGACGTCTCTTTTACAACTTTTCAGATTGCTCGCGTTGTACGTTGCAGTGACCTTCCCTCAATACATGTCGAATTTTTTGTTGTTGCCATTGAGCGGATCGAGGGAATTATTCAACCAAGCATTAATCTGAAAGATAGAAAAATAAATTGTTTACAAATTTAGAAGCCAGAGCCGAAAAAATTTATGGTCCAAAAAAAATTCACATTGACGAAATTCTAATTTATAATAAATACGCACAAGTCGAATGTCATCTTCTTGCTACCAAAGCATTCACTTAGGTCAAGCTCCAACTTTTCCATCATCATTGCCACCGTCGTTGATTACGATTTAGGGTGCAGAACGTGGGGTACCACTGTTGGATACCGATGCAGAGTTGAAATTTTTTGTAGAGGGTTGTGGTAGCGACAATTGCGTTGGTTGGCGTCTTGACGAAGTGAAAATTTTGGTTGTAATAAGGAACGTAAGGGTGCTATGGATACAGTGGGGGTTGTGAATACAAAAGGGGTGTGCATACGGAGGGGATTGTGCGTATGATAGATAACACATAGGATATGGAGAGAGACAGAAAATTGGGTGAATTTTAACTACTGGTCTCTTCTATGTTTTCTCCATCTAAATTAGAATCACTAAACTAGTTTATGGAACCACTGGAGGATTACTATTTATATGGATTTTTTTTTAGGAATTTAGGAAGGGTTGTTGTATAAATGGTGTAAGGTTTGTGAGTGAAAATGAACTCAACATAAGTTATATTTATAGGGCGATCAGGGTATAAATTTTCTATATATTCTTTTACAATTTTTTTGAATTTGTTATTATTTTTTTGGCCAGAAACTATTGAAATATATTTAATGGTTATATTCTAATGGTTATTTTTTTGGAGCCACTACCATGTAAGTCCCACTCCATATTTACTCTCAACGGCTATGTTTTACCACAGACCACAAACAACCACTGACATGTGGGCCAGGAAGATAGTAGACCCATTGCTAGTGAAAGCGAGTTAGTGCTGTGGGTGAAATTAAACTTTTCAATTAATTTTTAGCCAAAAAAACAATTAAAGAATTGACAGGTGGGCTGAAAAAGTTCTAGATCCACCTGTCAGCGACCATGGGTGAATTCAAGCACAGTGCGCGCGGCACGCTAGACAGCTTCACATACAGCGCGTTCACACGTTTTGTAGGACCCACCACTGTCGCTTCGCCTAGTGCACCGCATGCATTTAGTCCACCCATCGCCACTAACACATGGGCCTAGGTGCATTTGGCCCCATCTGTCAATTGTTGTTTTTACGCGAGTTGGCTAGGCGCAGTGTGTGAATAAATGGGGCCTCTAAAACGCATTCTTGAGCGGCGAATTAGCTCCAACGTTGGTGCTCAACTCGATGGGGCCCACTTGTCAGATGTCGAAGTAGCAGTAGTAGCCTCACTATGTGTCGCCGTACAAGTTGCACGCCGGAGTCAGACTCCATGTGGAAGTGAGGTGACAAGTGAGGCATCTGCAGTGGACTTAGCCTAAGATCTTTCTTTACATGTGCTAGTAGTAGTGTAAATTATGTCAACAATATACAATCCATCCATTCATAATCCTAATCCTACACCATCACACACACATGCCAACACAAATACCTCAACTAAGTGCGTTTGCATGACGCTCTAATCATCTGAGTGCACATGTGAGTGCATTGACGAAGGAGGTTGAGAAGGAAAGAGTTTGGGTTTTTTAACATGTTGATTTTATATTTTTGACAGAGGTCGGAGATGAAAAGGGTTTGGGTTTTTTTGAATGTCTGGTTATATATTTTTGTGGTCTCTATTTGTATGAGGTTCTTGGAGTTGGAGATAACACATATGAAGGTTTTTGTGTTGGACTTGTTTGTCCTATTTTATATGTAGTAATATTCTTTCTTTGATGCGTATAAAGGACTAGAAAAATATTTCAAAGATGATGAAGAGGATAACATCCCCCTCCCCTCTGTGCTCTCCTTATTGTAGCCGCTAGCACCGAAATCACCTACTGCCGGCATATTGTTCTCTTTGTTTCCTTGTCTTTGCTGCCGCCAACGGATCCCACTATCGCCAGAGCTAGTTAAAGTTTGAAATTTAAATATATAAAATTTTGCCTATCCCATATTACTCATCTTTTACTATTTTGTCCCTCACTAAGATTTTCTGGTTTTGTCATCAGTCCCTCGCCATCCTACTGCTGCTCACGGTTAGCCACCCTACCTGATCAATCGGTAAAACTTCTTTAAGCATTTCCCGCATTTCAAAAGAATTAGGCAAGTCAACGACATATAAGAGCCAACCATTTTTATGCAGGGTGACTGACATTCAATCATCAAGTTCATTTTATCATGGAATGTAACAATATTATAATATTTATAATATTAATAACATACCAATCCTACCCCCAACTTTAATCCTAACCCTAAATCATACACCAACACAAATAATTCAATTAAATACATATAAGAAAATAAAAGAGATTAAGTTTTAAATCCACAACCTCCTTTTACACAGTTTTATATTCTAATCATTTATATGCACACGTCAGAACAACAAGTTTCAGAGATGGTCTCAGCTGCTCGGTCCTTGTATCAATTATTATACAAAGGCCATTGCATGCCTGGTCTGTACTTTACAAGGCACAATTACAGGCCTGTTCTGAAGAAGCTGATATAAATCACAAAACGCCGTCCGCCCGAAACCAGGAGGGGATAGAATATATACACACATGGACACACCCCTACATGGAACATACATCTTTTAGCATATAGATATACAGTTCTTGAAGCCCGTGTGAAAAAAATGTGGGCAGTCTTGAAGGGAAGACAGACTAGCTGCGGAAATTCTGAACACAGATCATGGTCAGCTAGTCAGATGAAATTCAGGCCCCGTTAGGATTTTTCCCTTGAGCTTCTTTCTTGGTTTCAGGTCAATTACAATGACGGTGATGTTGTCCTCGCTCCCTTTCTTCAGAGCGAGCCTCACAAGATAATCGGCAGCCGCTTGTGTGGCGGTATTCACAGTAGATTCACCATCTTTGTCAGAGCATGTGACATCATTGTTCTTGTACCACAGAAGGATCTGTCTGCGGGCAACTTTGCATACCTCTTCATTTGACAAGACGTCCCACAACCCATCACTCGCTAGAATAAGGCAGTCATCTTCTTTTGCCCTAGGAACAACAGTAACTTCTGGTTTTGGGATGAGAAATGGTTTAAGATATCTGTCCCCTGCAAGGAGATCAGCAATTTTTTGAGGTCAATTGGTTGAACTGTTATCAGGTCAACTAAATTTCAGGTGAAATTGCAAGAACAGTGTTGTCCAAGTGTTTATGTAATAGTGGAACTAATTCAGATGGTGCAAGAAATGTGAATAAATACGACTAATACCCATTATATCCATGGTTAGAACTGCCAGAGCCACTTGCACAAATCATAACATAAGTATGCAGGGTACCTTTGTTCCTTCAATAAGGGAGGACTTTTCTACTTTGGCAGGTACCTTCTTTTCTTAAGCACATCTTCATACTCAATCTGAATGCTTTCACAACAATAAATTTAAGCTCACTTACAACTTCATCCCCAATTCCTAATGTCCAGATAGTGAACCAGGACATGATCGAGGAACAGTGACTTAATCTAAGAATGAATTGATAGTCGGATGAAAAATAAGCTGTACACGCAAAGTTGCTGATATTTGGAACTGAGCATTTCTTTTTGAATTTGAAATGAGTCGATAACATGAGCGCAGAAAAAGCTCACAGAAAATGCAGCTGAAAGAGTATCTGATCTCATAAAATGCATGACACGTAATACTATATCTACTGAAAAATCACCAAGCTATGGCCCAGTACCAGTAGTATTATACTATTATTAAATAAGCCTTATCAGGAAAATGATACCACAAGTTCAATGCAAAGGTGCACAGGTCAATACAAACAAGTTTCATGTAATTCATGTGGATGCTTCCCTACAAGTTAAAAAGTATGTTCAATAAGCCCCAGAACTATCAAACTTAACATTGTTACTAAGATTATAACTATGCTTAAGAAAACTGAAGATTATGTTTTTCTTTGAGAAACATGAGAATTGAGTATTTCAAAAACTGAAGATTTTGTATAGGCAAATTTTATACCATTATTTCCCAAATCTCAAACTCAAGCAGCAATAGGCCAATATGACCTTAGATCTAGTACTGCTTATTGCAGTTTTGTTGCATTAAATCAAGTAATCTTGTATCATGCAGCATATCTTTACAACATGCTGTTGTGTTGCCATGACCTTACTTGTTATGTCAGAAGAAAATCTTTTAGTTTCAGAGCAAAAAAAAGGAAAAAAAAAAAAAGAAGGCTCCAAAATGCTGATGCCTGTGTGCTGTGATAGGCATAATAAGGCTCACTTTTTAGGAATTTTCTCTTATATTCGCATTCTGAAAAAGAAGAATTAGTACAAGTAAACATATCTATAACACAAAATTCAAGAGTTGAAAAGAGCCCAGCAGCTCCAATTGAACTGAAATTAGCTCATTAGAACATTGCATCTAGGTTTCTAAGCTGCCTGCTAGAGCTCATGTTCAGCACAATTTGGTCTAACAAACTCATGTGCCAAACTGGTGAAAACGCAAGCAACTTGTGCTTGGATCTCCATCTCGTTCCAAGATTGCTTTAATTTTGACAAAGTTAACAATTTACTCTTTGTTTTCCTTTTTCTTTTCTTTTTTTTTTTGGGAACAACAATTTACTCTATGTAATAGGTATGGAAAGGGCAGTAGACATACCAATTGATCGCGACATAGCAAGTATACCAGACACACGATAACCATTCCATTGCATGACCTTCCCACCTGCAGCTTCAATCCTTGCACGCTCATCCTTCCTGTCAGGCTGAAGCACCAGTGCATGATTAGATCTGTTTCCCCTTGTTTAAATTAACAAAAACTGAAACACAGACGTAGCATTTACCTTATGATCGATGGACAGAGCCATGGGCTCTTTGCCACGGCAGAGCACGACACGCGAATCTCCACAATTCGCAACTATCACATGAGAGGAGCAGACAACCGCAACAACAGCAGTTGAGCCCACGTTCTCAGCAGCAACCGGTTCTAATTGAAACTCCATGACGCCATCGGAAAACCGGCTCGTTATTCCTGCCGCTTCATCATCAACCCTCTGAAAACAGTTGCTGAACACCTTCTCCCAATGCTCCTTCACATCCACCTCCCCCAATTCCCCTAACCCCTTACCAGCTCTCCTCAGCTCCTCTCTTAACACAACGTGGATTCTTTCCTGGCAGTAGTTTGCCACCTGTACAAACAAGGCAAAGCAGCATGACTGAGAGGCCTCCTAGTGAATTCGTTCATAACTTCATATGAGCATACTATCCACCAAGAAGCAAAGAATGCTAACTACCTCCGAGCCGCCGTGGCCGTCGTACACGCCGAACAGATGCACCGGAAGCCGGAGCGACGCGGCGTCCAGGTCGAGCCCGTCCAGCTCCCGCCTGCTCGCGAGCAGGCGCACCGGCACGTCAGCGAAGCGCGGCACGGCGGCGAACGCGTCCTCCATCTCCGCGCTGCAGCCGCGCGTCGTGGCGCAACCCCACACCGGCGCGTACTCCAGCAAGTACACACTCCGCTTGCCGCACCCTGACCCAGGGGCGGGGGCCTTGACAAGATCCAGCCTATCAACCCCATTGGCGCATTCTGTCAAGCACGCCACGCGCGCGGCCGCGGTCAACGCCGCCTCCTCCACGCACGTCGCCGCCGCCATCGCAAAGAACAATCCCCCCGGACTACTACTACACCAACGCCGCCTCCGCAGCGCGCTTGCGCCGCCTCCGCATCGCCAGGGAAACAAAGTGAGCAGTAGGAGAGTTAAAGAGGAGAGGTGAGAAGCGTGATTACGAGAAGGATGTGTGTTTGGCTGGGTGTTGTGTGTTGGTGGGGAGAGAAGAGGATGTGTATGAGGGAGAGGGAGGGGGGTGGGAGGAAGGCAGGAGGGAGAAGAAAGCGAGGTGGGAGGAGAGGATTGGCTGTGCTGTATCCAACACGCGCACACCTCTCTCGGGCACTATTTTGTTTTTGGTAGGATATACAAAGCAATTATTCTGCACATTTGTTTGTGAAATTTTAAGCTTTCATAAATTATGTACTTAAGATGAGGTTTGAGACTATATCAATGACCATATATTAATGTTTTTTAATGCGTTTAGATGAATGAAGTACTTACATGCCTAAAAATTTTACAAAGATTATATGGCATTTGGGGTTATTAAATCTCTATTTGGAACACATAAATTTTGAAGAAAATTTTTTATTAATTCTCAATAAATATTTCTGTTTCTCTAAAAATTCTTTAAAATTTTTGTATTCCAAACATACCCAACGTTACGGGTAAAAGGACTCTTAGTTATTTATTTGTTTTAGAATATGTGTTTTTTTGCAAGCATAAAAACACTTTCGCAATGCCGTATGTTATGTTGCATTAGGATATTTTTTACTTGCGGTTCGAGGAAAAGAGTTTATATCTAAAAGAATATAATTTTATATTTTTAGGTAAAATATGAATTTATCTTTGTACAGAATCATTATTTTATTTGATCATTAATTAGTTAGATTTAAACAAAAACACATATTATATTAATTATAAATAATAGATAATCTAAAAAAACAAATACTAAGAATAAAATTATAATTTTATATTATTTCTAAAAACTCTGTAGAAAATTGAAACAATATATAAAAGAAACGTACAGAGTAGCAGTTACTTTGAACTTACCATTGAGCTATTATATGGTTGCCATGTGTTGATAGTCTTTATAACACATGATCTTGTAGTCTTGTGGTATCATTGAGTTATTATATGATTCTGGTGAACTAATGGTCTTCATAAGACAAGATCTTATTATAGAATACTCTTCTTCAAGTTCAAAAAATATTATTGAGATTGTTCTAATGCTCTAAAATATTGGTAAATGCTATAAAATAAAAACAACAAACACAAGTTTCAGTTGTTTCTTCTTTCTTGTTTTCAGATAAACATCTCTCCAGTGTGCCCATCTTGCTTGAGTATCTTACAAACAAATTCACACTCATTATCATTTTAAAAAACTTCAGCTTAGAAACATTTTCTAAGAATCCACTATATTTTTCTAACCATGATGGTTCCAACTTTTTAGGAGTTTGAGTCGGTGTCGTGTTGTACTCAATCTTATATTAGGCTATCTCCAATCCCGCTGCTTCGACGCGCTGACAAGCGGGTCCCACACCGAAAAAATATTAAAAAATTCGCGACGGGAGAAATGGAACGCCTGGCGAAGCAACTCTCCAAATCGCGCTGACAGGTGGGCCCGGGACGCCTCGCGAAGCCACGCGTTCGCGTTGGAGTGGCCTGGGACGCGTCGCCACGCGTTTTGTGGGCCCCACGCGCGGCCTCGGGCGAGGGTGCACCCGCGGGAAGTTTCGGCTGACAAGTGGGGACGTTGGGCACGTGGGGTCCATGCGTCAGCCACTGGATGGCGGGTGAGAGAGTAAATGCCGTGATTTAATTGCTGAATCCGCTCGTTCCACGTGCACCCAATTAATTACTCCCCTTCCAATGACGTGTGGGCCTGGGAAATAAGTGGCCCGCATGTCAGTGACTATTTCACAAATGTTTTAAAATATTTGACCGTTGGAGGCCCGGTCCCACATGTCAGCGAGTAAAAAATAACCGTTTGATATTTAACCGTTTAAATAGAGCCGTTGGAAGTAAAAAATTCATAAAAAATCCAAAAAAATCACAAAAAATTACAGATAAATCCTGATAAATCCTGTGACCCTGTGGCTATAAATAGGAGCATGTTTCAGCTCATTTGGACAACAGCAAAAATCAAAACCTCACATTCAGCCCTCTTTAGCTCATCCGATATTTTCCGAAATTTTTTTCGATGGCCAACAATCCCCCCGGTGGTTACGTTAACTGGTTTGGGGAACCAATCGAAGATGACGACAACTCCAACCCGCCAAACAGCCAAAATCCGCCCAGTTCTCAGGCCCCTCCCCGACCATACCCGATGTACTATCCACCGTTCCCTCAACCCCCTCCATATGGCCAACCATATCCATATTCACAGACATACGGGCAAGCCCCCTACGGCTCTTACGGCCAAAATCCTCATTTTGTTGGAGTTCCGAGCATGTGTGCAGAACCGTCGCCACCCGAAGCACCGAGAGCCAGATCTCGCTCGACATCCGTATCAGAAACAGGCAGTCCACATAGCACGGCTGCGGTCGTTCTGACGGACGACGACAACGCGGGCAAAGGCGAACGAACCACTGGAGCACGGCGCAAACGAATGCTCTGGTCCCAACAGGACGACATGCGACTTGTGAGTGCTCATATAAATTACATAATTTGTTGTTGCACAGTGTGTTATTCAATTTAAATTTTTCCTCCTCCAGATCAGTGCATGGCTTAATAACTCTCTCGACCCGGTCGGTGGGAACAATCAAAAATTTGACCAATACTGGGCGAGGGTGGCTGCGTCGTACAATGAGAGCAGTCCTCCCGACCGTAGACGAGACATCAGGCACTGTAAAGACCATTGGCAAAAGAGCAATAAGAAAATTGTTCAGTTCAATGGTATCTACTGCAGGTTGCGCGATGCCTACGCCAGCGGTCGTTCCGATGACCAGCTGATGTCGCAAGCACGCGATATGTACAAGCAGGAGGCGGGTCAGGTGTTCATCCTGGAGCATTGGTGGAATGCCGTACGTGGTCAGCCGAAATGGTGCCACAGCTACTTGGATTCGTCGAAACGGAGTCGCCTCAACGAAGAAGGCGGACACACGTCGTCATCGACCAACGACGATGACCCCGTCGAGCTTCCACGACCGAGTGGGCGGGACGCGGCCAAGCAGAAACGGAAGGATAAGAGCAAACTGGGCGAAACATCAGATGATATGGGCCGAGACGCCATCGCTGCAGCCGGATATTTGGATGAAGTGAGCAAACGAAGAGAGAAGGCGTCATGTCTAAGGTCATTGACGAAACTGGTGTCCATGGACACATCCAATTTCTCTGAGGCCCGTTTGGCGGCGCATACAGCCGCATTAGAGTACGCGACCAAAATGCTTAACAACAAGGATTAGGCCTTTCGATGTATCTTTCGTTTGTAACGTTTCACTTGCACTATTAATTAAGGTTGTTTTTGATTTAACTGTTGCAATTGTTTCGTATTTACTTGTATTAACTGTTCCAACGGCTAAAATCCAAAAGTATGGATCAAATGCGCCGGTTCGAACGGCTAAAATCCAAAAGTATGGATCACATGCGTCACTTCCAAAGGCTAAAATCCAAAAGAATCGATCACATGCGCCGGTTCCAGATTTGAGCCGTTGGAAGCGACGCATGTGATCCATACTTTTGGATTTTAGCCGTTGGAACCGGCGCATGTGATCGATGCTTTGGATTTTATCAGTTGGAACCGACGCATGTGATCCATACTTTTGGATTTTAGCCGTTGGAACCGGCGCATGTGATCGATGCTTTGGATTTTATCAGTTGGAACCGACGCATGTGATCCATACTTTTGGATTTTAGCCGTTGGAACCGGCGCATGTGATCGATGCTTTGGATTTTATCAGTTGGAACCGACGCATGTGATCCATACTTTTGGATTTTAGCCGTTGGAACCGGCGCATGTGATCGATGCTTTGGATTTTATCGTTTGGAACCGACGCATGTGATCCATACTTTTGGATTTTGGCCATTCGAACCGGCGCATGTGATCGATGTGCTTCTCTCCCTATATATTCGAAGCCCTGATGCCATCATTTATCACAATTTCAGTGATATCATCTACACAACTGAGAGCTTTGTTTCTTAACCACATACAGATTTTACCTTGTCCAAAAAAATGTCATCCAGTTCAAGCACAAGCAGTGCCGAGAATGAAGCCTTTGAGCAAATCGAAGACTTTGTGGCGGGGTTCGTACAGAGGGCGTTTACGGAGGCTAGCACAAATGCTGGTACCTCACGCCGCCGCCGAGGCGCCCGAAGATACATCGAAAGAGATCGCGAAAGCGGTCATAACCGTTTGTTTGCGGACTACTTCGCCGACGTACCCATCTACCCCGGGTACCTGTTTCGCAGACGGTTCCGAATGGGGAGACCCCTCTTCCTGCGAATTGTTCAAAGTCTTGGGGAGTGGTCCCCCTACTTCACTGAGAGGACAGATGCCCTTCTTCGAAGGGGGCTATCTCCCCTGCAGAAATGCACCGCGGCATTGCGGATGTTGTGCTACGGCTCCCCGGCTGATGCTGTCGATGAGTACGTGCGCATCGGAGAGTCGACGGCCGTCGAGTGCCTGGAGCTTTTTGCTGAAGGAATCGTCGATCGATTCGGGGAAGAGTATCTCCGTAAACCTACTGCCGACGACCTCCGGCGTCTGCTCCAGGAAGGGGAGGATCGGGGGTTCCCAGGAATGCTGGGAAGCATCGATTGCATGCACTGGCAATGGCGCAATTGCCCCGTTGCATGGAAGGGCCAATTCACCCGTGGTGATCAAGGAGTCCCTACAATCATACTTGAAGCGGTTGCGTCCAAAGACCTTTGGATATGGCATGCCTTCTTTGGTGTCGCGGGATCAAACAACGACATCAATGTGCTGAACCAATCCCCCCTTTTTACTGCTGAGTTGGCCGGTCGATCTCCTACTGTCCAATACTATGTTAATGGGACAGAGTACAATATGGGGTACTACCTGGCAGACGGTATTTATCCCGAATGGGCTGTTTTCGTGAAGACCGTACCCTTACCCCAAACAGAAAAATTCAGGTTGTTTGCACAACAACAAGAAGGGGCAAGAAAAGATGTGGAGCGAGCTTTCGGGGTCTTGCAAAGCCGATTCGCTATTGTTCGCGGCCCCGGGCGATCTTGGCGACGAAAAACCCTTGCCAATATTATGAAAGCGTGTGTCGTCCTTCATAACATGATAATCGAGGATGAGCGGCACTGTCATGACCCGATGGATGTATCCTACGATACTGGGGGGACATCTACCGTAACGCCGCCACCTATCCACGCCAGTGCTCCACCAAGCTTTCAACAGATGTTAGCTCGAAATGAAGCGATCCGCGCTCGGCCAACACATCACCGACTGAAACAGGATCTGATCGACCACATTTGGCAGCGTTTCGGGGGCGACGATACCGACGAGTAGTTTTTTTGAGCCCGTTGATGGGCGAATGTATTCAAATTTTATTTAGTACTTGTCATTTTTTTTTCATGTCCCGTTTATGATTCAAGAAAAATTTTAAAAAAATTTACAATTTTTCGATATTATTTATAATTACTATATGTTTTTACTATGTTTGAATTATCGAAATTTCATTTACGCGATTTTTAAATGTTTGTTGATATTATATACACGAAGCGTCTCACGAAGCGCCTTTGCATTGGAGTAGGAGGCGCTTGAGAAGGTGTTTTGCGAAGCGCCCCGCGAAGCGCCTTGCATTGGAGTGGGGGGTGCTTCGGGAGGTGCTTTGCACACGTGGCACAGAATATTCTAGAGAATATTCTGCTGAAGCGCCCCACGAAGCGCCTGAGGGTTGGAGATAGTCTTAACGGGCCAAGAAAAGAAAGAAAGAAATGACTAGTGTGCCATGTGTGGCGGAAGCTGGTGATATTTTTCCAATTGTTTTCTATGACGTGTCGCATGCGAGGACGTCCCCCACGGCAGAGTCAAGTCTAGGACGGTGGGGCCCGAACACTGCAGCCAATCAGGGCGCGACACTTGACCACGTCAGATGGAAGGGGATGGTACGTCTTCTAGAGGGGCTTTGTCTTGTGTGGGGAGCACTCAATTATAGTTCAATTATAGCTACCCTTTCATTCATTACTACAGAGCGTCTTGCCACTCCCAGTCTCGGCCAGGTGTCACCCGCGACTCACTCCACCTGTCGAAGCTCCAACGTCGCGTCACGACCTATAGCCAGGTCACACGAAATAGAGCAGGCAAGAAATCTTTTTCTTTGAATATATCCTTGTTTTTTTTCTTCCTTTCTCGATGGTATGTTGATGTCTATGGTACGGTGATGTTTCATTGGTAGTTAGTATTTACAAAATGATTTTGATTCTCATTACTTTGTGACCAATATTTTGCAAGTCAAAAGTAATTTAGATAAAATTGACTATATTTTAGCGATTAAATTTGATTTTAATCATTGATTATAAACAAAACATGTCTTTGTAGTTAAATTTTTTGAGTTGTATCACCCAATTAGTAAATTGTAGCAAATTCTACATGTTATAATAGTGTGATCACTGATCATTCAAATTTTTTGTATGCAATAACTTTTTGCGGTTAAGCCACTATTTAGTTAGGTTCTACCTCTAAATTTTTGAACTTAAATTAGAGCTAACAAGTCAAATAGGACAAGTTTCTTTCGAGTTACTTTAAAGTTGGCGTCAGTTTGTATAAAAGAGTTGAAGCCCCCAAAATTGGCTCTGAAAACTCCAGAAAACAATGTGAATAATTTACCTCCAAAGATTATATAAAATTTAGATTCCACAGACCTCAACATATTAAACAAAAATTCTGAGTAGAGAAACCAGAGCCTAGAGCTCAAGGCCAAACACTCCCACAACTCAATTTTTTTTTATTACTTTAACTTCTTATTTGAAATCAAAGTTGCATGATTTTACTTTCTTTCTAGTAGAAGTCGGAGTTAAAATTCAAACAAACAAAATCTTAAACTCACTAATTGAGAATCACACTTCTGATCAATCTCTTGAGATAAAACTACAATAATCAGTACACCTTAGGCATAATCGCACAATCTAATTGAACTGACGCAAATGACCCAGTCAACTAAAGAGCAGCATTTACATAAAAAAAAAACCAAGAATAGAACAAAAGTAGCCAATTTCAAGCGTTTAAATAGTTATAAACCATCCTGCTCAATGACACCTATAAATGTACAGTTGTGCTTTCGCGCGTGGTGCAAAGACCTTTCGCAAAGTCCTAAGTAGCCAAATTCGCACGAGTAGCGTATGGTTTAGTTGTAGCCAGGAAAACCAGTTAACCTATGGATCCAATAAACTTCGAAGAAACTTGGCGTATTACAGAAGTGTTCCACCTAACCTTAATTGAGCTCATTTTGTTTTAAGAAGTACAGTTCATTTTAGATATGCAGCCGATATCAATCTAAAAAAACAATTGGCACGTAACAGAAAAAATATTCAAGAGCATCCATATTTATTATAGTTATATCACAACTTCACATATATGCATGATATTCAATAAAAAAATCAATATTTTGGATCAACTATTATAAAAACAATTAAAAAAAAAATCACATATTGAACATTGAATAGTTTAGATTTGTTGCGGTTGATAAAATTAAATTGCGGATCTCTGACCTACTCAAGAAGCAGTAGTCAGCAAATGTAAAAAAAAATATTAACAAATTATTTCATGTGTAGCATCAGCTAATAGCTTTATCTTTCATTCTTGTTTGGCTCGAAAAGATCAATATAAGATTAATGTAGCTGGTGTGCTAGAAATTATATAGGGAAAATCGATTTTATGTTATTAAATTTTAGTGTCTAATATAATATGTTATTGATTTTTTAATTCTTTTCTTATATGATATTGGATTTTAAATGCTTATGTTATATGTCGTTTTTGATCGATCAACTCAGTAAAAATAACAAAATGTTTCTGTCAGTTGAGACTTAAACATGATTTTAAATAAATAGAAAAGCTAAAATACAAAATTTCTAGATTTTGAAATTTTAAAAATTTTGGGTTAGAGTTTTCAAATTTTGGAAATTTTATGTTCAATCTTTATAATTTTTTTAAAATCATGATTAAGTATCAACTAACATGAGTATTTTATTTTTTTCTAAGTTAATTGGTGAAAAAAAAGACATATAACATTAGATATTTAAAATTCAGTGACGTAAGAAAAAGTCTAAAAATTAATTACATATTATAATAGATACTAAAAACAATGGCATATATGGACCTAACCCGCATATATGGACCAGCTGGGCTCGTTCTTTGGGTCAGGGTCTCATATTCTGACAAGTAGCTTACTCCATTTGTAGTCAGCTGCGCGACGCAACACGATTAATCACCCATGCCACGTTCTTGCACGTAAAATCAAACGAAGAAAGATTCGAGGATTCATAGTCTCGTAGACGAAAGGGCAAGTTAACCAGTAAGGTACATTTTCATACGGAAGCTCACCGAGGACTCACACCAAGTCAATCTGACAAGTGTCATCCACTACATAAATTACAGTTGGCGTTACTCAACGTTCAAAGAAATAAGGCGATTAGGGTGCAAGTGCCTCTTTATGTTTTCCAAAAAAAATAAAATCATCTGCATCCTGATGATGAATTAAAACTCCTAATTCATCTTATTACTTTCATCATCATCCACTGTTATAATAACTCAATTCACTTACACTATATCCCCATCCACACAGAATAGCCACCTCACTCTTGGCGTATTCACCAGTGCCGATAACAGTGCTAACACTACTCCACGTCTATCATCACTTACCTCACCTACCCCTATCGTCACCCAATCTCTCCTACTGCACCATTACCTCCACCACAACTTTATTCATCTCCTTTATTAATTACCGCCACCCATTGACGACAACACTATTATTGCTATATTGCTGCTGATGAAGTCAAAACAAAGGATAAGTTAACTTTGGAGAGATTAGCTCCAAAGATGAAAAATTTTAATCAACGATCCGAAAAAAAAAAAGTGTACCCAAACTGTAAAAGAAAAAAGAAAAAAAAAAACAAGTACCACATACTAAGAAAACTTAAGCAATAATAATCCAAAGCAGTTATGACAACATAGAAACAGGGTTAAACGCTAACCGTTCTGAATTCAGCATTTTGTTTACTCAGCTGCTTTAATTTCTTCTCGAATAGAATGCGTTCCCCGTCTAGCTTACCTACTACTGTACCGGGTCCAGAGTTTTTTATGTTGTTTTCATTATAATTTGGTTTGCGTCCTTGAATTTTGTTTGTAGGTGAATGCACATTGTGCATGTGCATTCCAGGGCTGAGAATTCCGGGACCACATTAGAGAGCTAAAATTGAACACAATTCCATTTGATAATACCTCCAGTTGAGTCAAGGGAAAACTTTACACATAAACAACATGCTGCAGTTAAACATATACAACAGATAGAACGAAGACGCCAATTATTTTGATGCACACAATGGCGTCAAAACATTTAGAGTTTCATACAGGGTGTTATATGAACCAGCAGTTTTCTGGCTGAATCTCAGATATGAGGCCCTGGCTTTGGGCTGGCAAATGAAGAAGCCCCGGCCTTCTCATCATGGAAATGCGGCGCCAGGTCAATAGAGGGGGCATCATTCAGGGGATTTCCAATGCCCATACCATCATCAAATGGATCAAAGAAGTCGGAGTACCGCACATTGGCCACTGGTATCTCTGGCAGAGAGTTCAGTATCCCATCATATATCTCATGATTCTCATCGGCTTGTGGCACAGTGATATCTCTGGCAGAAAGCTCATCAACTTGTGGAGCAGTGGCAGGGATATTCTCATCAACTGGTGGTGCACAGGCAGGCACAACGACTTGTGGCACAGTGACAAATTGATCACTTCCTGCCTTCTTTGCTCCAATGACCTTCATATGGTATCAAATATGATGTATAGTAAGAAATCACTACCCAAACGCAATAAATCAGTAAGTGTTCTAAATATGCAGAAGGAAAGTTTGAGTACAAATCGGTTATCTTCGTCATTTTTGTATATCATAATGAAGTCGCCTAGTTGAAGAGCATGAGTTCTGACATAATCCCCTGATGGTCAGAAATAGTGAAAAAAGATAAGAAAGTAGACCTAAAAGGTTATAAGAAAGAAAAGGCCTAAAAGGAAGAAAACACTCACCAGTATTTTCAAGTACATACATTCTGCTTTTGTTGTTAGGCCAATATCTGTATAGGAGATGAACCATATCACTGACAGTGGGTGCAGTAGACCTTAAATAACTACGGAGATCAATCAAAATAAAATAGCAAAAATGAAAAACAAAAGAACATTTCTATAATATATTAACATCTTATCAGGATTCAAATTCACAGGATGTTCTTATTATGATTTTGCAGAATCCTACCAAGTTATGCGATTTTATTCATTTCCTGGTTGAGTTTTTATAAGGGGGCTAATGATAAGCAAAAGTTGGCATGGTGCAATAAACAGCATGAATATATCATACTTCTTCAATTTACCTTTTTTGGAGGAACTTACACAATTATAAGCTTAGAGATAATTCACAGGGAACTGTGCAAAGCCCATTCATATGTGCCATCAACTCATGATACACATATCAAACCCAGCTAGAGTAGAAGTTATCCAACCTGTATTTGAAAGTCCACATTTGTCCGTTTAGCAAATCTTGCATGCTTAGAGTTCTGCCATCCTTTGATGTAAGGACTGGCATGTAAGCCTCCGCTTCCTTCTGTGAATTTTGTTCAGCATAGACAAGTGTTAACAGTTGTAGAGAGCAGAGTGTGGTTATATGGAATATGTGAATATAAGAAAGTTTAATAAGCTGTTTGCAGGAGAACAGACCTTCGGGAGGATAATTCTGCCAAGTTGGCTCACATCACTGTTCCGGAGCTCCTTCTGCAGAATAACTCTCAATCCCACAGCATGATGCTACAAAAACATTGGAAAATATTTTAATCTAATGTCCAAAAAGGTGAACTATATTCAAATTAGTCTTTTTTCCTCAATTAAAAAATCTAGATTTTTTGCAAAAAAGAAAAGAACTTACATCTGGATCAATAACAGCCCTATTCAAATCCAGTTCATTTTCCTGTCAGTAAAAGATGCCCACAATTTAGATAGCATGGCAGCAACCACCCAAAAAGAAAAAAAGTGGATAGCAGGCAGCAAAACAACCAAGTAAAGCATTTATACAACTTCATAGACCATATATTATGGGAAAATAAGATAAACATCAAGCATTTCTTATGCACAAATAAAGGACATCCTTTGCAACATTATCCTCTGGGCTCCCTGTTTGCATTTGATTTCACCATTCTGGTTTTCTTTGCAGATAACCAGATTAATAGTGCTTCCAAGTGATCAGAAAAGTATATCTAGGAAGTTAAAGCATTCTACTATCTTATCCCTCCTGCAATAGTTGCATAATCCACCATATTATATCATCCATCACTAGTAATAGAAATGATGCCATTAAAACACAGGTTTCTGCTGATTTGCAAATAGTTTCCAGAATTTTAATCCTGTTTAGGAACTAGCCAGCAAAATTTTCCAGCTTCGTCATTCAAATGGAAATCTCATGGTGTCCAAATGACCAAACCAAACATCGAAAAAAAGAAACTTAACAACCTCCAAAATAACTGATTAATGGCATCTAGCCCAAAACATAGGTTACATGGTGCCCGCAACCCAACTCAGCTTGGTTTTTCTCGTACCAGATGATCTACCAGTCTTGCCAGCCAGTATACTGGTACTAGCAGTCACCTTTATGATGGCCTGTATGGTCTATGTTCCGGCAAGCATTAGTGTCCAGGTCAATCACAGAATCAATGGCACGAAAGACCTTGATTAGGCATGTAGCAACAATCCGTATTCCATACTAACTTTCTGCTGCATCCTGCTAAACATGACAACGACAAAACACACACGTACTGACAATTCCTACCAACTTTGCACAGTTTCCAGCTAACTACGGGAACAAGACACTAAAACTATGCACATAGCAACTGTCCCACGCTACAGCACTACATCGACACCGGACGATGTATTCAGACCGTTAGATCATGCACTTGCACCGTGCTCTTATTATCCTGAAATGGCAATATGAGACCCACTGCACATCTTCCATCCATGTGCCACGTGAAGGCATGTGAACTAAGAAATCATACTCCGATTAGCTGAAAATCAGATAATAACGTACCACACTACCTTATTTACGAACCATCACGATCACATCTACAACAAACAAGTGCATTAACCATACCTCATTGTACCTATAAACATAAACGAACTATAACGATCACATCTACATTGCAATAATCGCACCTCCACCACGTTAAGCACACGCCCAAATACTAGATTGCTCAAATCTGATTATGTAATTTGAACGAACAACTGCAAGCATCTATTAGGTTGAAACGATTTATTAATGGAAACAGCAATCTGATGGATTAGAGCTCCAAATCACCACAAACAGCAATTCGATGAATTCTGCGAGCTCCTTCCCATCGAAATTTTATACTCTGCAACATCGGGACCAGCGAGACTTCATCCCTCTGGGCCTCCGGCCCAGCGCATCTCCCCCAAGCACGGCCCACCAACCCCCCGTCCCGTCCCCACACACATACACATATATACGGAAGAGACCGTGAATTCCGAGGCGCAGGTACTCACACGTCGGGCCGCGGCCGCTGCCGCTGCCGCAGCAGCCGCCGGCCTGCGGGCGGCGCCGCGGGACCCACGTCCGGCCGACCTCCGCTTCCGGGTGACCGGCCGCAGCCGGTCGACGGCGGCGAAGCCGTCGCCGGAGGAGGAGGACGAGGAGGAGGCGCGCTTGCCGATGCCGGCCATGTCGGTGGGTGAATGGAGGCGGGTGTTGGGAGGACTAAGAGGAGGAGGAGGAGGAGGCGGCGGCTAGGGTTGGGGTGGGCGGGGCTTTTATAGGTGGAGGGGGGCTGTGACGCGGGGACGAGAAGTGGGTGACAAGTGGCGGGCGGGCTCTGAATGGGGCGCAGATGAGCAGCCAACGACCGACGGGGCGCGGGCGCGCGCGCGCTGGCGCGGCCAACCGGGCGGACGCGAGGTGGCACGTCCCGGGTGGGAGGCGGGGGCTGGCTGCTCCTGGCATTTTCGCCTTGGGATTCCTTGCGGTGCCCGTACGAGAGGCTCTTTTTGTTTGCGGTTTTGTTTTGGTTGCTCCTTGCCCGCGCGTTGTGATGGATCTGCTGCCTGGTAGTTTGGTACTTAACTGGGGTGTTAGACTGGTTATGGAGAGATAAAATGACTGGACACAACAATTAGTTAATAGGAATGAACTTACTTTATGGATGTGTTGTGTATTGAGAAGACATCTAAAATAATTCATATGAGCACCATCGAATTATTGACAATGATAAATAATTGAAGTTGCAGATGTTTCATCTTCATATGTGTGTTGCTATGATCATAATAATATGATTGTCATACACTCTCCCGTAGTTATAGAATCTTCGATGATGATATCGTGACCTAGAAACTCTCTAGATTAGTGAAAATAAGAAATAGTAATATTTAAATCACGTGGAAAGTAATACATCCAACTTGAGAAGATATCATGAGAGGGAGAGACAAAATTGAAGGATATGAGCATAAGTTGTACCTTTGAATCTCTTGGAATATCTTGTGGCAAAGATAAATTTTTGTCGACCCCCAACCAAATTTGCAAGGCTTCAATAGACCTTGTGGTGTTTTGGTAAGATATAGTGATTCTAGAAGCAGAGCTTTAGATCTTTGAACAAATAAGCTCAAAAATGGCAACAAAACTTGAAAATAAGTAACTTGTTAGATCTCATGGATGATCACAAAGTTAGGAACACATAAGAAAATTTATATGGATTCGATGGCTTAGGATAGACAATAATATTAGAAGTGGAATATGGCACTCAAACATGCAAGATCATGGCGATTTGGAATTGGCTTGAGAGTTTTAGAAGGGAAGACGAAGGAATGGAGCATCACACCGGTAGATATTGAAGTCTCGCACGATTTCTTTGTAAAAGACGAAAACTGAGTTTTTTAAAAGCGGAGCGCACATAGATCGGTAGTATTTATTTAGCGTTTATTTTTTCTATTATTATTATAACTAAAAAACCTACAAGCTAGGAATTGATATTATATATAAAAACTGTTTTCAATTCGTTTACCTGTGGGTAAGTTGTTTAGTTTAACGGTGAACCCAAAAATTATGGAAAGTAAGGGGTGTGTGTGGTTTTTTTTTTTTTTGCATTGCATTTGAAGGAAATAAAAATTGCAAAGAAATTTACGAAATATTTTTCTGTTCCAAGAGATCAATTTATATATAACTATGCAAAATTGAACCATTTTTCCATGACACAAACATCTACCCATCCTTACTGCAAAGCATAACAAATACACGATTACAAAAAAAAAAAAAGCAAATAAATCAAGTCCCGCACGCACCACACAATTATACACAGAATTATGTTCGTCGAAATCTGCTACAGCATCCATAGCTGACATGGCTAATCTCCAAAGTCAAACACTTTCTTCCATGGGAAACGTCGGTCTATCCTTGTTGCTACGTACTACAATAAGTACAAGAGTCTAAAAAGCTACATAAGGCCATTTATGCCCACCAAAGACGTACGTGTGGAACTTTGTTCAGTAGTATCCATTTTTGCTATAGCATTTATGATTTTTGAACTCGATGGGTTGGTCGTTGGTATTAAAATGATGGGTTGGCCGTTGGTACGAGATGATGTGATCATCTTATTGGGAAATTATATTATTTTTTAAAAAAATTATTCTATAAATGATAAGTAATAATATTTATTATATTGATAACAGTTTTATATTCTCTATCTTAAAAATAAAAAATAAAGTGTATCTTTTCTAAAATCTCAATATTTCATTTAAAATCTGAATGGTCTAGGTTGATATTGAAGAGAAATTGAGATAGTTAATTATTTAGTGAGAACTTCAAAATTTCTCTCTTATATTGATCTGTACTATTAATTTTAATATAATAGTTTAAATATAGAGAAAGACACGTATCTTTTATTCTTTAAGACAGAGAATACGAATTAGTTAATAACATATTTCCACTCTATCCTATCCTCTACACTACTACACATGTCATAACACAATATTTCAAATAAACACACATGAAAGTAGAGAGCATCATAAATTGAACCTATGACTTCTTTTTGTGTGAGTATATACTCTAATTGTTTGATACACATATGAGTACAGTATTAGCAACTCTTACTCACACATACATTCTCTTTAATTGTGACAAACAATCGATCAATTTTCTATATTTGGGACTTGATGTAATATTAGTAATAGCTAGGCTTTTGGGCAGAGCTTTTCTAACTGAAAACACAACTCCAGAAATAGTAAAAACAAAATGGCTTCTTGTAGGTCTTTGTGTGTGGGTTAATGAAGGTGTCTATGGAACGTAAAGAGTGGCAATAGGACGCAAAGTTATTAGAATTGAAGTGGTTATCAATTTACTAGTCGGACGATACTGTACAATTCAAAAGGATACCAGGAAGATCGTTCAGATTGGCAACATATTCGATTTATTAGCAAAATTACCAAACCAAACAATGATCATAGTTAATTATGTCAAACAACCAAAAAAAATATAGTCAAATAGATGCCATATGCCTGCCAAATGTGTGGCAAGAAGATGAATCCGTCTTTCATAGAAAGTGAGATAGAGGATGTGGCTATCGAAATCCCGTACTATACTTTGACAAATATTTGTAAAAGAATGATAGCCAACTATAGCAAATGAATCTGATTACTCAATATATTTCCATGAACTAAACAATTGCTAAATGCGTTTGGCACTATCAATTTTTTAGTTTGACAAAATTTGACTATGAATCAAACACATCATGATTCTATTAGTCAACACTAGTCTAAAATGGAGATAAGTTGGAGAATATATGGAGGGATATAATCATGTAAAGCTTGGCTTATTAACTGACTCAGTTATTTGTATAGAAGAAGTGTTCCAAACAGAGTGGCCAATGTGTAACTCTGGCCTTAGGGATGTTTGGAGGTCTGACAGAAGGCGTTCAAGGTAAATGACCAAAGGCACAATCTTTACATTGAGAAATGAATCGACAAAGGAGAAATATTTTTGGTTCCCCGACCCAAGAAAAATATCTCACTTGTTGTTATATCATGCATGATGTGTGCTCATTTTATTTATATTAAAAAAAACATCGAGTTCAAAATTTATTTCGGATGCACAGGTAACGTATTCCTTACTAACTATATGAAGAGAGGAAAATAAAGGTTCCAGAGGTCACCGTCCTGCACGAGAACCATGCAGTCATCTTTTCCAAACAGTGGTAACCTCTTCCCCTTGGCATCACGATAGGAATGAAAGAAGCCTTGTACTTAGGTTTCAAGCGGCCAAGGTCCTGCCCTAACCCCACGCAGTTTACAAAATTTAGTGCCCAGTTCAATCGCACCTTAGTTTTATTAAACTAACTTAGAATTTAACCCAACACAAACCCTCTAAATAAAAAATTCTAACCCAACTTTAACTCTAACTCATTTCAACTCTTTAGACTGGTCCAAATATTACTTCTATCAACCAATGATTTCTGTTATTGTTAATTAATTACTTTTTCAGATTACAAATTAAGGATAAGACAATCTCATTGTCCCATAAATATTTATTAGATTCTTCTTTTCTGACCTATAGGTCAATTCTAATACTCAATTTAAGACTTATTATAACTTAATCCTTTTCATTTTAATGTAATCCTCCAAAATATAGTCTATAAACCTACCCACTTATTTAACTTTGGGCTTGCTAAGTTTCTACCCAGACCTAGTTGTAGTGTGACTTTGACTGAAGTTTTTAACCAAGTTCTAACCATCTACGGAAGGATACCTTATATAATCCCACGCATCCCCACTCCTTTACATATCCTACATACATGAAACAATATATATATTTGGTTGATGAACTCTATTTAGGTATGATCGTTCCATAATGAGTGCATAATCCTAATCTCTGACATAGACAAATACCGATATAATCTACACCACAAACAAATTTAAGTTACAGGCAAATATAGACGTGATATACACGATAAACAAATCAAAACAAAATCTTCTCTGAACTCTCAATATTTCACTGGTATAGATTACATACAATGTTTTACTTACACTACTATAATCTGCCATAGGCCATAGGGTACACCGTACACCAGACTACTGGTCCCTGCCTTGCGCTGTGAGTTATGGGCCTTATGGCCAGTGCATTCCGACGGGCCTGGAGCACCTTACCCGGACCTGCCCGGCCGACCCGGTGAGCGGCGCAAGCGCCGAAAGCTTAACCACGGCGTGCGTGAAATCCTCGAGGAACACCGCCTCGCCACGCTTCCCAGACGCGTACAGGCGCACCCACCGCACGGTTCTTCCCGCTGTGAGCTGCTGGTCGGCGCGCAGGATGCCGCGGCCCTCGAGTAGCTTCGTGTAATAGTGCGCGCCGAACCCCACCTCCCGGCCCTGCCGGTAGTACCCCATTGCCATTCGCGCAGTCCCGGTGCGGCCGCACGCCGCGCGCATCTCACCGACCATGTCTGGGTCGATGGAGTCGTCCGGCGCGCCTGTCCCGGCGAAGTTGTAGAGCCTGTCCTTGAAGAAGGCGCAGCGCACCTTCCCGATGCTATGTGCTCCTACAGTAGCGCCATTAAGAAACTCATAAATGTACGTAAAACTTTTACAAGGAGACGTTTTGGAGGGAAGGCGGCAGACCTAAGAGCGCGACGGTGTCGCGTTCGGTGAAGCCGAGGCGAGCGAAGGCGGCGAGCGTCGTGGCGTACGTGGCGTTCGGGGCCGGGAAGTGCGTGGCCACCTCGTCGTGGAAGCTCCGGGTGCTGTCGAGGCGGCCGGTGAGCACCGGATAGCTCGGCCCTCCCACCAGGACGAGGCTGTCCCGCGCGGCGAGGGCCAGGACGTCGGCGCAGGAGACGGTCGCCGGGCACGCCATCTCCAGCCTTACCTTGATCTCGTCAATGGCGCCGAAGCCTCGCAGCGTCTGATTCGGCAAGGCGTCCTTCTCCGACTTGCTGCCGTTGACGCGGTCCAGGAGCACCGAGGCGTCGCAACCCTGCATGCCGCATCCAAGAAAAGATGGAATCTATCTTGGTGTACCGTGTACATACATGCAGGAAAAGATCAAGAGAAGCCGGAGTCGGAGTGAGTACATGGATGAAGCAGTCGTGAAAGAGGAGGCGGACGAGCGCTGCGGCGACGCTGGAGTCGGCGAGATAGAGCTCCTCCACGGTGGACGCGACGATCTCCTCTGCTTGGGGGCATGTCTCGTCGTAGAACCCGAACGCCAGTCCCTGCGGCCGCGGATGTGGTGAGAAGGAGAAGGATAACGACAATGACTCGTCGCCGCCGCCGTCCCCGTCGTTATGGAGCAGGCCAATGGGCACGGAGGAGGGCTTATTACCACCCTCGCTGCGCAGATTGACGGTGAAAAGGAGCAGCGAGACGGCGACAAGTGTCCTTCCCCACCGCGGAGGGCGTAACATTGCTTCTCCTGTTCTTGCTTTTGTTGGTGTTCTTGATCTGTGTTAGGAAGTTAGGATATGTGGAGTGAAGGTGAGGGATTTAAAATGGGGCGGGAAATTGCTCTGTAGCAGTATAAGCTTAAGATGTAGACCGTTGGATTTCAGGAAACCAACGGTTCACATTAAAGTGATTGGATTGTAAAAATTTTCTTGGCACAAACACCTTCTCACGCCGAGATTGTCTCTGTTACATTTTGTGCATCTGGAGTTTCTTTGTACTGAAACTTTCTTGGTAGTTCTGAATAGCAGAGGTTACATTTTTTTTTCTTTGTTAAACAAAGAAGGAAATAAACATCTTGATTTGAGTTTACGTAAACTAGATTTCTGTCAACAGACAAGAGAAAGGACACAGTTAAGAACTATGAGCCTAAAGGCAAGAAAAAAAGTCCGTGGCTATATATCAGAACTGGGCATTCTTCATTTGTACTCTGTTTGTGCTTTGTTTGTGTGCGGTGTGGCACAGAGAAGTATACGTAGGAGGGTCAATAGAAAGTGCTTATTTTTTAGTATCATTAAAGATGAGCTAATTGTTGGTAGATTCCTAAGTGCCAAAAGGATATGTTATTGCTTCGCATGTTGCAAGATACATGGTGAATATTCTTAGTTCTTATAAATCATGTATATGAGTTGGAGAAGCGAGGTGGTCAATAGAATGTGGGCACCCATTTCTTTTGTGTGAGAGACCCCAAAACTTGTTCTTGAAATGCAACAATAATAAAGCATAGTTTAGTTGCCACTTTCATGGCACCATGGAACTAACCCCACATTGTCCCGACATTGAAAAAGCATAGAGAAATGGTGTTAGAGTAGAAGGGACGAAAAATGTGATCAACTAAGGACCTTGCATGGAGCCAAAGGTCATGAAAGTTGCATGGTAACGTGATTCGGCAAAGATCTAGATGCACTGGATGACACATGAAAACTAACACATGAGGGCAATAGCTCGCATGCCATATCTAGATGCTTGATGTTTATTTCATAGAAATATCAAATGCTAGATGCTCTCGTTGGGAAGATCGATCTGACATCCACGCATGAAAGGGCATGGAGACCGTGGATTTTGCCATGGGAGACCCATTCAAAAATGCCTGTTGGGCTGATAAAAAATTCAAATTCAGGTCTATTTGAGATGGGTGTATTCTGTATAAGTCCAGTCTTATGGACATAGAGTTAGACTAACTCGTTATATTTTACTATACAAAAGACCACTGTGTTGCATCATGTCCTCTCTGGTTTGATCTTTGAGCCTCAAAATCAAATCTCTACTTAGTCCTGTGAACATTGAGTTAGGACAGAAATCAAGTTAGGTTCAGATTAAACTATTGTGCTAGATCAGGTTGGACCAATTTTTACCAAGATCTAATGAAGTTGTGGATTTTACCATGCGAGATCTATTCAAAAGTCGTTGGATTATGCAACTATTTGTGATTGATCATTCCCAAACAATTCTTAACTAACCGCTCTTATATGTCAGAGTTTTCATAAAAAATTGTTTCCCCGTGGAATTGCCAAAAAAAAAAAGTCGTAAGGGAATGCAATTTCCTGGTAGTAGCACATTGTTCCCGGAGCTCCCTGAATGGGCGTGTGTGAGTATTTGATGAAAGAAACTCACAAGGAGATCGTTTTCTAGTGATGACTGCGTGTGACTTGGTACTCAATGTGAATATTGAATACGGTCACCTTAGAAAAACCTCCGGATTTGATCTAGACAAGGCACCCCGACGGCCAATGTTTTTTTAAGAAACAGTTTTTCAAAGACGATAATACCTAATATAGTAATACACATTCCAAGTTCCCAACTCCTCTCCCCACCTAGGGTTCAAGTTTTCAAAACATCATATTTACTAAGGTCGGTTATTGACTGGTTTTTCAGTGATTCTAAGCCACTGTTTTGTTTATTTATTTATTTTATTTCCTCAAATTTTTATATTTTCTTAATTTTATAATATCACTAGTTTAATAGTTTACACATTCTTACACAATAACACACAATTTCTCCTAACTCCAACCAATTTGAAGTTCCCAACACCCCTCCCCAACCCAAGGTTTAGGTTTTCAAAAATATGTTCCCAAAGTCAAAAGCTGGTTAGTTATCAATCGATTTTCTAGTGATTCTAGTTTGCTGTTTTGTTTATTTATTTTTTCTATTTTCTTAAGTTTTTGTATTTTCTTAATCTTGTAATATCATTAGGTTATGCATTTTTGTTTAATAGCACACAACTACACTTAATTTCAACTAGTTTGAAGTTCCCAACACCCTTGCCCCACTCAAGGTTTAGGTTTCTTGGAAACATGCTGTTTTCGAAGATCGAAACCGGCCAGTTATTGATTGGTATTCTAGTGATTTTAACCTATTGTTTTGTTTATCTTTTTTCTATTTTCTCAAATTTTTTGTATATTTTTAATCTTGCAATATCACTAGTTTATATATTCTCGTATAATAGCACTTATTTCTTCTAATTCTAACTAGTTTGAAATCTAACTATTTTCTCTAAGAATATGTATCATATCCTCACCCATGCACATACTAATATAAGATTTCAATCAAGTATACACATGACAAGAGAGATATGAAAACAAAACCCCTAATATCTGTTTATATGAATATATATTCTAATTATCTACGCATTCATGAATGCCTCCATTTGATTATTTTACCGTGCTTGTTACCCACTTGGCGTTTGGAATTTGTATTTTTATGCAAGGCGTCGAGCATCTGACGTTTGCTGCGCATATAAGGACACTTTCGTGTGACATCTGAATCCGTATCGAGGCAGAGATACTTCAACAAATCAACAACTCCCTCACTGCTTTCCGCAGTTTCCAGTAGACTTTCCGAACTTGTCTCGAAATTTAGGTTGCCCGTGCCAATACCGAACGAAAAACCGCGAGGCAGGAGCCATAATTCCTTGCGACGTGTTCTTATATGGCTGAATGCTGCGTTGTGTGAGAGGTCACATATTTTAGTCTTTGTTAAGATAGATTGGATTAAGAGATCTTTTTAAAAGAATGCCAGCATCAGCTGTATAGCTCAAAGCTCAAAAAAACGATTAATTTTGAGCAATGCTATGCTTATAGGAGTATAAGTTAGACCAGAATAGAGTTCTTATCCAGTGTGAGAAATACAAATCATGAAGGGTGCACATAATTAACAAATATTTCTTCTTCAATATAAATGTTATTTCCGATTAATTACATATACACTTCGAAAGCACATAGAAACACAATATATCAAAAATTTCTATACAAAAATTATATTTATTCTCTGAATTTGACAATATCAACTCTTCGTGATATGAAGTAACAACTACTTAACACATTTTTTTTTTGGCCAATCCTATAGAGATAAGTTTGTTTGTATAATTTCAGTACAGCAATACTCATAACATAGCAGTACGTCTTTTTTTTTTTTGAGTGAGTATTATGTAATGTTGTTATCACTACTTCATTGACTCTTTCAGGGAACAACTTGGAGTTACAGCTTGCTTCAGATTTGACAAGCGAATCTTAGCGAGAATACTTGTTCCACAGGAATATTGTCCTTATTGGATTGGACATGGAACTAAATTCAAGAAATATGGGAAAAAACAGAATCTAGTTCAGGATGGAGAGTAAGAACTTATCCTCACTCCTCAGAACGCGTTGGCAATATAGATAAGTAGGAATCCTTTTGTGATTGTGATATCTCTCTTTCTCTCTCTCTCTCAAGGAGTACACATAACAGTGTCTAAAAAAAGAGTACACATAAGGCTAAGTCCAACCCCGCCGCTACTGCGCTCTGACATGCGGACCCCACGGGGAAAAATAATAAAAAACGCGCGCGAGGAGAGAGAGAACGCCACGGCTGGCGTCGCAAAACCGGGGTCTGACAGGTGGGGCCCACCGACGCCTCGCACGCGTGGCGCCCGCGTTGGAGAACACGCGGCGCCCCGGGACGCGGTTTGTGGGCCCCACCGCTGTCCCCCGCGTGCGCTCCTTACTCGCTGATCGCGTGCACTGACATGTGGGCCCAAATGCGTGTCACGGCCCACATGTCAGTGATGGGGTGCGCGGTGCGTGCGTGCGCCACGCGTTTTGGTGGGGCCCACAAAACGCGTGGTGGCAGTGCACGCGCTGGCTTCGTGCACACACGTGTGTACGCGCTTTGCCCACTGGTTTGCGGGCCCGATTGCCTGTGGGTCCTACCTGTCAGTGTATTGAGGGTTTTGTATACGCGGAAAACTAACCGTTGGCTCATTTTCTCCCCGGTCCCACCTGTCAGCGAGACAAAAAATAGCCATTTTATTATAGCTGTTAAAAACTAGCCGTTTTAAATAATTTATTCGTTTTTAAGCCTAGAAATTCATAAAAAATACCAAAAATTCACCAAAAATCATCAAAAAAATCTGAAAAATTGTGTGCTCCCCTGGCTATAAATAGGAGCAAGTTTCAGCTCATTTGCACTCAACACAAGTTCAAACCACACACTTTTCCAGCAAAGTTCAACCCGTTTTTTCCCAGAAAATTTTCCGATGGCCAACACTCCCCCCCGCGGTTATGTGAACTGGTTTGGCGAGCCTAATTTCGATGAGGAGAGCCCCCAAGCGCCAAGCGGCCAAAATCCGGCCAGTTTTCAGCCCCCTCCCCCACCATATCCGATGTGCTATCCACCATACGCCCCACCCCCTCCATACGGCCAACCATATCCATATGCACATCCGTACGCACAACCCCCCTACGGCCCTTACGGTCAGAATCCTCATTTCGTTGGAGCTCCGACCATCCCCGCGGAAATGTCGCCTCCGCAAGCACCGGCAAAGAATTCCCGCTCCACGTCGGTATCAGATATCGGCAGTCCGCATAGCACGGGCCCGGTCGAGTGCGAGGACGCCGACGATGCCGGCAAAAGCGAAGGAACGCTGCACAGTGGCGTAAACGAATGAACTGGTCACAACCGGACGACATGCGACTTGTGAGTGTTCATCTAAATATTAAATATTTGTATGGTACATTTTTTGTTCACAGGGTTTGTCTTAGTTTTTGAAAAGTTGAATTTTTCGTCCTCCAGATCAGTGCATGGTTTAATAACTCTCTTGATCCGGTGGAGGGGAACTACCAAAAGTTCGACGTATATTGGTCGAAGGTCGCTGAGGCATACAACAGGAGCAGTCCGCCCGACCGCAGACGGGACGTTAGGCACTGCAAAGACCATTGGCTGAAGAACAATAAGAAAATTGTTCACTTCAATGGCATCTATTGTAGGTTGAGGGATGCCTACGCCAGTGGTCGTTCGGACGACCAATTAATGTCTCAAGCACGGGACATGTATAAGCAGGAGGTGGGTCATCCCTTCATCTTGGAGCACTGGTGGACTGCCGTGCGTGGTCAACCGAAGTGGTGCCAAAGCTACCTCGACTCTTCCAAAAGAGCTCACCTCAACGAAGAAGGTGCCCACACGTCGTCGTCAAACAACGACGACGAACCTGTGGAGCTTCGACGACCGGAAGGGCGGGATGCCGCAAAGAACAAGCGGAAGGGTAAGACAAAAATGAGTGAAACATCCTCGGCGTCCTCGGTGTACGAGGAGACCCTGCAGCGCATCGGCCAAGCCAATGCCGACCTCGATAGGGTGGCCGACAAAGCCGTTGCTGCAGCCGAGAATTTGCAAGAGATGGCCAAAAGCAAGGAAAAAGCCACATTTATGAAGTCGCTGACGAAACTGATTATGGGGGATACATCTAATTTCTCGGATGCTCGTAAGAAGGCGCATGAGGCCGCATTAGAGTACGTGAACGACATGATTAAGGAAATGAAGAATAAGTAGTAGCTTGAATGATGTACTTTTCTTTTGTAAAATTGTACTCGCATTATTAATTTAAGTCGTTTTGGATTTACCTGTTTGAATTTTAGCCGTTGCTTTTGGCATGTGATCGATATGTGTTCCATGCTTTTGGATTGTACCCGTTGGAACCAACACATGTGATGGATGCCTTTGTATTTAGCCGTTGCTTTTGGCATGTGATCGATATGTGTTCCATACTTTTGGATTGTACCCGTTGGAACCAACACATGTGATGGATGCCTTTGTATTTAGCCGTTGGAAGAGGCCCATGTGCTTGATTCGCTTCTCTCCCTATATATGAGAACCCCTGGAGCCTTCATCTTGACAAGATCTTGCCTTGTCCAAAATATCTTGCCTTGTTAAAAAAAAATGTCCTCTAGCTCAAGCACAAGTAGTGGCGACGATGAAGCCATCAGCCAAGTCGAAGAGTTCGTGGCGGCGTTTGTGCAGAGTGGGTTGACGGTCCAACCCCTGTACCGTCGCGTTGTTGACGACCTTGAAGCCAGCATAGACGATGGTACCTCGCACCGCTGTCGACGAGGTAGCAGAAGGTACATCGATAGAGATCGCGAAGGCGGTCATGGCCGTCTAGTCGCGGACTACTTCGCCGACGTTCCGGTCTACCCCGAGTATTTGTTTCGCAGACGGTTTCGAATGGGGAAATCCCTCTTTCTGCGAATCGTCGAAGCTCTTAGGGGGTGGTCCCCGTACTTCAATGAGAGGAGAAATGCCCTCCTTAGAAAGGGGCTATCTCCCTTGCAGAAGTGTACAGCGGCATTGCGCATGTTGTGCTACGGCTCCCCCGCCGATGCCGTCGATGAGTATGTACGCATTGGAAAGTCGACGGCTATTGAGTGTCTGGAGCGTTTCGTCGAAGGAATCATTGATCGGTTCGCGGAGGAATATCTTCGTCAACCTACTGTCGACGACCTCCGGCGTCTGCTCCGGCAAGGAGAGGAGCGAGGTTTCCCAGGGATGCTGGGAAGCATCGATTGCATGCACTGGGAATGGCGCAATTGCCCAGTTGCGTGGAGGGGTCAATTCACCCACGGTGATCAAGGAGTCCCTACAATAATACTGGAAGCGGTTGCGTCCAAAGATCTGTGGATATGGCATGCTTTCTTTGGTGTCGCCGGATCCAACAACGACATCAACGTGCTAAACCAATCCCCCCTTTTCACGGATGTGTTGGCCGGCCGAGCTCCTGCTGTTCAGTACTGTGTTAATGGGACACAGTACAATATGGGGTACTACTTAGCCGATGGTATTTACCCCGAATGGGCTGTCTTCGTGAAGACCATTCCTTTGCCCCAAACGGAGAAACACATGTTGTTCGCACAGCACCAAGAAGGAGCAAGAAAAGATGTGGAGCGAGTTTTTGGGGTCTTGCAAACTCGATTTGCTATTGTCCGCGGCCCCGGTCGATTTTGGCGACGGTCAACCCTTGCCAATATTATGAAAGCGTGTGTCATCCTACACAACATGATAATCGAGGATGAGCGACACTCTCATGACCCGACCGATGGGTCGTACGATAGCCAAGGGACATCTACCGTTACACCGCCTATTCTCCACGGGAGTGCTCCGCCAATATTCGCACATATGCTAGTTCAAAATGATGCAATCCGGGCTCGCCCAACGCATCAGCAACTGAAACGGGATCTGGTTGAGCACATTTGGCAGCATTTCAGGGGCGACGATACCGAAATGTAGTAGTTTGTGCGGAGTCTTGTTTAAAATGTATTCGAATTTTAATTAGTATGTGTCTTGTTTATTTCTATGTGTGTCATTTATTAAATAAAAAAATTTAAAAAAATTGTGAATTTTTTTAATGTTATTTACAATTTTTATGTTTTATTTGGCTGTGTTCGAATTATCCGAAATTCATTTTAGTAATTATAATTTTTAATACATATTATATATGCGGGTCCCGCACGAAGCGCCTCTTGAAGCGCCTTTGCATTGGAGAGAGAGACGCTTGGAGAAGACGCCTCGCGAAGCGCCTTGCATTGAAGTAGGGGGATGTTTGGGGTGGTGCTTCGCACACGTGGTACAGAATATGCTGAAGAATATTCTGTTGAAACGCCTCGCGAAGCGCCTCTGCACTGAACTTAGCCTAACACAGCAATTTTGCCTCCAATATTTTTGTGCAACTTCAGGATCCAATGCAGGGGTAAAGAATAAAGAAAAAAAACAGAGGAATCAAAACAATAACTCAGCACTTAAAAGTACTTGATTATTTATTGTTATGTGATAGATCACATATTTGATTTCTATTAGGATAGTGCGGCGGAGTTCACAAAAATTCTGGAAAGAGTTAACTCCAATAGCTTAATTCAAAATTAAAGAAAATAAAAATAAAACAGGGATATGTAAAAAAAGCTCAATGTAAAAGACAACTTAGAGATATCCATTAAAAAAAAATCAACTAAGAAGGGCAATTGACAGATCGAAGTTCACTATATTTTTCACACTTTATTATTGAAACGGATCAAATCATTTGATTGAAAATTGAATTCTCTAGGCAGATGCAGATTAGAAATTTTTTTTACAAAAAGATTATGCACCACCTTGCTTGTTTCTATCTTGATTGTTGGATCCAATTACGCACCGTGCTATTTGAACCAGCTATTGAGGATTTTAGTCGTAAATAATATGGTAGGAAAATTAAAGTAAGAATGGGTAAGTGTCAAATGTAAGCACTAGTGTAGTGTCCATCTCGAACTCTAGATTTTTAGTAAGCTAGTCAAGCGTCCAAATCACAGCTTGCAAGTTTGAACAGTCCACGTAAGAGTAACATGTTCCATCTCTAGTACTCATTAAGCCGCTTTCACGACAAGGGTCAGCTAATACTTCAATATTATGTATAAATCAGCTTTTTTTCTCTGTTACAGTAAAAAAAATGAGCTTCTTTCTTCCAATGGTCTCACCAACTCCAGAAAATCTATGAAATCAAATAAAAGAGAATCATCTCTTGGCTATTCCTAGATTTCTATAAGGTGATTTTTTTAACCATTTGAAGAATATTTCTTGGAAGGAAAAAAAATACTCAACCAAAAAGGAACTGGAGTAAATCAATAGATGCACGAGTAGTGATTTTTTTATAATTTATATAGTCAATATATAAAATAATCCATTGAATTAAATTGGTGAAAGCATTGAAAATGTGGTGAGGGTTTTTGTCACCTTTATGCAGGTTTAAATTGTTAGGACTGAGATTTGATCACTTAACCTTGGACCGATGACATCTTAAAACAACTAATCTAGTCAAATCCTCCTTGTTTGCGTGTCCATTGATTAACTAAACTTGAGTACACTATGTAACAAATGTTAAAATACAGTAATACAACTTGTAGAGTCCTCCATAAGTAAGATTAGAGCAGAAACAGGAACCTACTATCTGAGATACAATGACCAATTGCCAAATGCCGACCTCCTCACCTAATCATTAAACGGGACCCAAACAACTTTGCTTGATTTTTCATTAACTATTCAGTTTGGTGTATATTTTTTTAATCTGATTACTAAACATTAAAACAGAACTGAAGTTTAGTTTCATCAAAAAAAAAAAAAAACTGAAGTTTAGATGAGGCACCATTAGCTGTTGTGATCCCCCACAAGGGCCACAAGCATGTAACTAGCCAGTACACAACTGTGCAACCACCAACCACTCAACCAGAGGCTGTGGTACCAAGGAGAACTTTGGCATCTACACACACACACACACAGAGACAGAGCCGGGGGGGTGGGGGGGGGGGGGGGGGGTGGTGGGGGAGATTTTGGCGTGTTTTAAATAAGCGTACTCACCCGCACTATAAAAGTGATATAAAGTCAATTATTTTTTATAGAAAAATTAACTCCATACTATTATAAAAATATCAAATTAACAAAACATCATTAGTCATGAGTATATAGTGTGAGATTTGTACCCACATGTCAATGAGACATTCGGTGATATTTTATTATTCCACAACTTTGACAATAGTATGGAACTAATTGTCCTATTTTCTATATAAAATGATTGTTTGCAAATTATCTTTTCTAGTTTTTTCCATAAGAAAAATAACAATTGCTTTATGTATTTGTACTAAGGAATCTATGATGTAAGAACTATAAAATAGGAATATGTGAATTTGTGATTTGAGTCATCTATTGATAGAGGGAGAAATGTCATTTATTTTATCATAAAAAACTAACATTGTTAGTGTCCTGTGAGCCATCAAAAGAACTATTGGATTTGGAGCCAAGAATTATATCTTGTTGTCCCCTTTGCTTTAAATTTTTTGAATGAGGTCCTATTATCATACAACTTGGACTTCTCTATAAATACTCCATAGTTGAAGGGCTTAGATGCACAATGTCAACAGGTATCCCATAGGATAAGAATAAAATGTAGTTTTGCCACTAATGGGAAATTGATATTGATAGTGTTCCCATGATATATATTTAACAAATAGAATTCATTCTATATAGGTCATACAATTCGAATTATGAAGGCATGTTCTCATATTTTTTTTAAAAAATTCTCACGTGATAGGTCATGTCTACTTTTCCATACCTACTTTACCACGCAACTTCAACGCAAAACAGCACAGCATCTCCATTCTCCGAGTGACGCCTAGTTTCCTTTGCGTCCCGGGCTAAGCATTCTGACACATGCCACAAATTCACAATTGTGCTTGCTTGTTCTGCATGGACCCTTTCTTCCATCAGCCAAGTGCGAGTCCAACGCAATCCTCCTCACTGGCTTTTATGATTGAGACGTCCCTTTCAGCCATTTCGGTTGGAAAGAGCACACACATACTCCCATCAACAACACGAAAGTTAATGCAATCCCTAATTTGAACATATCTGAACCCAATCATGCTTGACCTAACTGCATGGATGTTGCATTCAGTCATTTGATGAAACCATTCTTCGGGCAATTCTTTCCGTTTGTTCGGTTTTCTCATTAGTCAATCGAGTTATATGTATTTTTTGCCCCTCTCGCACATATACAAGAATTAAGAAAATAATAAATTTAAAAGAATATTAAAAAAACAACAAAAGTAGTCTTATCATAATAACCTTAAAAAATGAGAGAAAATTTAATGTGAGAATTTAGTTATAAATGTTAGAGTGAGAAAAATAAGTTAAGGTATAATAAAAAATAGTAAACAAATTATATGACACCTTATATTTTTTAGTAAGATGAAAAAATTATAAATCTTATATTTTATAATGAAAAAAAAATGTTTTCCCTTGGAAATCCATCTCTGTCAGTGGCTTAATAACTGAGTACATTTGGCCTTCATCAATCACACAAAATTCTTGTGCCAATAATTGCTGATCATCCGAACATTTGCAATAATTTCGGGCATCCTTTTCGCAGAAATGAAAAAGAAAATAGATCTGATTTGACACGAAATCGCACGACCTGCATGAAGTGTAAAGGGCTTAGCTTAACAACCTACCCCACGACAACAATATTTTACACGTGAACGTGAATCATACGGGAGACAACCAAATGATACTTGATAAAACAATTCAATGGAAGGCTAATTCAGGAATAGCATTTCCTCCTCACCAGCCACAGTTTCACTCCAAGAGCCTCACACCCATGACCAAAGTACCAAGAAAGCAACATCCTTATTTTGGTTAGTGGATCCAAAAATTCCTATTTATATTAATATATTTAATAGTGTCAATTCCTTTAACATTTTGTAATTTTCTGCAGTCTTATGCAAGGTCTTATACGATAACAAACGCACCCTTTATTTAGACCATCTTTTTAAATATTGATAGTCAATGTTAACCGACAAAATAAAAATATTTCAATATACAAACTAAACAACCGGATACAAATTTTATGGAGAAAACTTGCCGTGCTTAGGAGCACTGGAAAGGGATCTAACTGTCTAAGGCACTTGATCTAGAAGCAAAAGGCAAAAAAGTTTAGATCAGTTCATACAAGTTATTCAACAATCTTCCAATGCATTAGAGTGTGGAAAACATCCTATATTATGCCTCATCTGAAAGGCTGAGATTTATATATATTTTGTTCTCTTTTATTTCTAATGATTTATTGGTCTTCTTGATTTATACTAAGTTTTTTAAAAATATGTAAGTCTGCACTCAGAAAGTGCAACCCTATCATCTCTGAAACCAGCGTGGCGAAGTGGTCAGACTCCACTTTGACACGTCTGATGCAATCTTGCGGGAGATAATTATTCGTATATAGTTATCGCGTCCAGAAAGAAATAGAGTATATCGTTTTGTTTCCAGAGCTTAAGTTTTTCTTTCTGTTTTCAATTGAAAAAAAAAAAAACACTTCCAAGCGCCCTTTAAATACCCTCTCACCCCAGCCAATAAAGCCCCCCTCCCCCTCCTCTCCTCTCCACCACACTTTTGAGGAAACATCTAAACATCAATTCTAAAGCGCAACTAAACACAATTAAAGCGTAGCAAATCAAATTAGAAGAACATAACAGTAGTAGGATTTAGATCTGAGCAATGGGGGAGGAGAAGCTGATGCCGAAGCCGGCGGCCGCGATGGAGTTGCCGGGGTTCATGATGAGCGCGGAGGAGGCGGAGCGGGCGGCGGCGTCGGCGGGGGTGGAGACGGTGGAGGACCTGCTGCCGCTGCTAGTGCCGGCCGCCATGCGGCGCGCGCGCGTCCCGATATCGCGGTTCCCCGTGGGCGCTGTGGGGCTGGGCGCGAGCGGACGAGTCTACGTCGGCGTCAACCTCGAGTTCCGGGGCCTCCCGCTCTCCCACTCCGTTCATGCCGAGCAGTTCCTCGTCGCCAACGCGGCCGCCGCCGGCGAGCCAGCGCTGCGCTCCGTCGCTGTCTCCCACATGCCCTGCGGCCACTGCCGCCAGTTCCTCCAGGAGATCCGCGGCGCGGCCGAGATCCGCATCCTGGTGACCTCCGATTCCGGGGATGCCGGCGCACCAGCGTGGCGCTCCGTGGCGTCCCTCCTCCTCCACCCCTTCGGTCCCTACGACCTTCTCCCCAAGCATGTCCCCCTCGTCCTCGAGCCCCACGACAACCCCCTCGGCTACCCCGTCGCCGCCGTCGCCAATGGCTTCGCCGCTGACGGTCTGGACGGGCGCATGAAGGAGGCAGCCCAAGCGGCGGCGCGTGCAGCGCACGCGCCGTACAGCGGTTGCCCGGCCGGGTTCGCGGTGGCGGACGGCGAAGGGAGGGTGTACGCCGGGGGGTGCCTGGAGTCGGCGGCATATAACCCGACGCTGGGGCCAGTGCAGGCGGCGATGGTGGCGATGGTGGCCGCGGGAGGGGGCGACGCCGGGGACGTGGTAGCGGCGGCGCTAGTGGAGAAGGAGGGCGCGATGGTGGCACAGGAGTCGACGGCAAGGATCTTCCTGGCTTCCGTGGCACCGCAGGCCAGCTTCCACATGTACCACTACACGCCGTCCGATGTGTGACGCCGGCCTCTTGGGCATCATGGTTGTGGGAGGTAGGAGGTGAGGGCTAATGTTCATAAAAAGTTAAGAATAATGGATTGCATTGGGCGACTGCGAGCTGGGACCTACTTGTTCAGAGAGTGATTAGTGTTCTACTGTTTCTCTGTGTCATGAGAAAATAAGCTAAATGACGCTAAGTAAAACACATATAATTGTCTTGGAACTTGGAAGTGACATTGCTGTAAGTAAGCGTTGTTTCCATGAAATTACATATACTGCTTGTGATTAAGATGACCAGATTATTGTAAACGAGAAAAATATTTCGCTTTTTAAAATGTAGCAGATGCCAGGAATACTGCAGCTGCATATGCACACCGGGACCAGTTGTGGTGTCATTATCCAATCCACTGCTTCTTCGTCCTCAACTAGATGGAATCATCATGGAACAATTTATGAACTCTTTTAGCTCATTGTAGAATAGATCTGTTAAAAACTTATAATGAAATTTTTAACCAGTATTTCTTGTATTTTGGCACTTTTTATATGCGTGTGCTCTTAAAATATCTGAGATATACCACAACTAATATCTTGGATAATTAAGATTTATTTGGGCGAAACTGAAATTAAGCTGAATGAGTGTCCCAGGGAAAACAACAACCCGGACATAGAAAAGGATGGTGCAGGATGGGGTACTAAATCACATATCAAGCCATCGTGAAGAATAAAATATAAGCCACAAAAATTTGACCCAAATTCTATCGTTGATTATTTGGTGGTGTTGTCTCGACGCAAATGATTCTGCGTCCAAACTGGTCGCTTTCTGATTGTAATACAAACTTGTGCTTGAGCGACTCTACAACCAACGTCAAGTTGGATTTGTCAATGTGATTGCCTTGCTCGGGCACTAGTCTTGGGACTATTTAGAAACTGCAGAGACTATTTTTCATCAGGTTATATATAGGAGCTCAATCAGAAAATTATCATAAAAAATCAATTAGTGAGTGTTGAGACATTAGAGGGCTAAATAAGCAACGGGCCAGACCTTTGATTGTCTCCCTTCTCTCTCCACCCTTGATACAGTTCTGGTGTCATCGAAATAGCCTTATTATATAAGAAGAAACATATCCTGCAGGTAAATTTCGTATTGAGAATTATATCAAAATAGTTCCGGATTCAGGTCCTTTGCTCAATAGGCATGGCAGACTAGGGTCCAATACTCAGCATGCACTAAGCGCATCTCAATGGTTCGTATTTTTATCAGACGGTAATGCCATGTGTGCCATTATTCAGGTACGGCAAGGGATACATTTCCAGTTCAACAATATTACAATGACAGAGCTATTAAAGTATTCATGAGATGTGATGTAAACAGCTGTCGCATCAATTATAGATAGCAATCTTGCGGCTTAATTAATTAAAGCCTAGCTAAGAAGGTCATTCGTTCCTTGTATTGTCTGGTAGCCATCAAGGATTCAAAGTGGAAGTGGTATCCTCAGCATGTTCCTTACCTTTCTTCGGTTCACCTTACCTAAACACCTAATCAGAGTAATTGAGTAAAACTGTAAAGCAACATCTAACCCTCAAAAGAAAAAACATAATAATAAAGCAACGTCTTAGAAAAAACACTAATCTGACCTCACCTTGCTCGCCCAAATCAGCATAGCGTCGGACAGATGTATCCCAATCATATGTGTCCGAATCATAGAGCCCATCAATACTTTTATCGACGACGACTGCTAAGTGCTAAGTGGGTCCAAAGATTTCACATCTTGGTGTTGCACTGCTGTAAAAAAAAAAAAAATCCTTTCCATAAGTTGTTTTACAAATATCTGCTAATCTATGGGTCTTTTAGCTTTCACTCTCTTCGTCAAGCTCTTTTGTCAGTGGTTGTCTATAAAATATTTTGTGAAGATTTTTGTTCATATGCATAGCATCGCTCTAAAAAAATTCATATAATTAGTTAACTTATATTTTTTATTTGGCAATAAACCATGTTAGTCTAAGATACAAGATATTGTTTTATTAAATTAGTCGAGTTAAATAAATTTTTTTGTAAAATGTATAAATTTGCCTATGGTATTATATTTTGAGAGAGAGAAATCGATTATATGTTATGATATGTGTATATACTGGTGGAGATAAGAAGGTTTAGGTGGCTTAACTTAATCTATTTTCCTAATCCTAGGGTAGGGAGATTAAAGTGTTTTAATTGTGATAAATTAACTATATCTAACGCACAAACATTCGGTGGGATGAAACCTCTGATCCACACCTCCTAATGTTGAATCAAACAAAGACTAGAGTTACTCTCTTAAATCTATCTAGTGAATTTTTATTCAAGTAATTTATTTCAAATCCGACTTTCGGGAGAAGTCAAAAATTTCTTAAGTAATTTTTCAAAACTAAATTGTGTAAAATCAATCGGGTGGATCATAGGGAACCTGAGGGATCCCAATCCTATCTAACTATATGACTTTAAGCTGCACAATGCGGGCGCTACACTGGTATAGTGGTATGGCAAAGAATCAGAGATGAAAGCCAAGAACAGAGTCAGGTGGCGCCGGTGACATTGAACTATGAATTTATCCCAATAAGTGTTTTATTTTTCTATCCATGCTGAAACATATTTTTCAACAATTCCCATCCATGTTTACTCCTCCAATGGATTTTCTTTTTTGAAAATATGCTCAATGGATTTAATGGATCAAGGGGTTTGGCAACTAATGCCTACTTAACATCCTGTGTTATTCTACCTAGTCTATAATCTATATTGATTATCTTGCGGAATTTGTATAACAGGTTCTCATTTTTATCCAATTCTCATTCAGATCTCATATCTTTCAATTTAAACAATTAAACCCTACATAATTTACTTCAAATACCATATAGGTCCCTCCACCAGCTTATTGCCCATTCCCTTAATGGAGCTGATGATGTGGATGCTTAAATGTCTTATTTCACCAGCAAAACCGCATCTTCCATGTCCATCTCCCTCTTTTAACCCATGGATGGTTCTTCTAATCACCATTAGATCCCAACACAAATTCATATAATACTCATATATCAACTCATAACTACCACAAAGTTCTTCTAATCTTAATTCTTGATCAATATAAGTTGTAATAGAAACAACATGTTAATTCATATATCAGAACCAAAAACCTATACAAATATAATACCTCAAATTTTTTATAAGACAACACTCTTACACAATATATATTGATAAGAGACATGTATAATAAGATATTATATTAATTTGATATACAATTATCGGCCAAAGGTTCCAAAAAAAATATTTTGGACAACTTCTAAGATTTATATTTGTCTGTCACAAGATGAAGTTTGAGAGTGTAGAACCATTTTAGCAGTCATCCCATTACTTTCTTTAGTTGGGAGAAATATATACTAGAGGTGGGATAAAAGAGGTGTAATTTGATTGCTCAAATTAAAACATGTGAAAACTGTACGAGAATTATAATAAAATATGGACTTGCCGTACAAATTTCCCTAATTATCTCACTGACCAAACTGGAAATGCAGGTGTTTGCTTTATTTTTTTTCTTAAAAAACAACAAAACAAAGCAACGCTACATCGCATCGTGCTAATGCTAATGTACCATCACTAAACAGAACTATGTACAATTACAAATTCCAAATACCATTGCCTCACTGAGACTAAGGACCCACAAGACAGCTTAGAGGCAGAACCGCAGAAGCAAGGACCCAACCGCAATCCATCATGTTTATGCGACGCGCGTGGCGCCACGACTCCCTCTTTGGCGCGCCAAAACAAATATATGACGAGTTGACGACGACGTCGTCTTCCCCTCCTCACCGCCAGGGCCGCCGTCTCTATGGCCACCCTCGCGCCACGCCCTCTCCACCTCCTCGCCGTAACAAAGCCCCAGGCTAGAGCCCTTCGCGCCCTCGCCGCTGGATCCGGTGTCCGCCGCACCTCCGTGACAGCGCAGGCAGCGGGACCGCGCCGCGTCTTCCTCGGCCTCGGCGCCGCCTTCCTCGACCAGCTCGCTCGCATGGCATCCGGCGGCGTCTCGACCCGCTCGTTCGTGGCCGCGGCGCGGCCGGGGCAGGGGGTTTCCCCGGTCGAACTGGTTGTGTGCATGTCCATTTCTTATCTTCTGTCATGCGCGCGCGTGCGTGTCTTTTTTTTAAAAAATTTTGTTTCTTAATGTGAATCTTGCGCATTGGTAGTAGATTTTGAAGGACGTAGAGTGGCCGGAGAAGTTCCCTTTCAAGGACGAGGACTTCAGCCGCTTCGACGAGTGAGTAACTAATTTGCTATGGTTTTTTTGGTTCTTGTTTGATGCATTAGTTTGCAAGCAATGTTAGGAAGTTGCTATTGTTTCAATGATTCAATCTATGGAAAGGTGGCTGCTTGACTATTAAGGGCCTGTTTGGCCTAATTGGAAATGTACTTAAAGCCACATATAGGGTTTTAAAAGTAAACTTGTTAGAAGTTGGCTGTGTGAATTTGACAGAATGCAGTTATTGATTCTTGGATGTTATTGTGGTTTGATTATTTGGCAGCTCATCAGATTCTCTATTCTACTCGGCTCCCCGCTTTGTCACACATATTGATGACCCAGCAATCAGAGCTCTCACGAAATACTACTCGGAAGTCCTTCCTCCGAGCAATTCTCCTGGGGTGGCCATCCTAGATATGTGCAGCAGCTGGGTAGAACGATTATACGATACACAAATTGTTTAAATGTCATACCGTGGAGTTGCTTATTTTTTGCACCTTATGAAGGTGAGCCATTATCCACCAGGGTATAGACAAGAGAAGATCGTTGGAATGGGTATGAATGAAGATGAGCTGAAAAGAAACCCGGTACTATAAATTGATTCATTCAGTGCATCTTGTTAGAAATCCGGTGGATTGTAGCATCTCCTTTTATATGCATTATTATTCCACAAAACCTGCAAATATTTGACTTAGTGTTTTGTCATTTGGTCATGACGATAGGTTTTAACAGAGTATATCGTGCAAGACCTCAACGTGAATCCAAAGCTTCCATTTGAAGATAGTACTTTTGATGTTATAACCAACGTGGTACGATGTCTAGTGTATCATTCACTCTCTTGCAAAAAATCAGAGCTCATGTTGTTTCTTATGTCAGACTGCATGTTAGTAAGCTTTGATTTTCTCAATTTTCTTGTAGCTTTATTGTTCATATCATCTGACAGGAATATCTTTTGCTTCTAGGTCAGTGTAGATTACTTGACAAAGCCGATTGATGTTTTCAAGGAGATGCAGCGGATACTTAAACCTGCAGGATTGGCCATAATGAGGTAATTTGCAGTTCAGAGTGGTACTATCATGAATCGTTTAGGCTTTTAGCGATGGGTGTCAACCATCAGGCATGTTAAACTATTTGATGAATATCAGTGTGCACACATGGCAGAACTTCAACTTCGGGTTTCTATGTTTTTTGAGAAAGATAGACTAAGTTTTTGTTCTTGTTGATATAGTTTTTCAAATCGCTGCTTTTGGACAAAAGCTATATCTATATGGACATCAACTGGTGATGCTGATCATGCTTGGATAGTTGGGGCTTACTTCCATTATGCCGGAGGTTTTGAACCCCCCATGGTATGTCTTTTATTTATTGGTTTGTTCACAGTAAATGGCATCTACATATGCTCTTTGTGTTTCTCTTCTTCTTTTCATGAACATGTTCCTAGCTTTAACTATAAGTGAACTGCCTTCTGAACATTTGTACTTATAATGATAGCAGCTTTGACAAATCTTACAGAACATCTAGCACTGAATTACGTGATCATCTGATATAACGTAGTGAGTAGTGATACAACAAAACCTCATTTTCTTAAAACTCAGGATTCAAACAACTGCTGATTGAGGTCATTTAAATCTGAGCTGATGGAAAACAAGCTTTGCAAGTCTTATCTAATGACCAGTCTTTCTTGGAAGTCAAATAAAGGTAGCATGCTAACCTCTGGCAGATAATACTTCCCATACATACATTTATTAGTTTAGTACTAACGCTGGATATTTTTAAATACCTGTTTATTCCTTTGCCTTCATGGTAAGTAGACTTCATTGAGCTGATCAACATTTATTTTTAACCGATAATTGAAGGATTGAGCTGGACTAACTATATCTTATGCTTTCTGAATGAGTGAATGCCTTCCAAAACACTAAAAATAGTACTTTTATCTTAGCTTTTCAAATTTGTGCTTTGTCTTTAAACTAAAGATGGAGTTGCATGCATGTGAAAAGTTCTCTGTCCTTACAGGCAATAGACATATCTCCTAATCCAGGACGGACAGATCCAATGTACGTTGTATACTCGAGGAAGATGAGGACTGCTTGAAGCACTAGTTGAGGACTGCAGGTTTTTTGAAGAGTTATAGTCAGACGCTAAGTTGTTGGTTCATTTTTCAGGAGTTTGCGACTTGGAAGGGACATTACATGTACAGCTTTAAATTGCACCTTACCTACTTGCCTATGTGTGGCTACAGAAACTTTAGAAATCCTGAGAAAGCGTATCAGCTTGAGATGCCATTAAGCACTGGCGAGTGCATTCACCTGAGTGTTATGCTTGTGTTTTTACTGATTTATGTATGAGTGAGTTTCAGACGAGAGAGGCGGGGGTAAGAAGGAAGAAAAAAAAAATATAGGGTCTAAATTTGCAGCTTAACTACTTAGAATGGACTCGTATCCAATATCTTTAAGAAAAAAGACACTGTTTTCTCCCTATTTAGGTAGTTAAATCAGAAATTAATAGTTCAAATTAAGATAGATAAAATTATTAATATTTCACGTGAGATGATATTTATCTCAATTTTTTTTTCATATAACTCTAGATATTTCAAAATCTAATTGAGTGATTGAGATTCTAAGAAAAGTATTTTTTGTCTTTTATTTTTTAAGATAGAGGATATGAATGAAAAGATGAAAAAAATATGACTATTAATGTTTATATTTGACAATGCACAACACTTTTTTTCCTTTTCTGGTTGTTTTTGGATGTTTCCTGGCTTTTGAGCGTGGAGATGGAAGAAGAGAAGATGAGTTGATAAACTTAGAAAAATTGTCTAAAAAAAATGTATATAGGATGGTCATTCAAAAGAAAGAAAAAAAAATGTTTAGTAAACCACATAAGCATTAGGAAAAATCACAATCATCATCGTTCCACCGGTCAAAAATTTTGTGCGTGCGCCCCGTGTAACATAAGGTCACACAGTAGTAATATGGTCTTAACTAATGTCATGTCTAGATTTTCTAGAGATGAACTATGGTTCAAACCGCACGACCGACCCCTATAAACCATTGCTAGTTTCATCAACTTTTACAAGGCTATCCTCCAGAGACAAATGCTTGTGGTTCATGTTCTCCTCAATTTGCTTAGTTTCCAGGTTTGTCTCAAATTTGTTTGAAATTTTGAGAATTTTATCTGATAAGACATGCCTAACAATGTTGTCGGGATCGTACAATCCATGTCTATATGATCCATGTCATACGTAGAATTGAAATCTCATAAAATCTATTAGGATCATGATATGGATTGTAAGATTGTGTAGGATTGTGTATGATCATGATCTTAGTCTATTAGGATCACAATTCTAGTCTGGTATTTCTTAGAGAGTTGAATTTATATGAAGAAAATTGTCGATGTGTAAACAAAGAATGTAAAAATCTATTTAAAATACCATAAAATTTACTATGATGACATATAATCCACATTTTTACTATTAAAATATATGTATTTTTAAAGAAATATGTATTTTTTCAAAATATGGTAAAATTATGATCCTACGATTCGATCTAATCACACAAAAATTGATCTTACATAGGATTTTGATCCTAACAATTTTGATGTCTAACATTGACTTGTTTAATTAATGATAGATTAGTCAATAATATTTGATTTTATTGGATACTCAATTTTAAGTGCATGAAATTTATAGATTTGTCTAGACAAATTTTCAAGTGTGACTCATCCAGATGCAGAAGCAGTAAGGATATCAACTAAATAATTTTGTAGGAGATTTTTTTTGACGAGGCAAGAACCTAAAAGTCTCGCACTATGTCGGAGACTAGAGCTTAGAGTGCTATCTTCACACCAATATAGGCACACCAGGCCAGGCAGATGCATTTGCTGGTTGCATCGGTGCACCGGAAACAGGTGCAATGCGTGATGCCTCAATATATTAATGGGTATGTATTTGTTTTTTAAAATTTGATATATGCATCATGTCTCAATATGTTAATGGGTATGTATTTGTGTTTTTAATCTTTTATATATATATATATATATTATTCTTGAATTAAATTTCTCTTTTTAATTTAGTTCTCTAAAATTATTTATCTCTCTTTTTAATTTCTTCAACGACAATGGTTAGTGGTGAGCAGAGGACAAAACAATGGTTGTGTTGTTGACCACATGTGGAGGTGGTGGAAAATAGCGATTATAAAGAAGATAGACAATAGAAAGTGATGGTTGTGGAGGTGCAAGAAAGATATAAGAGAAAATAGAGTGTAGAGATTAAATTTGGATCTAGATATGTATTGTAGATATTATAAATTCATATTAAAAAAAGTAAGTACTTGCTTTCTAGATATCTCCAATTTTGTGATATAATGTATTACTACATGTTACTCTTAGATATTTATAGAACAAAGCTGGAACGAAGAGTTGACGTATCTATCAAATTGAGGTCTTAAGCTCAAAGCTTTGTTACAGTACATTTTTCCTGGAGAAAAGAATGTTGACATGATATGATATTACTGATAGGTGAAGCTGACTTGACAACAGCAGTGCCAGCATAGGAAAGATGAGAGTTTCACTTGGAGCTCACAACTTCTTATCTTCTCTATTCTATTTTTCTTTTTGTTCTTGTGGTTATTTGTATTTTATCTTATCCAGGAGAGTTTCATTGTTTTTAAGAGTAAATGAGCATAATTAAGTAAATTCACAGGCCTAATTGCTACAAGTAAACAAGTGTTTAGAGACTTTAATGTAATCCATCATATTATTTTTCTATTATTTAATTAAAAGATAGACTTAAGTGATGCAATCAAATAAATTTAATGTAATATCCCACTAAAATTCAAATTTAACTTCTTCACGGCAAAACCTAGACAAGGTTAAGTACCACTCATGCAATTCCTCCTTTTGAAATTATTTGATCTTTTGTGGTGCTGTGGTGTTTGTTAATTGGTATAGCCTTTTGCTTCAGTTTTTTTTTCTTTTGTAATCCTTTGTTTCTGTGTTGTTACGTACAATAATTTTGGTGGGACGAACTTGAATGCACATTTTTTTTATGACAAGATATTTGCATGACAATAATTTAAAAGGGCATAAATAGTGAATATTTCATATACTTTACCATGTACTTTACGTTAGAGATATTTTGAGATATAGATATTTATATCGAAATTAAAGCTATATATACCAAGGATATCATTCATACATTCATAGTGTCCTAAATCTAGGTAGCTAACTTCAGTACTTATTAGTAGGCATTAATTAATTATAGTACATAAAATTTATACGAATATACATAAAGAAAAGGGATTAATACCAAGACTATAATAATATTTTAAATATAGTTAGTGGTATCATATTATTATATAAATATATAATTTATATATTATAATTAAATCTAAAATATATTTCTAACTTTATAAAAAAATAATTAACTCCATACCATCTAAAGAAGATCAATTTAACAAAATATCACTTAAAGAGTTTTGTTCAATAAAATACCACTTGAATATACCACATTACCACTATTAGGTTACGGGAGTAACTGAGAACCATTTTTCTCTCATCTAACCCATATTACCTTTGTTCAAAGTCGTCTCTCTCTTCCAAAATCCCCAGATCCAAACACACAATAGAAACCTAGCTTTGTCCATTGGCATCCGTGCTCTCTGCGCCTCTGTCTTCTCTACGCCGGCGTTAGCATTGGGTGCAAGTAGTTGATGTCTTCCGATTGTGCATTGTCCAGCTTGTTCTCTCCTAGGGAAGAGAGTAGTGTATAAGAACGAGCGCAATCAAGGCAAAGTTTACTACAAATACTCAAACAATATAAATGTAATTGATAAATGTGTTGCAGACTTGCAGGGTTTAATTTTGGAAACTGGTTAAAAAGATATGAAATTATTCTTGTTATGTATATGCTATTATTTAAATTTGCAGAAATACTCATTGTTCAATGAATTTTTATAATAAAATTCATCAAGAAATGTCCCATATCACCAAAAATACTAAAATAAAAAATACATATATGTATGAATTGTTAAAAAAATTAAATAGTCAAAAACTGATCAAAACTCCACTAGTCTAATTTGATTTAAACTAGGTATGGTCGAAATCAGACTCTGACTAGGTCTGGTCGAGTCAGATTCGGACTGGGTCTGATCGAGTTAAACTCGGACTCGAATTGGGTCTGGTCGAGTCAGACTCGGACTCGGATAGGGTTTGGTCGAAATTGGACTCAGACTCGAGCTGGTCGAGTCAGATTCGAACAGGGTCTAATCGAAATCGGACTCGGACTCGGGCTGGTCGAACTAGGTCCTGGTCGGATTTGAATCAGAATCGGATCTGGTCGAATTCGACCCGGATCAAGTCCTGATCACACTGACATTTAGTCGAATTCGAACAGGATAATCTTTAATGTTATCTTTTGATTTCTTTTTATTAAAAATAATCATGTTTATCTCCTATTTGAATTCAAATATTTGAAAAATCTCTGGTTGTTGGATGGTTACAATCAATCTAAAGTCTCTATTTAAATAGAGATGGGGTGCTAACCTTTTTTTAGGTGGACAGAAGAGGAGAAGAGGAGGCTCAGGCAAACAAAGATGAAGACCATGCAATGAAGAGGAAGTCTCTTTGTTCGATCAGAAGCTCTTTTCCTTGCTCCTTCTGAAGATCCACATGGGTGAGTCTTACTCATTTGCATATGTATAAACATGCATCATGGATCATATCAGAGGTGGAAGCTTTGTTCGTGGTGCTCGTGCTAGCCGTTCATGCAGATCAAGACAACATGGAGCAGCATTGAAGGTCCCGGTCAACTGTGCAAGAGAGCCTGAAGTCAATGAGTGCCTTGAGGTTGAATTAGCATTCGTCAGATCCATACTGCTGTAAACGAACTGGCATTTGATCTGGTTTGTATTGCTATGTAATCAAAACCTTGAGTGCCTTGAGATTGAATTAGCATTCGATTAGTTCTATATTGCCGTGAACGAACTGGCATTCAATCTAGTCTGTATTGCTGTTCGATCAAAACCTTGAATGCCCCGAGATTGAATTAGCATTCGATCAGATCCATGATTGACTATTAGGGTTTTAGTCATTAACCGGCCCAATGACTAAACTATTTTTTAGTCGTTAACTGAGCCAGCGACTTAAAATTAGTGTGGCAGATGGGCTGGCTAGCGAAGCAGGCGTGATTGTTCCATATTTTCTGTCGCAGACTGAGTTAGTGACGAAAAATTAGTCGTCAGTTGGCTAGTGTCTTCTGATAGGTCTTTTTGAAAAAAAAATTCTCAAAAGATTATTAGTGAGATTTGTTTTTTAACGAATTATTTAAAAAAATTTATGTTCTCTCCCATAGGTTTTAGGCTTTTAGCTCTGTTTTGTTTTTTGTCTTCTTCGCAGTAGCCTAATCTTGTAGTCTGTACTTTTCCTTCTAATGGAAAGTTGCAGACCTCTCTCCTGCTTAAAAAAAATAAAAACCCCACTTAGACAACGCAGGACAACAAGTACTACAAGAAGCTAAGCTAGGGGACTCGAGTCGGGGGTGACGTGGGACAGGAAAGGCCAACAGACGAAAGCCGCAGCGAATGAGCGAAGAGGCGGCGGTGACCGCGGAAGCCAAGACCATTGGGCGGCGCGCGGGGCGGGTGTGGGAGTTCAAGAGGGATCTGGTGGCGGGGGCGGTGATGGGCGGCGCGGTGCACACGGTGGTGGCGCCCATCGAGCGCGTCAAGCTGCTGCTGCAAACGCAGGACGGCAACGCCGCGTTGCTGGGCGGCGCCCGCCGCTTCCGCGGTTTCGCCGACTGCGTCGCCCGGACCGTCCGCGACGAGGGCGTCCTCTCCCTCTGGCGCGGCAACGGCACCGCTGTCCTCCGATACTACCCCTCCGTCGCCCTCAACTTCTCCTTCAAGGTCGCGTTTTTCTCCTCCCTTCGGTTCTTGGTTCGTGCACGTCTCATCTGCCATTGCTGTCGTTTTCTTGACTGCATTAGACGCGATCTCGAAGAGCCGAGCAGCCCGTGTTCCTATTCGTGGCTCTATTACTTGATTGATTCGTGATTTTGATTCGATATTGCTCGAGGTGACGAGGTGCACGTGAGGTTAGTGTGCGGGCATCGATTCGGTTCGTTCTTGATGCATCTGCGTGCGGCGAGTCGAGTTCTTGAGTAGAAAAGATTGGGTTGGTAGGATTGGACTTGTTAGGAAGATTTGTTTATGTTTTGGAGTTTGATTTCTCATTCTTCTTCAGGAGGGATGGCATTAGGTGGGATTTCGCTATCGCGGTATAATGTTTGCCACTAAAATGAGAGGGAATAAAGTGCTCTTATCTTAAAGAGCACTAGATACTAATAATGGGTAAGTGGTATGGGGTAAACATGGTATCTTTGATGTGCATATATTTGCATGGTTTTCTAGGGGGGGAAATTATGGATATGGATTGCTGTTGAATTGTGGAGGGTAAATTTTGTGATTCTACTAACAGTGAGTCTGATAGATTTTTTTAGGGTCCATCTTTGTAGAAGGGGGAACACTGTCATTTTGTCTTCTCCAATGGCTGGGTTACTTAAGCTCTTTTGAATCAAATGCTAATAAAATGCAAGTTTTTACTGACAAGAATAAGCAGTCGTGTTGCCATGATCTTAAATCCAGAGCGCACCTTTTTTGGTCATAGGGACTGACGGCATGACAAAGTCGCAAGATTATCAATAAACATGCAATTCCCTTTATTCATCGATTCATTTTTTGTTAATTGTTCGATACTAAAGTCCATATGTTTTGTACTGTAAACTTGAACAAACGTAGGAAAAATGCCTTGTGCTAGCTAGTAAAGTTAGAAGTTGTTTATACCATTTCTTATGGTCAAGATATCCCATGCTACCTACTGGAAGTGAGAAATGTATGTCATGGAATTAATCAAGACATTGCTAAAGCTCCTGGTGGTCTATCCTTATATAGCCGATGAACTATAGGATTAGTGCTACCAAAATATTTCAGATAAAACACACTAATGTCAATGGGAATTTCGTCTGTAACTTAGATCAAGGTACCACCAAAACATTGCAGATAACACACTCTTGTCTACGACAGCATGAGGTTCTGGGATATTTTCCTCAGTAGTTTTCTCTAAACTCATTATTATTCTTGCAGGATCTGTATAGGAGCATCCTGAAAGATATTAGGACCTCAGGTGATAATAAATTCACATCCATTGCGGCTACGAACTTCATGGCTGGTGCTGCTGCAGGATGTACTACTCTAGTCATCATTTATCCACTTGACATCGCCCATACCAGGCTTGCGGCAGATGTTGGTCTGAGGGACACCCGCCAATTCAGAGGCATCTCTCACTTCCTTCACACAATTTACAAGAAAGATGGTGTCCGAGGCATCTACAGGGGATTGCCAGCATCACTCCATGGCATGGTTGTCCACCGGGGCTTATACTTTGGAGGATTCGACACAGCCAAAGATACACTGGTACCAGTATACTCTCCTCTGTGGCAACGTTGGGTGACAGCGCAGGCAGTCACTTCCATCGCAGGTCTCATCTCATACCCACTGGATACCGTTCGGAGGAGGATGATGATGCAGTCAGGGATGGAGGTACCAATGTATAATAGCACCCTTGATTGCTGGAGGAGGATTTACAAGATAGAAGGGATCAAATCATTTTACCGTGGAGCGCTCTCTAACATGTTTAGGAGCACAGGTGCAGCTGCTATACTTGTTTTGTATGACGAGGTTAAGAAATTTATGAACTGGGATAGGTCATGACAGCGAATAGGGTTCTCCTCAGTTTTGGATTCAACACGGAGATTGAACCAGATCAAGCATTTTGTAACAGAACATTCATTTTTGTTCCGTTTATTAACCAGCTCAGTGTAAGATAGCTCTATCTTATCCCAATTTCCAACTCGATGTATATATGTGTCAGGTCTGCTCGGCTGTAGTCGTTAAGAGTAGAACAGTAGAAAGGAGACTTCTTATCACTTTTTTGGATACTTGGAAGATGAGACTTGATGCTTGCAACGAGTTGAGATGAGATATTTCATGCCCCGTATACCTTCCACCTCCACCGTGTAGCCACACATGAACCTGTGATTAATCGTGGTCCAGGCTTGAGTAGTCGTTTTCCAGCAGAAGGCTCTCAACTCAAAATGTGTGTACAGTTTCTGATAGCGACGAGTAACAAAGAGGAACAAATTAAAACATTTTTCCGGGTATATGTGCATGGGCCAATTAACAAATAACACTATGGAAATAATATTTGGGGACATGAAATATAACCATTAACAACTTTTGACCACTCGAGCAGCGCAAGCATATCATAAATGTTTTCTAGGACCCAGTAAAGCGCAACAATAATGACGAAACAACTACCAACAAATAAAAGCATGTCCCAAAAATGATCCACCCCCCCACCCCACCCGCGACAAGTTTTTTTCCCACGGATACCACACCTCAAGTTCCAGAAAACCAATTCGATGACTGTACCAAGCGCCCCACCAGTTCCAGAAAACCGACTCGATGATTGGACCACAGATGCTTCACTCCACCAAGCTCAGACTAAGAAAAACAAGCTCAAAATTGAAGCACTTCACTGCTGTTTGCACTCAGCAGGCCGCTCCCCCTGCTGCCCTCCACCTGCAGCAACTCCACTCTTCTGCACAAAGATATAGCAAAGCAGCAATAATCAGAAACAGCACTCTAGAATGGAAGTTGCAAGCATACAATAGAATCCTCCACTAATAGAGCAACAAACCCCCCCATACCTTTTTACACCCTTTTCCAGTCTCCTCTTCATCTTCATTGTCGTCGTCCTCATCATCTTCATCTTCCTCCTCATCTTCATCATCCTCATCATCGTCATCTTCATCACTCTCCATGATGGCTTCCAAGTCTTCATCTTGAACAGCCTCCCCAGTGAACCATGAAACTGCATGTGGGATAATCTTGTCTCTGATTGTAGATCTGGAAACCAAAAAACACATTTAGAGTTAATCAAACAATAGTTAAAACATGCTGTTTCACAAATAATTCAATAACCTGTCAAGAAAACAGTTTAATTTTATGTAATTTAAGAATAATGGCATGATAGAATTGCAGATAATATAATGAATAAGAGGATTTACCCGATATCGTAATCTTGCTCCATTTGGTTCTGCAATTGCTCAGCCTGTTGAAAAGGGGAGCGACAAAAGAACAAGGTCATAAATTCATGTTTGAGGCGTACACCTCTCAAACATAGGGAGGTCCACAAACAAATAGCTATGTTAAAACTTACAGTATCCTCATCGATTTCCTCATCATCTTCAGGAACTTGAGGTGGATTAAAGAAGTTAAAGAAGCTCTCACAATTTTCAGTTTTTGTGATAGGTTTAGTGTTCTTTGACCCCTTCTTTGGCTTCTTTTTGAGCACCTTTTGTGTCAAGCACTTCCCAGGATGCCATTCAATTGCAGTTCTAGAATATTAAAAAAATTGCTGAGATGTTGGGGAAATCACTTTTCTCCACCCAAAAGAGAAGTGGAAAGATTACTTACCCAATAGCTTTCTCTAGAATGGGTTCATCTTCATCGATCATGTGATATGTTTTTGTCAGCACAGTATTATTGAAGAATGGATTAGGATCAAAGAAAAATTCAATCTTGAAACCCTTCGGATCATCAATTCTGCACCATTTGATGTCCTTGAGGTACTTCAGAGCTTCTTCATCCCTCTCCTGGATCTAAACACATGAAAGAAACAGAATAGTTGACAACAAGTGTTGACAGCAGCGAAGTTGAATAGTTGATAAAATTTGTGAACAAATGGGTCTGAATTTGAGTATGAACATAAATTATCAAGAGCTCAAAAAGAGGAAATAAGTACTCACCTCCTCAGACAGAATTTCATTGTTCTTCATAGCAGTAAGCCAGAAATCTGGTACACCTTTTTCCTCTGCAGGAAAACATTGTGAACAACGTCCAAAGGATTAAAATGGTAAGAATTCTGTCTACTACTTATCCCTACGGAAATGCTGAAAAAATATTACAGTATGGATGAAACACATATTCACCTTTCTGTTCTGCAGGGGTCTCATCTCCACCTTCATGTGTGACGCCTTCTGCTTCAACCACACCATTCACAATTTCATAACGCTGTCAATTTTCAGGCACAACAAAGATACCAGACTGAGAACAGCTTATCAAATTCATCATGACATAATAAATCATCAAAAAGCAGCAACATTGCAGACAACATATTGGTGGATTATGGATTATGCAAAGAAGAAAAACCACCTTGTGTCTAAATATGCTATGATGCTAATTGAATGACCATTGCGATCATGGTGGTAGCAGTGGTTTGTAATGGTTCAAGATAAGTCCATTTATGCTAGTGTTTCATGTAGCAGAAGCTAATAAATTTGATTGAATTAAAGAAAGAAATAAACAATGGGAAAAGCAAATATCATACATTAGAGCACATGATGGAATAAAAAAGAATTTACATTTGAGTATAGCGGTTCATATAGCTTCTGGTACTTAGCTTCAAGTGCAGCTCTTTCCTCAAAGAACTTAGCTTCTAGTTCATCATGTTGACTCTGGTACAAGGTAAACACAAGTCAGAAATGGTCAGACACAAGTAGGATACTCCAATTTAAGCATTTAGAAATTACACTTCATATAACATTAGTTATCATCGTATACTAGCTTTACACAAGCATCACTCATTTACAAATAAGTACACCTAAAGAGTAAAGAGAAACCAGATTCGATATAAATACAGACAAATTACTTAATGAAACACACAAGCGACTACAAGCATGTTATGACAAATCATCAACGATCTAAATTAACTTATACCCACATATAACCAGTAGGGACTGGGCATTTGCTCTATTATGTTATGTAAGTAGATCCTGTCACAAAGGCTAAAGCTATGGTTTTTCCTTCAATAAATGCATGGCAAGTCACAGTTATCAAATCCAAAATATTTTCTAATGTAGCTTTAGCCGTTAGGCAGTATCAATATATTCAGAAAGTGTATCACTACCTCAATAAAAAACAATTGACAAGAGTATCAACAATCTTGAAAGGAGGCTCACGCCATATATGGTGCATAGTATGATTAATACCAACTTCATTATGGCTGAGTAAAAAAGTGGAATGAAAGGATAGTTAAATACTACATAAACAATCAACTAACATAGTTAATTGGTGATGGATTTGGACACCAGCAGCGAGAAAGTTTTACCCAGAGAAAACAAGGGACAACTGAAGAAGCCTAGCGCACAAGCAACATGTAAAGATGAACCAACAGATCAAGGGATAAAAAAAAAGTGGCATCTACCTATCATGCTTCTTTTTTTTCTTCACTTCCATTTAATGCAGCAATATGAAGAACCCAATCCCACCATTTAAGTTTTCATGGACGAAAACAATATAGCAGAGTCAATTATTTGGAATAGGCATAATGGATGAGCACTTATGGTTACCTACATAGCATTTTTGAAACCAACTACTGCTAAAAATCGAATCTAATGGGAAACAGTACATGGCTAGGTGTAATTTGTAAGTAACCGTGCAAAATTTGATATACACCAGCTCTTGTTCCATTTAGGATTTGAGTTCACAGACTAATGCAACAATGTTTATCTCATGTTACCGCGAGCGAAAACCATGTTGTTTGCACCAGAGACCGCTTAACGCAATCTCAAAACATAATATTCACACCATCCACACTTCACTATGCATAGTTCATGGCTCCAAAACAGAAAATGCGGTACCAACCAAATCATGCCGTGAAGGCGCCACCACAAAACCTTATTATTTCACAACGTAAAAACATGAAGTTTCTCATACCTGGATCTCCCTGAGCACTTCCACGCGCTTCCTGACCTTGGGCGTGAGGCTCTCGAGCACGTCCGTGTGCTGCGCCGCCAATCCCTGCAGCTTGTTCTACACAAAAACCAACACCAAATCAAACCTAAAAAAACTACCAGAAAAAACTGCTAAACACAAGCAGAGAACACAACAAAGCCCGATAAAAAAAAAACAAAACAATTAAAAAAAAAACAAACCTTAAGCGACTCGACGAGGTTGGCCTTGTCCTCCGCGCTGAGCGCTGCATCAAAACCACCACAATAACTAAAAAACCCCCCAAAAAAAAAAAGGTGGAAACGGGAGCATATCGATCGAAAGCAAACCGGCGGCGTTGGGGGCGTTGACGCCGAGGGCGGAGAGGTCAAAAGCGTCCTTGCCGTCGCTCATGGCTGCGGGGTACTGGTGAAAGTTCTAAAAGCTTCAGGAGTGCTCAGCGCTTGAGGCGGCGAGTTGGAGAAACCCTAGCGGCGAGGTGGGGGGAGGAATAGGCGGAGGGGGGAATAAAAAGGAGTGGGAAATGGAGCAATGGAGGGCTGAGATTTTATGCCGGCAGCTTGCGGAGAGACGTGGGTGCGCGCGATTGGATGCGGCGCCGCTGTGTAACTTTGGACTCGGGAGCGGGCTGAGCGGCGTGGTCGGGGGTAAGGCTGCTGTTTGTTTACAGTTGTATTTTTCTTTCCTTTTTCCTTTCTCTTTTATCTCTTAAGATGCTAGAAGACTAAAATGTCCGTGGGCCTGCAGTCAGGGAAGTAAGAGGGACTTGTGCTACAAAATTGCAAGGAAAAAGGAAAAAAGGTCGCATTGTTTAGTAATTGATGTGTAGATTGTATATGTTTGTGACGGTTATTTTCAGCTCTATTGATTGTTTTAATATCAACGGGATAATTGTTGATGAATGTAAGAGGTACATAAGCACCCCTATGTTCTCGTTCGATTGATGTCCAAACAAATTAGTTTTGATGATGTAGGTTAGAGGTGTAAGTTGGGTTGTGCTGGGTTGGTATGGCACGGACTCGTTGGGTTGGTGGTTTGTGTCGTGTCGTGTCTGAGTCGACCTGCAAGCTGTCGTGTCGGGTGGGTCGGCCTGTTTGCTCGGCGGAGAGGCTCAGCATGACACGATAGCCTGCGAGCCATAGTGCATGTCGGGTCGGCACAAGCACGGTCTATTTTGAAGTGGTGGTCGAGCTGTCGAGGTCGTCGTCTCATCGTCGAGGATTTTCGGCTCGTTGTAGAGGCAGAGGTCGTCATAGTGGCAAGGTCACGTTGTGTGGAGTGGGAACAGCATCACCGTCTGAAGGTTTGGTGCTGGCGACGGAGAGGATGAAGGAGGTGACGGAGAGGACGAAGGGTGGACTAGATTCGGTGGATCTGGCGATGAGCGGCGTGACGTGTGGTCCAAATCTGCGGCGGCGCTGCGCGATCATGCTAGATGAGGGCCTGGCGGCGACGCAGCGTGCTAACGCGAGATGATGAGACCGTGAGAGGAGCTCGAGAGCGTGTTAATGCGAGAGGAGGGCAAGACGAAGGCACCGGCACGCCGTGCGCGGAAGAGGCTCTACCTCCTAACGCCCCTCCATCACTAAGAGTAGCGGTGCCTCGTAGGGCACAAGCTCGTTGGAGCTCCGCCGCAAGCGCACGGCAGCAACGCGGCCTCTTACGCCCCGCTGCTTCTACTCAATCTCTGCCATCATGCGCCACATGCTTCACGTCGACGCCCTGCCCACCGTCGCCGGCAGTGCCTACGAGAACCTGCTGTGCGAGGTGTGCGGCTCCGGGGACCGCAATGATGAGCTGCTGCTGTGCGACGGCTGTGATTGCGGCCACCACATCTTCTACTTCCGGCCCATCGCCACGAGGGTTCCCTCCGGCCCGTGGTTTTGCCCATCCTGCTCCCCACACCCTGAGCCCAGGAAGACTGAGTGAAGCTGCCGAGGGCGTGCTAATGGGCAGTGCTATGCAGGGCCAGCCCGCGATCTAACGGGCCGTGCCGGCCCGGACACTATCCGCGTTAGCGTGCCATGTCATAACACCCGTAGGCCGATTTTTGCGACCTAGCACGGCCCAGTAACTTGTGCCAGGTCAACACGGCCCATTAGCGTTCATGCCGGGCTATGCCGCGTGCTGGATCAAAATGACGTGCTTCAAATTAGTCTGGCAACGACCTGGCCCAACTTACAACTTTAATGTAGGTAGTACTACATATTGAGGATGTGTTTATGATAAATCATAATACGAAAATCATTCAAAGATCTTATTGGATTGGAACAAGAGACTCTTTTATATTGTTCCATATGAATCTAGCGAACTTTAGTGTTGTTAATTATTGTTTCAACTTTTAACCGCTCCTGCGAGAGTTGGCATCCTATTTGATTGTCTATTGTTCGAACTTGCTGCCGGCCTGTGGCTATTAAGAATTTGGGGATCACCGTTTATAATAGAAAAAACTCGGATGGGCCAACTAAAGACATGAGTTAACAATTCTTATAACTGTTGTTTGAGAAAAAGAGAACACACCTTACATTTCGTTGACATTTATGAGTTTTTAGAGATACAAATGTATCAGAAACGGAAAACTAAATCACGGTAGATTTTGTATTTGTAAAAGCACATAACTTTTAGAAAAAGACAATGGATCCACTTGAAACTTGAAAGTGACAATGCGCAAACATAGGGCTAAGTCTAATATAAGCTTCACTTCAAAAACTTTTTTAGATGAATATTTCATGTCATGCATATGAAGAATCATTTAAAGAGCGGGCAACTTCAATGTATCAACTCTTTAGAAGAAATAATATGTCACATTATCAAATGTAATACTCATCTTTCATTTAAATTTTTTTTCATTCAACAAATAATAAAAAAATCAGTCGAAGCGATCTCCAAAAATACACATTATAGACTGACATGTGGGTCAAACAAATTCTAGACTTACTTGTCATACACTAGATGCAAATTAGTGTGCATCAAGAATTTTCAACAACTAGATTCAAACAAATAATAAAAATAATCATTGACAAGTGGGTTGAATTAAATCGGACCCACTTGTTAGTAACACACAGTGCATGCGGCGAACAAGGCAAACACGCCCACAACCAACGCACATGTACAGTTTGTGAGACCCATCTCTATTGCCTCATGCACTGAAATACACGCACAATCCTCCACCCTATACCATTGACTTTAAGCTACACGATGTATAGACCCCATTTGTCAGTTTACATGTGCATATGGGTTGGTCTGATATAGGACACAATATCGTGGAGCATACAAAACGCATCACTAGTAGTCGACTTCCGCTCTAACGCGGTTGCTTCCTTTGGCACACAGCTCGTAGGGCTTCCTGGAGGCGTTGGGGCAATGACGCCTCGCCATACGCTGACGCGCAGTTGGAGCACCTCATATGAGCCGATGTGGATGGTATGATTTGCACAATTAGAATAAGCTCTGTTGGATTTAGCATAAGATGACATAAATATCTATGATTTCGTCATTTTGATACGTATGCAACTGAAGCACAAAAGGCATAAGCTACTCCATATGGCTCACGCGTTAATACTAGACAAATTAGCAACCATGCATTTTTTTAGAAAGGAACCATTCATTTGTCACGACCAAAGCTTAATATACCGACGGAGACACCATGTGCTGCGTGGCATCCCTGGTTTCCATTCATGCGAAGGGCATTTCTCATGTGACAAAGGGTATGTGCATTGTGTTTTTTTAAGGAGAGCATATGAAGAGCTAAAACATTCCTTCATTAATTGTTTAAAATGAGTATATGCATTGAATTGTGCTAGAGCTTCAATAACGGTGGCAAGTTTCAATACTTGAACGTTGTTTGCCACTCACCTTCCCACACACATTTGGCAAATTTCGACCCTCTTTGGAGCACAAAATTTTGTAGGTACAAAAAAAAATAGTGAGAACTAATAAAAATGAGGTGTGAACCAAACCATTATAATATAGAGTTTGACAAATATGAAAAAAATGAAAAAATTTTTTTGGCTAGTTTGAGACTTGAACCTAAAATCTCATGCATATAAACACATGCACCCTTAACCAATCAAGCCAACATTGCATATGAACGTACGGGCCTATACGAGTTTCAAATATTTCTTGGGTGCAACTGCGCCCGATGAATCTGTCCCTGCTAATGTGTGGTGAACATTAGGCAAAGCTTAAATTGCCTTGTCAAAAGTTTGCCGGTTACATGCACACTCCATGTCTGTATAGTCGTAATTCGTTGAACCAGTCACGTACAATTATTTTCTTTAACAAAGTGGGCGGTCAAGACCGTTATGTCCCGAGTCCCAACAACTCTAACGGGGAATCCGACGAAAAGAAAGCACATCCACGTACTTATTTCTTCTAGTTAGCCAATAATTCTGTTGGTGGATAGAAATCACACAAACATTCAATTGATAACCATGAGAATATATAGTATAGAGTGCATGAGTGATTAACGCTAACTAATCAAAAATGATTAAGATACATACCAGAAATAGCGTAGCAAATTATGACAAGTGTCATCTCCTGTGATAGTACAGACTCATGAGGCGTGCATGTTAGTCATGTACATGGTACTGTAGCAACTGGTCATGTCAATGCTGATCATGTGTATGGTATTGTAGCAACTGGTCGTGTGCATAGTACTGTAGCAACTGGTCATGTGCTTGGCACTGTACAGTCTAACACCCCCACAGTCGGAGCAGTAGCAGGGCGAACGTTCAAGCTGGAGCAGAACTCGAAGAAGACGGCCATCGGCAGACCCTTCGTGAAGATGTCGGCGTACTGCAAAGACGTGGGGATATGTAAAACACGGATGTCACCGAGAGCAACCCGTTCACGCACAAAATGGAGATCAATCTCAATATGCTTGGTGCGTTGGTGTTGCACGAGGTTGGTGGAGAGGAAGACGGCGCTGATGTTGTCGCAGTAGACGACTGTAGCTCGACGAAGTAGATGGTGTAGCTCGGCAAGGAGTTGTTAAAGCCAGCATGCCTCAGCCACAGCATTGGCCATCGCCTGGTACTCCGCTTCTGCACTGGAGCGTGAGACTGTGTGCTGGCGCTTCGAGGACCAAGACACGAGGTTGTCGCCGAGGAAGATGTCGCAGCCGGAAGTAGACCTGCGGGTGTTTGGGCAGCCTACCTAGTCGGCGTCGGTGTAGGCGGTGAGCATGTCGGGCGAGGAACGGTGTAGCTAGAGACCGTGATCAATGGTATCTTTGAGGTAACGGAGTATTCGTTTGATCAGGTTAAGGTGCAGCTCCCCCGGATCATGCATATGAAGGCACACTTGTTGGACAGCATAGGCAACATCTGGGCGGGTGAACGTCATGTACTGGAGCACGCCGGCCAAACTGCGGTACTCCGTGGGGTTGTCGATAGGCAGCCGCTAGACGTCGGGAGCTTGGAGCGTGTGTTGATGGGCATGCTGCATGGAGTGCAGTCGCGAATGACGGCGTGGTTGAGGATGTCAAGGATGTACTGCCGCTGGGAGAGGAGCATCCCATGAGGGGTGCATGTGATAGAGACACCGAGGAAATGATGGAGCTCGCCGAGATCCTTGAGTGAAAACTCGTGGTTCAAGGCAGCAATGATCCAACGGAGAAGATCCGAGGAGCTGGCAAGAACGATGTCGTCGACACAAAGCAAGAAGTATGCAACGTGAGAGTTTTGGGAGAGAGTAAAGAGGGAGGGGTTGGCTTTAGAGCCAACGAAGCCGAGCGAGAGAAGATGCGAAGCAAACCGGCTGAACCACACGTGCTGTGCTTGCCGGAGGCCATACAATGATTTGTTGAGTCGATAGACATGCTCAGGCTTAGAGAGATTAGTGAAGCTAGAAGGTTGTTGACAATATACTGTCTCTGAGAGAGTGCCATGGAGGAAGGTGTTGTTGATGTCCAACTGGTGCACTGGCCAGTCGTGAGAGAGAGCGACAGAAAGAATTGTGCGTATGGTGGCGGGCTTGACAACCGGGCTGAACGTCTCATCGTAATCGACACCCAGCTGTTGAGAAAAGCCACGAAGCACCCAACGCGCTTTATACCGGTCAAGCGATCCATCGGGTTTGAGCTTGTGGTGGAAGACCCACTTGTCGGACATGACATTAGAGCCAGGACGTCGAGGAACAAGGTCCCATGTATGGTTGGTTTGTAGGGTGGAAAATTCATCGATCATGGTGGAGTGCCAATTGGCATCTTTTAACGCGCCACGGTAGCTCTTGGGAATGAGGGAGAGGGTGTTGGCATGGAGGTTAAGTCGCTGAACAAGCTTGTGAATGACGTCCTTTCCTCAAGTCACCATATGGTGCCTCATTGAGCGTAGGTGCAACTGGGGGAAGAGGTGGTGGTGACGACACGTGGACAGATGGAGAGTGTGGTGGAGTAGGTGCAGCAGGTGTGGTAGGTGGGGTGGGTGGTCGTTGGATCACTGAGGAAGGAAGGTTTGGCGCTATGCAGATGATGCTATTGAGAAAATCGAAATCATCGGGGGTCGGTGGCGCTGGAGAGGAGGCAAAGGGAAAGGAATTCTTGTCAAATGTAACGTGACAGGATAGGATAATGCGATTTGTGTGGAGATCAAGACAGTGATAGCCTTTGTGGTTGGATGGATATCCGAGAAAGACGCACAATGTGGAGTGGGGAGCAAGCTTGTGAGGGGCGGTGGCGGATAGGTTAGGGTAACATCTACAACCAAAGACACGAAGATACTCATAGAAGGGAGGTGTGCCATAGAATGCTTCATGAGGTGTTTTCTGGTGTAGGGTTTTGGTGGGGTGTCGGTTGAGGAGATAGGTGGTAGCATGAAGGGCCTCCACCCAATAAGCTGGTGGCATGCTTGCTTGGAAGAGGAGGGTGCGTAGGATGTCATTAGTGAAACGGATTACACGCTTAGCTTTGCCGTTTTGCTAAGACGTGTAAGGGCAGGACATGCGAAGGGTGATGCCGTGGTCGAGAAAGAAGAGGCGCGCGGCGGTGTTGTCAAACTCGCGGCCATTGTCACACCGAATTGTGTAGCGATGTAGGTGACAAAGTGAGTGAGAGTGGAGAAAACATCATATTTGAGACGGAGAGGGAACGTCCAGAGACAGTGAGTATGCTCTTCAAGCACAATGAGATAGTATTTATAACCAGAAATACTAGTGACAGGAGACATCCACAAATCACAGTGTATTAAATCAAAAGGTTTATTTGCTTGAGGAGAGGAATCAAAAGGAAGTCTAACATGCCGGCCAAGTTTGCAGGTGTGACAGATGACATAATCAGTCACTTTATTACATGGAAGAGAAAATGACCGAACTAAATGCTGAAGAGCATGGCGACCAAGATGTCCGAGCCGGCAATGCCAGAGCACAGTGGATGGAGAGGTGCTGGTGACAAGGGCAGAGAAAGAGGACGAGGCCGGTGAGTAAAGAGGACGAGGCCGGTGAGTAAAGAGGGTAGAGATCGCCCTCACTATTGCACCTGACGATCACGTTCTTGGTTCGAAGGTCCTTCACAGAGAGGCCAAAGGGATCAAACTCGACAGAACGTGATTATAAACAGTAAACTTCCGAACAAAAAGAAGGTTCTTGATGATGTGAGGAATAACGAGAACGTTATTTAAATAAAAGGAATGAGGAGTACAGAGGGAAGTACGTCTGGTATGGGTAATGGGAAGAAGGGAGTCATTGCCAACAATGATGCCGCTGGGGGTGGAGGGAAATGGTGCATGAGTGAAGGGGAGTTTATCGGGCTCCGGCATCATGTGCAAAGATGTATCCATGTACCAATCGCCGCTGGACGGTGGTGTTCACATCATGGTGTTGAAGTTGTTTATGAGGGACTGTTGGTCCCATGACGGAGACGCGGAAGAAGATGGTGTTGGCGGCTACCACAGGTGCAGATGCCATGGCACGTACTGGCTCGGCTGTGAAAAGAGCTGCATCTGATGTGGCTGCATGGTGAGAAATGCATGCTGCTGTGGCCTGTTGGGGCCGGAAGAAGCACTGGGATGCGAACCGAGAATGCCATGAGCAGGAAGCTGAGGGCCTTGCTCGGGCCACATATGTATGGACCTAGCCCACAGATGCTGGAATGAGGGCCAAGGAGCGGAGCCCTTACCACCCCCATTGTCGTTACCAAACAGCGATTGTTGGATTAGTTACAGCTGTTGTTGCCACGGTTGGAGGAGGTGCAGCGGTTGCCGCCGCCGTTGGTGCCGTAGGTGGTGCTGCTACGCGAGTAGTTCCCACCATTGGCATTGGAGGAGCCACCGGTGCTGCCAGTGCCACCGGAGATGCCCTTGGAGTTGCCGCTGCTACCGCCGGTGGTGTTGGTGATGAAGGCCAAGTGTTGGGACGACTTGGGTCCCATCGTGAGCTCCTCGAGCATGAGTGCAGATCGTGTTTCAAGGAACATCAAGAATGGCTTCTGCATGGACAACAGTGTTCGCATGTAGGCGAAGCGCAGGTTCAGCCCCCGCAGGGTGTTGAGGACGAGGGTCTTGTTGCTGATCTTGTTGTCCATGGCGCCGAGGTCGTTGACCATAGACTTCTGCGTGTGGCAATAGTCGGCGATGGACAGGGTGCCCTGTGTGAGGCCCCGAAATTCTTGCTCCAGGTAGATGGCGCGGATCTCGGCACTGTCGCGGTGCAGACCCTCGATGCTCATCCAAACAGCGTGGGCGGTGGCATCGGGGTTCATGACCATGGTCAGGAGATTGGCGGAGATTGCACCATAAATTCAGGAGCGGACAAAGGTGTCGAGGCGTTTCACTGAGTGTCGAACAAAGAAGTGGTCGACTCCTTGACGAGATCATCGAGGGCGTATTTGTAAAGCACAACCTCGAACAAGCCGCGCCATTGGGAGTAGTTGCCGGCCTGTAGATCAAGGGTGTGGGGACAAGGGTTTTGATGCTCGCAACAGCGACGCCTTGCGCCTAGAGGGCGGCCTTGGTGACTAGCTCCTCCTCGCTGTGTCGTCCAGGGCTAGAGAGGTGGGTGGGGAGGCTCAAGATTGTAACCTATTTCATACCATGTTGATGAATAGAAATCACACACGCATTCCATTGATAGCCATGAGAATATATGGTACATAGTGCATGAGTGATTGATGCTAAATAACCAAAAATGGTTAAGATACATGCCAGAAATAGCGTAGCAAATTATGACAGGTACGATCTCCTGTGATGGTGTGGATTCATGAGGCGTGCTTGCTGGTCGTGTGCTTGGCACTGTACAATCTAACAAAACCAGTGCTGTTTTATGAAAAAAAATTCAATTTACAAATATATAATAATATTAATATTATAACTTTTAAAACTTTATATATATATATATATATATATATATATATATATATATATATATATATATATAGTTATATTTTATATGAATTTCTAAAATTTTAAGATTAATTTATACCATTATAATTTACTTCCACCAACTAATGAATGATCAAATCTCTCTTTTTTCTAAATTTTTAGACGATGTAAAAATTTCTAGTTCTGACAATGAACATGATGTCTCTAATATCACCTATTTTTATTTTTTTTTTAAAAAATATCACTTATCTTTATTATATATTAGAAGATTAGATATTTCTTAAGTCTGTCCAATTCATACCATTTGGCATTCGAGCCTTTTTGTGTTCACTTCCAACTTCCGAATTCTTCACCCAGTTTTTCGTTCTTGGAAGTTTACCCTGTATGTTCAGCTAAACTAGCGAAGCAATGTACGCCTGGTTTCTGGCATGCGAGGCTTCAATGTATGCTTTATGGCAAAGTAAAGCAATGCGTGAACCAGTAACACAAGAGAGTACATAGTTCTCACACATGAAACCTACGTGCTATCGCGTGTAGAGCATGAGTAAACTTCACTACTTTCTAGGGTCAAGGTATATGTCACGCTAACAATGAATGCTACAACTTGACAACAAACTATAACGTCTGGAGAAGACGAATTTGGAGAACGTCCATGATTTCCTGGACATAGAAGGATCATCCATACAAAGAATGTTAAATGATGAGATAACAACTTTTAAAAGGCTTCAAAACGCAGCATGACTCAAAAGTAGCAATGCAAAACGTACAGGTGTGTTGTTTGGACAAATTTCAGTAGAATGGGCATATGTGAACGACTTCAGTAGATTCTGACATTCTGTTCATAATTCTTTTGCTGAGCTCAATCACAATGTTCTATAAATCAATCAGCAAACCAAACCCTTCATGCAGTACACTGCAAAAACAAACCACCCGAGCAAAAGAAAAGAGAATACTGCCATTCCTAGTAAGAAAGGCCAGCCAGCCACTAAAATACCGATGCATGTCACAGTTAGGAAAGGAAAGAACGACCGAACAACAGACATTCTATCCACCCATTGGCCATGCAACCAGACAATAGCAGCTAAGTTCAAAAGATTCCACCCCACAGAACCGTCGTAGGCAAGCCGGTTCAGGCAGTTTGCCACAAATGAGTGGCAGTTGCATATGAACAGGTTGTAGTACTTGTGCTGGAAATGTCTCATGCTCAATTGCAGAGAGTCATCCCACGAGATCGCCGTTCCACATTCTGCATGCTTGTAGGATCGCTCACATACATGTGTCACGAGATTAACAGGAAAGCAGCACTGGCCAGAAGAAAAAGAACTGAGTCAAGAGAACTCACCTTATGCCCTACTGAATATTTCAGTAAAAAGACACATAGAGCCATAGAACTACAGAAGTAGGTTCTTAAAAAAAGAAAGGCTTGAATTGAACAAAAATACATGCTCATTGAAAACAATTAGAACTTATAAACATCATTTTTTTTTTCTGAAAAAGAAAAACCTACAAGTTTTCAAGATGAGAACTTGAAACTGCAGTATGAAATTCTTCCAATAAATAAAAATTTTATCAAAAATGGAAAACTGGGTCCATGCACTAACGCGACAAAGGTTGGCGTTAGCCCATTCCAGTAAGTGCCACGACCCATCTAATTTCTATAACAGCTTGGCTGGAGTAACGCCAGAGAGTCAAGGCCCAGTGGCAACAACTCATAGAATTGATTTTCATAATTTTCTTGGGTTCTCAACCCTTTTATTTGCGAAGTGTTATTCAATGAAAGAAGTTGTTTCATAGATCATTTTTGCAATTTCAAGTAACAGCTTGTGAAATATTATTGTTCTCACATAATGAGGCCCATCAAGACAGGCTTGAGCATAAAGCGTAAGCGCTCATAAGCTCAAGCCCCTTCAAATGGTTTGGTTTAGAGGTGGCTTATCTAAGTAGTATGAATCCACTTATGGCTGATAGCTTAAACCACTCTCCCCTAGCTATTCTAAGAAACCTGACCTATGACTACGAGGTTCCCTAGGAGAAGCTAAGCACCTTCAAGAAAGCCCTAAACAATACTACATGGGAGAAAAGAAAAAAAAATAACATGGGCTATTCTATCAAGAGAAAAAAAAAGGGGGGATATTTGCAATCATGCATACCTTCTTTCTATCAAGTTGGAGGTATCTGGCAACAGCACCATATGCAAAATTATCCACGTTCACAAAATTTGAACCGGCAAAATCCAAAACAGCTCCATCCTCTCGACAAATTCCAACATGCCCAATGTAAGGAGCCAGCCATGAAACTACAGGAAGAGGAGTCCAGACAATGCAGCAGGGGAATCTTGCTCTCTTTGGATCTATCTCACCTACTGGCCACAACTCCCGTGCTCCACTATTTGAACTGATGCCTTCATCATCAAAAGAAGCTTCAACCTCCATTGAGGTAAATACTTTTGATGCACTAATGTTCCTTGTATTCAAACATAATCAAATATAACAAGCTTCCATCTCATGATTAACAGCCTTTGCTAAAAAGAAAATATTAAACAAATTAGGCTACCTTGAGAAACAAAAGTAAAATGATACCGTGTAACCATTGGTCCAAGACAAAATAAAGGGTGAAGAATAAAAAAAACACAATTTGGAACTTCAGTATCCTTACAAATCAAGATGACAATATCATCAACAAGAAAATGGGAAAAAAGTAACAAGACAACGGCTAGCAATTTTCATTTTCATTTCCTTCAACAATGTCCTCGCCATAGATACAAGCATTAAGATAATTTGAGGAACTCAGTAAGCTTCATTACCTGATTACCTCTGACTCTAGTTCCTAACGAACCAATCTTAAAGTCTAAGTATAGAAAAGAACCAACTAAAAGTTCCATTTATTATTTTTCAGGTAGCCAGGTTTCTTCTTTTAACAACAGCAGGGGGGGCTTAGGCTACCAAAGATAAACACTATTATCAACAAAATGCATGTTTCTGTCCAACATGTTATTTCTGTAATAGCATACTAAGGGATCTCTCCAATACAAGATGTTTAAAGTATAAGAACAGAAGGTTCAATAAGCAATGAATGGAAATAATGAGATCTTTAAAAACAGAAGTACACCTGCACATCTGAAAATTTCCTTCAGGAAGGAGGTAAATTGACAACGAGCCAGAAAACAACATTATAAAAGTTGATACGGAGTAGACTAACTCGATTCATCATGTGATACAACCTATTTACATCTTCCTATACTAATCCAAATTTGCAGGGCTCAAATATATGACGTGGGTTGATTACAAAAAATGCATCATCCAAACTTTACTCTGTATTTTATACAGCAACAACCTACGTATTTCATTTTCCTCCTCAAACTGCAGACGAACAGCAGCGTAAGCAAAGCATTCATATGTGGATAGACAAATTTCTCAGAACACAAGATAAACAGATACACCTGTCTAAAGTTCAAAACTTTGTGCAGAAGTAACGAACAATCCAATCCCCTTTTAAGATGAAGCCTATCGCACTAAATGTTTAACTTAAAAGGAAACATAGCTAAACTAATCATTCCATTTCCACCATCTCCTTAGCCTCCTCATTTTACTCAGACTATAATAAACGTAAGGTGCATCAAATCTTGTTCAACTGCGCCATTGTGAGACATAATTTATTGCGGCATACACTAATCGGAAAAGGTTTTTTACACACAGCAAGTGGGCCTAGGCAGACCCATCCCATCCAACCTTCAGAGTGCTCACTCCATACGCACAGGGAAGTCAGCACCAAGCAAGCAGTCAAACCAATTTTCCATACTACTCGCAGCAAAAACTTTTACCCACTACAAGAAGGCTTTCATCCCACTCTAAAAATTAGCATAAAGTAGAGCAACTTTTTGGACCACTACAGGAATCACAATTGACACAAGCTATCCCACTCGAACAGCTTAGCCATAATGCCAATTCAACTAATGCTCTATTTTAGTACTGCTACGCACTAAAAGAAACCTCCTAATCCGAATTAAACTACCACCGATTTCGCAGCGGAAAAAAAACCCTAAAATCCAAACATCCAAGCAACACAGCACAGCAAGGATAGTTAAACTGGTACCAATCGAACCGAAGAGATGTGGAGATTGAAGTGAGCTCACCAGAAGACTTGGATCCCGAGCGATCAGAACGACCCCCTGCTATCCGACGCACGAGGGGGCAAATTTGGGGGCTCCACAGCTCGCAGTACAGAGGTCAAGTGTTGGGCTGAACCGCTGGAAGTTTTGGAGAGGCGCAGTTATAGAGGAAGACGAAGGAAAGGTGCACGCACCTGGGGAGCGCAAAATTCTACGTGCACTCCGCAGTTGTTCCCCCGTGTTTTTCCCAGCTGAGACTGACGGCACGGTCCCACTCTTTGCGGAGCGAATTGATGGGCCCGCGTGGCAGGATGAAGCGGCGGGGTCGTGCGCTCGGTTTGGTGCGGCGGGGAGCGTGCCCCGTTGGATTGCGCAGCGGGGACATGAAAAGTGGAGATTTGTGCTATACATCTATTTGGTGATAAAAACTTAATAGAAAATTTTCTAAAAAAAATCTAGGAAAAATTGTTAATACTTGACATAATCTGTATCCCACATATTTACAAATAAAAATTTAATAAGAAATTTTCTATTTATAGAAAGGTCTAAGAGTAATCGTTGCTCCTTGAGGCAATATGTATTCCATCTACTTATGGACAAAAATTTAATAAAAGACTTCTTATTTAGAGTTTTATAGAAGGGTCTTGGTTGGATGACTCTGATGAATTTAAGTTTGTCTGTTTTGATTTGTATGTATGGATTATATTGATCGGAGTCATCCATTCCTTCATATTTGATGACTTTTGAAAACTTATATGTCTCTCAAAGTTTGCTACTCAATTTTTTATCCTACTTAGGCTGGCCGCAATGTGCGACCACGACCAGGCGCACCGCAGTCGAAGCCACGGTCGACCACGCCCGAGCGGCGCGCGGAGCAGTGCCGAGGAGGGCGACCACGCGGTCGAGGCGCGTTTCTGCAGTGGCGGGCCCCACCGAGCACGCGCCGGTCGAACGCGTGTGTTGGAGGAGGTCGTGGTCGCGTGGCACAGTGTTCTCATGCGGTTTGTGGGGCCCACCACAGTACCGCGTGAGGGAAATCTCGGCCCGTGTGTCTTACCGCATGCACACACACCCACCGGATGACATGTGGGTCCGTTTTTTTGTGGGGCCCGACTGTCAGTAACCGTTGGAGCCGCAACGGTCAGATTAATTTTTTTTTACAGTTTTTAATTGATTCAACGGTTGGTTTGTGGACGGGCCCACCTGTCAGTGGCTAGGTTTTCGCCCGTTAAGGTTTTAGCCGTTGGAAAATTAGCCGTTACGCATTATTTAATTGTTTTTTAATTAAAAATTTCCAAAAATTTCCAAAAAATCCTAGAAAATTCTAAAAAATTCTAAAAAATTCCCAAAAATTCACAGAAAGCTGTCTATAGATAGAGGCTTCATATGTTCACTTCATCACACCCATTTCACCCATCTTACAACATTTTACACACTTTGTGCACTAAAATTAGTTTTAAGTTTCGATATGGATAGTAATCCTCCTGAGGGTTTTGTAAACTGGCTTAGCTCTCCTAGTTCAACTGGAGAAAATCAGGAAATATCAGGTAATTCAAATCCTCCACCATATCTACCTGCTAATGTTCATTTTTCACAACCATCTTATCCATCCGGATATCCTGTCTACCCCCCGGCCCGCAGTGTGCACATGCTCCTCCATTTCCACATCCCACCGCATATGCACCACCGCACTCATTTCCACAAGGCCATCCATATACACCGTACTGGTTGAACTATCATTTTGTCGGTGCCCCAGCTTCGTATGGTCATCCTCGCCACCGGCAGGCCTCGGGCAAAATGTCAGATCCCCATCCCCCCCAGAGGTGGGTACGCCACAATCTACGCCGGAGCTCGGAGTAGACGACGACGACGACCATGGTCTCCCGGGTCCTGCCTGGCGCAGGCGGTTGCTTTGGCAACCGGCCGACGATGTTTGAGTTGTGAGTATTCCGTTTTGACATTCAGATATTGTGGAAGGAATTATTTCGACATTTTGCTGGATTTTATTTGAAAGTAACATGACACCATTTATAATTCGGTTGCGCAGATAAGTGCGTGGTTGAACAACTCGCTGGACCCAGTTGACGGGAACAGCAAAAAGTACGACACGTACTGGGCGAGTGTGGCTGCGGCGTACAACGCGAGCAGCCCACGAAATCGTAGAAGGGAGGTCAAGCATTGTAAAGACCACTGGCTCCGGACTAACAGAAAAATTGTCCAGTTTAATGGTTGTTGGTGTAGGCTAAAGGAAGTGTACGCTAGTGGTCGTTCAGACGACCAACTAATGGCACAAGCGTGCAAGCTGTACAGGAGTGAGATGGGGCAAGCATTCACTCTGGACTACTAGTGGACGAATGTTCGGGACCAACCTAAATGGAACCGAACATATGTCGACACCGGCAAAAGAGCACGACTGAGCGAGGATGGTGCGCACACATCATCCTCGTCCAATCCAGATGAGCTACTCGTGGAGGAGACGCGCCCAGAAGATCGCGACACCGCCAAGGAGAAGCGCAAGGGGAAAGGCAAACAGAAATCTCCCTTGGGCAACACGTCCGCGCAAGAAGACCTACAGGCCTTCGTCAAGGCTAATACTGAGCGCGTTGAGGCAACAGACCGTGCGGCCTCTACTCTGAGCAAACACGACCGACTCAACTAGAAGTTGGTCCTTGCAAGGTTTTTCACAAAACTGGTCACTACGGACAAATCCAACTTCACCGACGAGGAAATGAAGGATCATGCGGAAGCGTTGAAGTTTGTAAAAAATTTGATTCGGGAGGCCAACCTAGACTAGGCTGAGTAGTGTAGCATTTTATTTTCGATGTGTCATTGTACACATATGTATCCTTCTTTTCTGCAATTGAAATATGTTTGAAAAATATCGGTTGGACTCATATGTTTGAAAAATAGCCATTTGACTCATGTGTTTGAAAACTAGCCGTCAATGTGTTTGAAAACTAGCTGTTGGACTCATCTGTTTTGAAAGTATCCGTTCAACTCATATGTTCGAAAAATAGCCGTTGCACTCATTTTTTTGGAAAATAGCCGTTGGAGTTTGAAAAATAGCCGTTGCACTCATCTTTTCGGAAAATAGCCATTGCACTCATCTTTTTGGAAAATAGCCGTTGGAGTTTGAAAAAGAGTCGTTCGGATATTCAATCTGGCCTATATAAACCGAATCAACCGTGCACATATTTCTCATCCCCACCAATACTCCTCACTGCCAAATCCCTCTCATTCTAAAATCCCTCTCCCTCAAACATGCCGTCCAGCTCTGGTTCAAACTCATACAATGAAGACGAAGAGTCCGTAAATACCTTACGGAGTGCCCTTGCTGGATTCGTCAACCCAGATCCTGCCATGGTGGAGTTAGAAGAGCGTGTGCTTGCCGGTATACAAGCAAGGCTATAGGCTTCTACCTCGTGTCGTCATCGGCGCGGTGGCAGACGATACATCAACAGAGACCGTGAAACTGGCCATATCCGCCTCATGGCGGACTACTTCTGCGAAGATCCGGTGTACCCCGCCTACCTGTTTTGTCGGAGGTTCCGGATGAGCAGACCCCTCTTTCTTCGTATCGTCGATCTCTTGGTGAGTGGTCCACCTTTTTCACCAAGAGAGTAGATGCCGTTAACCGCCGATGGTTGTTTCCATTACAGAAGTGCACAGCGGCCATTCGTTTGTTGACGTACTGTTCTCCTGCCGATACTGTCGACGAGTACGTACGGATTGGTGAGTCCACAGCAATCGAATGCTTGAAGAAATTCGTCGACGGAGTGATCGACAACTTCGGCGAGGAATATCTTCGACGCCCGACCGTCGAAGACATGCAGCGCCTATTGCAACAAGAAGAGGCACGTGGAAACAATACCCAAAGTGTGCTGGCTTCGTGAAGACGGTACCCCTGCCGTAGACAGACAAACACAGACTGTTTGCGCAGCATCAAAAAGGAGCGAGGAAGGATGTGGAGCGAGCATTTAGAGTTCTACAATCCCGCTTTGCCATCCTGCATGGCCCCGCACGCTTTTGGCAACGCTCAACTCTAGCGAAAATTATGAGGGCATGTGTCATACTACACAATATGATTGTTGAGGATGAGCGAGATTTTCACGGGCCACTCTACGATTTTGAAGACAGCCAAGGGACTTCTACTGTAACACCGCCTAATATCCAACATGGCGGTACAGCTGCTTTCGCTGATGTGATCTAGAAAAACACCGACATTCGGGCTCAACCAATGCATGCAGCGCTCAAAATAGATTTGATTGAACACATTTAGAACCGTTTTAGAGGTGTCCACGGAAATTAGTCGTTATATATCGCTTTTCTAGCATTTTTAATTTGCACGTCGATGTTAAATTTCAAGTTTCAAAATCAATGCATGTATGCAATGTCATACGTTTAATGTTATGCCCAACTGTCAAATTTAATAAAATTATTTATTTTCGTTGTACCGAATTTAATAAAAATATTTATTTTCGTTATGTCGAATTTTCGATCCACAAATTATATTTTTAAATGTTGGAAATATTGTCATACAATTTTTAATTTATTTATATAGATTATGTAATTATTAATATGATGGTAAAACCGAAATTATATATTTAATACGTGGGGTCCACCCAAGAGCCTCTCCTAGAACCTTTGCATTGGAGAGGAGGCTCTTGGAGGAGTGGGCTCGCGAAGAGCCTCTCGAAGAGTCTATGCATTGGAGAGGAAGAAATTGTTGGTGGAGGCTCTTCGCTGATGTGGCGGAGAATATTCTCCTGGAGAGCCTGTCAGGAAGGAGTTAGGATTGAAGACAGCCTTAGAGCCCATTTTGAATTCATAGAAAAAAATACAAGGGTAGGAAAAACATAAAATAAGTATAATGTCCAATTGAATCCATTGAAATTTTAAAATACATAAATTGTCTAAAGAGATATTTATATGCTACATAGAAAAAATATAGGAATTTCAAATAAAAAATAGTGTAATTTGCTTTGAATAATACATAAAGGAAAATTTCAATAAGATGGGATCTCACTTTTTATTTCCCCTGGAATTTTCATTAAAAAATCATTCTAAAGAAATTTCATAGAATTTTGTGTGCTTATTCATGTGTTCCAAACACCTTATTACGGAATTCGGATTCAAATCATCCAACAATCCTCTATTTTTTTTTGTCATTCCAAACATCCACTTTACTTTTTTTTTTTAGTGTTGCAACAATTAAAAAATGCGTGTAACTTACATATTTATAAAGAGAAGGTAAGGGATCAAATCATACTAACACCAACTAACTCATGGACCTATAACATAGAATTTAACTCATAATTTGTAAGTGTTGATATAATAAATCCTAGTCTCTAACAAAACATATAGATATTTTGCTAATTGAACTTCAAACTAGGTGATGATGCCACTTAGATAGTGTTTGGTTCGGAACCATAATCGTAATTGTAATCGATTTTAGAACATATTATAAGTGGAGGTGGAATGTATCAAGAATATATCTAATTTAGATGTATTTAAATTTTTATTAATATATATTTTGAGTATATGTGTTATGATTACAAAGTGACCTAATAAAACTTCGACTAATATATTTCTATTACGAGTAATTAAAATACAGACAAAAAAATTCCGAACCTAACTACACCGTGGTAGGTTGGAAAATTGTTCGGTGCTTCGGTTTTATTGGTGCTGTAAGGCTGTCTCATTTCTGCGTATGCATGTTACTGAATCAGGCTAGTAATGAATGAAATAATCACATTGGATTGTTGCATTAAAACAATACACAATATTGGTTGAGTATAAATAACAACTAACAAGACACGCATATATCTGGATAATATACGAAATGACTCCCGAACATGGCACCCAATTAGGCAAATCAGATTTATAGGGTAAGAAGGCAGACATCAATGGAATGGATAAATGTTATACACATGCCAATTAACAAATGGGGAGTAGTGGAATTGACTTCTTCAGCAGTAGCCTGAGCACGGATCTTACTGAAGTTGAAACGAGAGCAAGGGCGCCAGATGGATACTGTCCATCAATCTTTTGTTTCAAGATCAGCAAACCCTTTTGGCATATATGCCTGTTCTGGTTAAGACTAAATCCAATATAGATGCCTCAGCCACCGCTTGAGCACCATGTTGGCTCAGCTCGCACGCTCAATCATACAATGATGCATGGTGAGATAGTCGCTACCTTCACTTCTGATAGTGGGACCTACCGAGCCAAACAGCTTTGAAGCAGTTGTGTTGGAACTCTCTCGCCGCCCGAACATGTGTTTTGTGGGCCTCACGGTTTCCAATCTCTTGCTAGGTCGATCCTCGTGAAAAACCAAATTAATAGGTGGGGCCACTAAATCTCTGGGCCCATGTGTCAATAGCAAGGTGCACAGTACACGCATGTGCCTCAGTGCACGAGGCCACAAAACTAGGCTCCAAAAAACGCGTGCGTGTGTCTATGGGTGCGTTTGCCTCGCGTACTGTGCATACCACTTCGTATTTCGCCCACGGTCACTAACAGATGAGTCTAGAGATGTTTGCGCTACGAAAATTTTGATTAATTTATTACTCACGCACGTTCTACTCATAACCACTCAATGACAGTAGATCCACTGTTTTCTTGACCCCATATGTCAGTCATTGGTTGTTGTTTGTGGTCAAAAAAGTCATTGGGAATTATTTTTGAGTGAGACCCGCATATCAGTAGCTCAAAAAAATAGTCATTAATTTATAATCGTTGGAAATAGCCATTTGTGTATATTTTATTTGTTTTTGGAGCTAAAAAATAAAAAAATCGTAAAAATTTAGAAAAATGTGAAAAATTACAAAAAATTTTCACACTCTTCCCATAAAATAGGGTCTATCCCAAATTCATTTGCACTCACCAAGCACACACCAATCCAACATAAATCATTCCTAAATTTTTTTAAAAATTCCATATAGATAATAATCTCCCGAGTGGTTTTGTTAATTGGCTTAATTCTCAGAATTTAGCCGATAAAAATCTAGAAACACCCGATAATCAAGTTTCACCAAATTTTTTACAACCTCCTCCATATCCTATGGTGTATCATCCATATGCACAATCCTCTCCATATCTATTGGCTCCTTCTTACTCTCCATACAATTAAAATTATCACTTTATTGGGATGTCGACCAATCTTACGTAGTTCTCCCTCTACAACCCTATATCAAAATTCACAATCCGCATCAATGTTCGATAACAATACCCCACATTCAACACCGCTGGTTGTTTTCAACAATGACAACGATGGCAATATTGCTGCAAATACTGGAGGACATAATAAATGAATACTTTGGTTTCAAGACGATGATATTCGACTTATGAGTTCTTATTATAAATTTAAATTTCATCAATTTGAAATTTTTTTCCGGCTTTAGCTTTCAAATTTGTAAACAAATTAATTTTTCACATCTTCCAGATTAGTGTCTGGTTGAATAATTTGACATATATTGAGGAAAAGTCGTGGTGACACACAACGAGAACAATGCAAGAAGTCATCGGAGAGACGTGAAGCATTACAAGGGCCACTAGCAAAAAGTTAACAAAAAAGTGTTTAGTTTAATGGTATTTGGTGCAGGTTTAAAGAGGTGTACGCAAGTAGTCATTTGGATGACCAACTGATAGCCTACAGGCCTAGGCATGTGAAATACACAAGAAGAAGGTGAGCCATCCTTGCGTCCTGGACACTGGTAGACGACCATTTGAGATCAACCAAAGTGGTGCAGAGCCTATATCGACATCGGGAAAAGAGCCAAATTGAATGAAATTGATGCCTACACGTCGTTATCGAACACAAATGATATGCCAGCCGAGGAGACACGACCAAAAGGTCATGATGTGGCAAAGGAGAAGCGAAAGGGGAAAAGCAAGTTATGAAAAACTTTGGGGTTGTCAAGGAAAACATATAGAGCATCGCTAAAGCAAACTTAGATCGCATAAAATTGGTTAAGAATGCTCTTAAGACGGAATCCTCCTTGCAGGATATGGCTAAAAAAAAGAATAGGCCGTCTATGTCAAGTCGTTAACAAAACTAGTGACGATTGACATAACAAATTTCATGTAAGAGCAAAAAAAGGCGCATGTGGCCGCATTGAAATATGTGTAAGATAAGATTAAGGAGATGAAAGAGTAGACTATATCATGTATCTTATTATTTCATGTCTGTACATGCAAAACCATGCATATATTAGCCATTGGAATATATTCTTCTTGGTTTATATATTCCAAACCGTCAACCCACCAATCACAACCCAATCTTCTCAACCTCAAACACTAAAGGTTTTTACTATTACTCTCAAAAATGTCGTCTAGCTCAAACTCAAACTCAGTCATATGTAGTGAGGAGAAAGAGCCATCAACAAAATAGAAGATTTCGTAGTAGGATCAATAGAGGAGGAGTTAGCTCTACAACCATTATAAAACTTTATTCTTGCCGTTATTCAATCCAGCATAGAAGGTGATACATCCCGCCGCTGACGCGGTAGTAGGAGGTACATCGACAGAGATCGCGAAGGCAGTCATAATTGTCTAATAACCAACTACTTCTCCGATAATCCGATCTACCCCGGCTACTTGTTTTGCCAGAGATTTTAGATGAGGAGATTCCTTTTTCTTCGAACCATTGAAGCTCTTAGAGAGTGGTCTCCTTATTTCAATGAAAGGAGAGGTGCCTTCCTTCGTAAGGGATTATCTCTCTTACCAAAGTGTACTGCAACTACGCGTATGTTGTCGTATGACTCCCTTGCTGATGTTGTCGATGAGTATGTGTGGATTGGGAAATCCACCGCAATCGAGTGCTTGGAGCACTCAGAGTCATCAACATGTTCATCGATGAATATTTCCAGAGACCTACCATCAGTGATATCCAGGGTCTACTCTAACAAGGAGAGACTCGTAGTTTTCCAAAGATGCTAGGAAATATCGATTGTATGTACTGGGAATAGAGAAATTGTCCAATAGTATTGAAAGAACAATTCAACCACAGTGATTATGGGCTCCCAGGACTTTTGGATATAACATGTCTTCTTTGATGTTACTAATTCCAATAACAACATCAACATGCTGAATCAATTACCATTATTCACCAATGTTTTGAGAGGATAAGCTTCGCAGGTCTTATATCCTTGCCCCAAACGGAGAAGTTCAAGTTATTCGCACAACATCAAGAAGGTGTAAGAAAAGATGTGGAGCGAAATTTTGGAGTCTTACTTGATTTATCATCCTCTATGGCCTTGTCCACTTTTGGCAATGACCAACACTTGTAAAAATCATGCCAACATGTATCGTCCTACACAATATAATAATCAAGGATGAGCAAGACTACGATGACCCGCTCAATGATTTGTATGGCAGTCATGGGACATGTATCGTAGTACCGTCTACTTTTCATCATAGTGCTCCGTCTTTGTTTAACGATGTACTCTCTTAAAATGATGAGATCCATTCTCATCCATCACATATGCAACTTAAATGAAATTTAATTGAGTATATTTAGCAACATTGTGGAGGCAATTGGATGAACAAGTAGTTAAATTTAAATTTTTATGTTTTATATCATCGTTGAATGTCCAAATGTATCCGATTTATAGTATGTTCAATGTTATTTTTCTATGTCCATATTTAATGTGAAAATTTATTATCTTTATGTTAAAATTTTTAACTGCAAGTCTCTAATTTTTTTGTTATATTGGAATTATCTGAAATTAATTTATTAATTAATTCTCCTAATTATTAATAATCATATATTACAAAAAAATCACATCTTGATATTTTATGCGTGTAACCTATTCGAAACACCAACCACGAGCTAATGCATTGGAATGCTTGGTGTTTGAAAAAGTGTTTTGCACGTGGACTCGAACGAGGAGTCTCTCGAAACATCATGTGCATTGGAGTGGGTGGTATTCCAAGTTACACTTTATACGCATGATACAAAATATTCATCCAAATCACCTTCTGAAGTATCCTTGCATTGAACTTAGTCTAAGAAGACTTGGGACTATCCAAGTATGTTTCAATGTTTTACCGGAATGCTCAACTTGTTAGACTCCATTTGGTATTGCTACACGTTTTTAAAACTTTGTTTAATATATTATTTATGAATATATTTATTTGATAACTATTGAGATAATAATAATATTATACTATATATAATATCTTTCATAACTACCACCATATATTGTTCTGGTAAATTACAGTAGCTAACCACCGGCTTCTTTCTTTTCTTTTTATTGGAGAATCTTCTTTGATTTTTGTTGATATCCTTAGAATACAAACAGGACTTAATTTTCTCGTGTTGAGGAAAAAATAGAAGTGCTATTCAATAAAGCTAACTTTTACTTTTAAATGGGAATCAAGAAGCAATAGAGTACGGAATTACAAGAGAAATTGGCAGCTCTGGAGGATCAGGAGCTGTCATGACCTATATACATTCAGAAGAATTGAGAGAGCATGCTTCCCTCCTATGGGAGGCACTTTTTAACTTCTTGATGCTGCTTTACACACTGATTAGAATAGGATTATGCAGTAGCAGCTGCAGCTTCTTCCGCCACTTGGGAAGCCGGTTGGAGAGTACAGATGAGGTTGCGATCTCCATACACATTGTCCACACGTTCTAATAAGAACAGAACACAGCAGATCAAAGATTGACCTATGTCAAAATACTAAGTAGTGAGAAACTTCTGGGATAATGGAGTTAATACCTGTTGTTGGCCAGAACTTGGCGCCTCGAAGCCATGCCGCAGGGAACGCAGCATACTCCCTAGAGTATGGCTTAGTCCATGTGTCACTCATCAGGAGTTGTGGCGGGTGAGGAGCGCCCTGCGCAACACAACCAAACACCCTTGTAAACCACCCTCCAGATGCAAGAGAAGTCCATAAACTATCTGATGTATGAAGTTCTAAAATCATGCTAAAGGATATTACAGGGCACAAGCCACTTTTCTAGAGAGCAGCACACAAGATGAAAGGTTTGAAACGGCAAGGAAAAAAATATTCAACAGGAACTAGAAGCCCCTCCTTATTCAGTAGATAGAGATTAGGGACTGATATGGGAAAACTTTAAACGGTTAACTGACACCATTAGTAGTACATTACCTTCAGGACATTGTTGTGCACCTCTGCCTTTCCACCTTCTATCTGTGCAATTTCTTCCCTGATGGAGATGAGAGCATCACAGAACCTGTCCAGTTCAGCCTGCAAGGCAAATATATTTAGCTAATATAAAAGCTAAAAGCTAGTACAGTGGAAGGCAAGAGATTAAATGCAATATACTTACCTTGTTTTCACTTTCGGTAGGTTCAACCATAAGTGTGCCTGGGACGGGCCATGACATTGTTGGTCCATGGAATCCATAGTCCATAAGGCGCTTTGCGACATCCTCTGGCTCGATACCAGCAGTCGCCTGCCATAATGTCCAAGATCAGATATTTGGTATGTGTATAAAGATGGTTCAACTGCCGATATGTTCAAGCAGTACCTTAAACCCTCTTAAATCAATAATAAATTCATGGGCCACAGTTCCATTTACTCCACGGAAAAGAACCGGGTAGTGTTTCTGCAAAATTCATTGTAAAGTAGAATTCAGAGAACAATTTATGGACATATATTAAGGTAGAGAAGAAAATGTGAGCATGTGTAACATAAGATACCTCCAGACGCTTTGCCATATAATTTGCATTCAAGATCGCAATTTTTGAAGCCTCAGTGAGTCCCTTAGAACCCATCATGGCAATGTAAGTGTAGGAAATTGGCAGAATCAATGCAGATCCCCATGGAGCAGCAGAAATTGTGCCAAGCGGTTCCGTTTTCTCAGGACAAGGAAGGCCACCGGTGGGGACCTAATAATACCAGAATTAATCTGATGATATAGTTGCATTAACTTCTGAACAAAATGATAGAACTCAAGCACAAATAGTAAGGGACTCTTTTCTGGTTCTAGTACGCCACATATAAAGCATGGTTTGAGATAGTAAACATATCATTAATAAACACTTGTTGAGCAAATGCATTTACCATCCCTTGGTACTTTCTACATGAAAGAAAATACAAGGAATTCTCTCTCCAGGAGTTGAGGTGAATATACCAATAAAAATAAGCTAGCACCGATGAAAAGGCCAGACAAGACAGACATTGACAGGAGGTAGAAAATGGTTCTCAAATTGCAGAATTTAAGCTAAGATGACAAGAATACTAGTTTTCATAAAATAATGTATAACTGGTGGCAACAGATAGAAATGTGAACCATGAAAAATCATCTGAATCTTCAATCTATCTTAAAAGACTCATCACAGAAGTAGAACCAAGATTACACAATCTGTTTTTTATAGTCATCCAAAAGTAAAGATGGAAATTTGAAAGTTACCAGAAGAGCAGGGAAACACCAGGTGGTGATGTTTCTTTAAAATGTTAAGGTTGCATGTATTATTTCAGGTTTAGTGTTGGATGTTGACTTAATCTGAATGTCCGAAGAAGATAACATTGAGACAAAATTTTGTTTAGATCGACAGGATAAAGAACTCAAGGATTCCTACCACTGGATGAGATGGTAAAAATGGTGCCAAGTGCTGCTTAACACCAATAGGACCCATTCCAGGACCACCTCCACCATGTGGAATGCAAAATGTCTTGTGAAGGTTAAGGTGGCAAACATCTGCTCCAATAAAACCAGGGCTTGTCAATCCAACCTGTGAAAAGACAACTTTTGTAAGTTCAACAAATATTTTGGCACTGTGACATGGGATCTTTGCCCAAGCATCAGTATGTCTGTCATCATAAGATAACCTTCACTCAACTAAATTCAAGTGAACCAAAAAGGAAGTCATATTTTTGTTGAAAGGAACATAGGTCAAAATACTCAAAAACACATAATATAATAAGTAGCATTTAATTTCAATTTTTTAAATAAAAAAGAACAAACAAATTAAAGGTGATTACCAATGTCTGTTAAATTGCATTCAGATAAATTTGTTCCGATTTTAGAAGAACTGCATAGTTCAAACCTAAAATTTGTTCAAGAAATTTGGCCCCATCATCATATTTGGGAACCCATCTTTATAATACACAACTTGTGGACCAATATTAATGCATTGCATTTTCTCAAAAAAGAAAAACCGTGAGTGCATCATATTAGTATATTACAATATATAATGCTTGAGTCGAACTAACCTGAGCATTCATGTTAGCTCCATCCATGTAGACTTGCCCGCCATTGTCATGAATGATCCTGCATATCTCATCAATGCCTTCTTCATAGACTCCATGGGTTGAAGGATAGGTAACCTGAGGAATAAGCAGGTAATCATGCGCTGAGGATAATGTCATTCTCATCACACATCATGAAGACTTAGTTGGCTTTAGAGCATTAAAAAAAATATCATTCATTCTGAATGAATTCTAACATTTCCATGATCCCATAATATTTTTCACTCATTCATCTGTAGCTTTTATGTGACAGTAGATCAATCCTAATGCAGTTGACCTGATCTTTCTAATATATACGACAAGTACCTTTATGGGAAAGTAGCATGATTTATGAAGCAACTATCTGATTTCTATCACCGTATATTTGTTAGAAGCAGAAATATACAGCAAAGTCTCCTAATTTACATTACCATACTGAATTAGCGAGAAGGCTATACTGCAATGACATAGCATATTAGCATCAGAAGACTAATTCAAAAATTTAGCAAGGAATAGCTGTTCTGAAGGTATGGCAATATTGTTATTTAAGACACGATAAATTCTCATAGTAATGGTAATATGGCAGAAAATTAGTACCATCAGAGCAGCCAGGTTGTCCTTGTTTACTTCAGCAGCTTTCCTTAACTCCTCGATGTTAATGTTACCCTTGGAATCAGTTCCAACAGCAACAATCTTCATTCCAGACATAGCTGCACTTGCAGGATTTGTACCATGGGCTGAGACAGGAATAATACAGACATTGCGGTGGTGGTCTCCTCTTGACTGCAGTTTTTCACAAGGTCAGTAAACAAACAATGCTAAACAAAATGAGGGATCTATACCTGCATATTATGATTTATGACCACATACCTTGTGATAAGCACGTATAACCATCAGTCCGGCATACTCTCCTGAAGCACCAGCATTTGGTTGCAAGGAGAAGGAATCAAAACCAGTGATCTTGCACAACAGATCGCCCAAGTCATCAAACATTTCCTTCATCACAAAGCAAGTCATTTCAGATCTTCCCCAAATTCCTATTATAAAGAATTGCACATTAGAAACTAAACAAACGTTGAATGGTCCTCACGTGATAGCCTGCAGCCTGGTCAGCAGGAGCAAATGGGTGCATGTTCGCAAAGTTGGGATAGGTGACAGGCATCATCTCTGCAGTAGCATTCAGCTTCATGGTGCAGGAACCAAGAGGAATCATACTGTGACAAAGTGAGAGATCCTTGGATTGCAACTTATGCAGGTAGCGGAGCAGCTCGTGTTCTGTGCGATACCTTCAAGTCCACAACATAACTTCAATTTATTCCAAACCATTCTGACAAATCAGAAGTAAAGACAAAAACATGAACACCACATACATGTTAAAGATTGGGTGTGTTAGGTATGGGCTCTGCCTCACAAGACTAGTAGGAACTGAGCTCGTGACCTCTGGTGCAAGGGATTCAGCTGTGAAGCTCACCTAAAGTTTTTGCAATTACACATCATGTAATATTTTAATATTTTGATCGAATTTCACATCCAAGCTCAGAAGTTTTGCGTCAATTCAACTCTACTTACTGGCTTGCCACCAGAGAACACCTTGAACAGCTTGTCAACATCCTCCAAGGTGGTGGTCTCATCAAAGGCAACGGTTATCTACAACATCACAACTTGAAATAAATGCTCAACACTCAAAATCGCCACAATTATTTGCAATGGAACAGTAAGATCAACAGAAAGCGCACCGTGTTTGCATCAACCACACGAAGGTTCATCTCGTTGTTGCGAGCCTCCTCAGCAATCGCATTTGCATCAGCGCACTTCACCTTGACTGTGTCAAAGAATGGCAGTTCCTGCACTGTCACTGTTCCAAGCTTCTTCAGCCCATGGGCAAATGTACCAGCAAGACCATGGACACGGTCAGCAATCACCTTAAGCCCCTCGGGACCATGGTACACCGCATACATCGCTGACATGTTTGCAAGCAAGGCCTACAAACCACAAGTATCTACATCAATACTCTATGGCTAGGTCTCGATCACAATATCACAAACACACATCGCTTAGTCCCTGTCAGTGTTAGGCAATTTGGCGAGCGGGTGGCATGCGTGTATACCTGGGCAGTGCAGATGTTGCTGGTGGCCTTGTCGCGGCGGATGTGCTGCTCCCGGGTCTGCATCGCCATGCGGAGCGCAGGCTTCCCGGAGGCGTCGACGCTGATCCCGATGATCCGGCCGGGCATCAGCCGCTTGTACTCCTGCGACGTGGCTAGGAACGCGGCGTGCGGGCCGCCGTACCCCATTGGCACGCCGAACCGCTGCGCGGAGCCCACGGCGATGTCGGCCCCAATCTCTCCAGGAGGCCGCAGCGTCGTGAGCGCCAGCAGGTCGGTGGCCATCACCACCTTCACGCCGTGCGCGTGTGCGTCCTTCACGAACTCCGCGTAGTCCAGCACCTCCCCCTCAGTCCCGGGGTACTGTACGAGCACGCCGCAGACGTCACCACTGCTGTAGTCGAAGTTCTTGGCGTCCGCGACAACGACGTTGAGATCGAATCCCTCCGCGCGCGTCTTGCAGACATCGATGGTCTGCGGGTGGCAGTTGGAGGCGATGAGGAATGTCTTCTTCTTAGACCTCAGGATGGCGTTGCACATCGCCATGGCCTCGGCGGCCGCCGTGGCTTCATCGAGCAGCGAGGCGTTGGACATGGGCAGGCTGGTGAGGTCGGCGACCATGGTCTGGTAGTTGAGCAGCGACTCGAGCCGTCCCTGCGCGATCTCCGCCTGGTACGGCGTGTACTGCGTGTACCACGCGGGGTTCTCCATGAGGTTGCGGAGGATCACCGGGGGGACGTGGGTATTGTAGTACCCCATTCCGATGAAGGACTTGTAGGGCTTGTTCATCCCAGCGAGCCGCTGCATGTGGTCCAACATCTGCGACTCCGTCAGGCCGGCGTCGTACTTGCCGGGGAACCGCAGCGGCGGCGCGCGGATGGCGCCCGGGACGGTCGCGTCGATGAGCTCGTCCAGGTTGGGGAACCCGCAGGCCGACGCCATCGCCTCCTGCTCCGCCGGTGTCGCCGAGTTGTGCCGCCGCGGGAACGTGTCGCTCGGCTGCAGCGCCGCCGCCGACACGGTCCGCCCCGGCGTGTGCTGGTGCGGCCGCACCCCCGGGCGCGCTGCCGGCGCCGGGGTCAGCGTCGATATCCCACGGGACGGCGCCGGGGAAGTCGTCGACGTGGCCGCCGCAAACAGGCGCCTCAGCAGCGCGCGGCTGGCGAGGCGGCGTGCGCGCTCCATCTGTGTGTGCTACGGGTAAGAGATCCGGTACACAGAGAGAGGTGAAGAGAAGTAGTTGCGAGTCAGTAGTCACAGGCTAAGGCGTTCCTGCGCTCCCCTCCTCTCCTCCCGAGAAGAGCGGCTGTGGCGTTTGGTTGGTGGATGATTTGGTTGGTTATTATATATTGCCACACATATATATATATAAAAGAAAAATGCAGTATTCAAAAAAATTGTTTTGGTGGTGAAGTGGTTGTCACCCATTGTGGAGTGAGGTGGAGAGCAAGAGATGTGTTTTAGAGATGAGCAGAGGCAGAGCCAGTGGAGGGGGCGGGGTGACGTGGGCGCTGACACTGTGGATGTGATCTGCAACGGGAGGCGGGGGAGGAGGATGGCGTTTGGATGGACGAGGAGCCAGGACGTGCCGGGTATATAAGTCCCAGCCACATAACCGAGCACGCGGACGTAGCAACGCAGCAGCAGCTCAGCAAGTGTACGGGGAGGGACAGAGCGAGATCAATGTGCACGACACGTCGACACGACGACACTGGTGAGCTCCGGTGCTGCAGGTGCCTTATCGCTTTCTCTCCTGCGGCCGCACAAAATTTCTGGGGCCGGCAAAAATCTCGACTCGTCGGAAATAATTTTAGCGGCGCTCCTTTCTTCAGTGAGAGATTTTTGTCACTGCATCATCGCATTGGCAAATGGACGCTCTGCATCTGCCATCTTAAGAAATTGGGAGCATTTGAGCATTTTCTTAGTATTTTTTTCGAGTACGACACAAGGGATCTTGGCCAGATTCAACCGAGACATGTGATGCAGTGGAAATCGACGGGGTCGGTGGTTGTTAATGACCCACTGATGTGTGGGGCAGGGAAGAGGCTGGGGTTGGTGTGTCAGTCGCTACTGTGATCGCTGGGGGTTTGGTGGATGTAAGTGGGCCTGGTGGACAGTGGTTGGGGTCACCTACCGCCATAGAATCTCTGGGAAGTCGTGGGCGGATGGATTGTCTTGGCTCACCCACCTAAAATATTGAGTAACCTGATCATCTTTAGAAAAAGTTTAATTTCTGAATTTGATAAGGCTCACCCGCACAAACATCCCATGACTGTCATGTCTCCGATCAACCATGCTCACTTTTTTCATCAGGGTCAGAAAAATAAAAAAAAATATTTTATAAGCTGCAACCTAGGGATATGTGCATGTTGTATTATATATATATATATTCAAAACATTAAATTAGATCTCCACTCTTTCCTTCTCCCTCTCCGACTCTTCATCTCCTTAGACTGTCTACACCTCATCGGCACTTCACGAGACGTTTCAACAGAATATTCTCCAACATATTCTGTGCCATATATACGAAGCATCATCCAAAACACCCCCTACTCCAACCGATCAATGCTTCACGAGGCACCTTCTCAAGCGCCAACCACTCCAATGCAAAGGCGCTTCGAGAGGCACTTCGCGTGGGTTCGCATATATAATATTTATTACAGATTAAAAAATCGCTACAATGAAATTCGAATAATTCAAACACAACAAAATAAAAAGATAGAAGCATGTATTTTTACGGACGTGTAAGAACTGATCGTGCTGAAATAGGAGTCTCCGGGGGCCCGAAACATCAAAACCTAACAACTTAAAACTCAACTGTAAAATCTCTGAAACTAGAGTACCCATTTGCAAAATAGTCAAGACGATAAATCTAAACTCTAACTCGCAAAGGATCTTTTTGTTATTTACAAAACCCCAAGGGTCTTTTTGCACTTATACCATTTCTCTAAAACCTAGCCACCGGCCACTATTGCAATTATTTCTTCGCTTCCTCTCCCCAAAAAACCCGCCGCCTCCGCCGCTGAGCCTCCGCCGTCGCCTCCTCCGCCGAGCCACGCCTCCGCTGCCACACACGATCGCCGGATCTGTGCACCTCCGCCGCTGCCACACTCGGTCGAAAGGTGAGGCCCACAAAACGCGTGATCGGGCGTCGCGGCCGCTTCGACCGCGAGGTGTTGTGGGGCCCGCTTGCATACTTCGACCGGAGGTGCCTTGCCGGGCGTCTTCTCTCTCTTTGCGTGATTTTTTTTAATTATTTTTCGGCGCGAGGCCCGCATGGTAGAGCGACGAGGCACCTGAGTTGGAGTTGGTCTTATTGGCACCACCCAAACCCTAGCCCATGGCGCCCATCCCGGTGGCCACCGACACTGTCCACTAACTAATCATTGTCGTTTCCATCCTAATTGATGACGTCACCATATTTGTAGTAAACTCATGGTATTATTATATCATCAAATTGTGTGATAATTTTTTTACTCTTGAAATATTAAGTTAATGCTGGAAATATTTGGTTATCATCGTAAATTTCACGAAGAAAACCAATTAAGTTTGTTAATTGTAGTTAAAATTTTCACTTTGGAAGGGACTCTCTAAAATAAAAGAGCTATTGTATAGAAACTATTATATGTATTTTCATTTATTTAGTTGTGTAATAGATGACTCAAATGGAGTATTTTAAATATCTCAAAAATTGGATAGATCAAAAGAATATTTCTTTTCATTAAAAACTTATTATGATTATTATTATTTGATCCAACTGTTGAAAATATATATAGTACTCAGTGCAGTAGTTCCACTATTTTACATAAGCTAGTTTCTTGAATTGGAGAATTTTTTTCTAGAAGTGGAGTTTCCTTCAAAACTTCTGTAGGAATCGTCTAATCCAAACCGTCTCTTGATATTTGTGGCTAGAATACTTAGATGTGGATCATGCAAGACGCTTAAGTAAGATTTGTATTACGAGTGTCCAACAAAGTACATCTAAGATAGTACAAACTACAAAGCAAATAAACACCCCTCGGAACATTTGAGAGTAAATTGTAGGAGGTGTTCTTTATCTGTTTAGATTTAAATTTTCAACTTCAATTTTAATATTGGAAATCTCCAACGTTGGACATGGGTCACATGTTTGAATGCCACTATTTGATCAACCCGGTTCAAGGACAAGGACAATTTTTGTTCTATTTTTATGAATTCTTTATGGGACAACTTTGGGACATTAGTTAGATTTTAGAAATTGTTTGTGTAGGCTAGAATTAGGAAACTAAACCACATCAAAAAGTCTGTGAAGTTTTGGAATTCTAATGAGATTGGCACTAAAATTTTAGTGAGATCCCCTACCCTGTAAATCAGGCCTTAAACGGGAAAGGAAGTTATCATTGACAAAACTGATCACAGACTTCACATGGGGTGATGAATGATTTTGCTTTTTTTTTTTTTTTTCCTCAAAGGGATTCTTTTAAGCATAAATTTATGAACCAAATACTAAATTTTTCCTACTAAATCTAAGAAGAGAGACACTAACTAGTTCTTAGTTCTTTGTACCTCTACACAAGAACATGAGAACAAAAAAGCTCAAACTGAGTTGATTTGAAGAACTCATCCAGCTACACCCTATTTCATGACTTAACACAAAACTTATATGCAAAACTTTTCCAACCATATGCATGTTCAGAAAAATCAAAGTTTTGTTTGGGCATGACTAAGTTTAAGTTGGAGCCTAAATTTATTTAGTCGCAAGGCGTGTATACTATGCAGTCAGCCCGTCATGATTAAAAGGTCACTGAACAAGCAAGTCGGGTGACTGACCGATATAGCAGCTTAAATTGATCCTATTAAGGGCCTGTTTGAATAGTCTCAGATTGGGTCGGATCCAGCCCAATCCGACAGCAATAAAATCTCACTCAGAATTAAATTTGGCTCAACTAAAAATCGCGTTTGAGTCGGGCTGGGAACGAGAAAATTCCAGCCCAAACCCACTGGATCGGTTGGAAAAAAATGGCCTATAGAGGCAATTTTTTTCGCACTCTCTCTCTCTCGGCTGCTCCCTCTCACGACGACGCCTCCCCATGGTCTCTCTCACGATCTCTCTATCCTCCGCCTACTCTTCCCCTCGCAACGCCTTGACTCCGTCGCCTACCCCTCCCCGCACGACGTCGTCACCTCCTTTCCGGTGAGATCATACCCTCCTCATCTAGGGTTTCACATATCTAAGGTTTCAGAAATGTTTTTTGATTTATATGCACTGAACCATCTAGATCTAGCCGACGCCGGGGAGGAGGACCACATGAGAGTAGTGTCACGCCGGTGTCAATGCTTCTCCTTTTCTCGCAAATCCTCACAGATCCAGTGACAAGGGGCACTAGTCTCTCTCAAATTGGAGCAGATCAAAGCAAGAACGAGCACAAGTGCTTGGAAATATTTGATCCAGGTACATATCAATCTCCAATTCTTCTCCCCATTTCTTCTTTTCAGCAGATCTATTTGCTTGTGTTAATTAGAGATAAGTGATTTTTACTTCACATGGTAGTGCATTATGTGGAATTAGATTTGTTTTTTTCTTCACATGGTAGCACTCAAAGTTGTGATTGGGATGTTTGATTAGAGTAATATACTGTGTCATAGTTAAGTCTTTTGCTTCACATTATAGATGCAATACTTAAATTGGAACACTTGGTTCTGTTTGGACTAAAAGCTAATCTATATCAAACATATGAACAACAACCTTGAATTACTAGTATGTAGGTTTGCTTCTTATAATGTGATCTGATTTCAATTAGATAGTTCTTTGCTGCTATTGTTTTGTTGTCTCTCTACTGCTATTGTTTATTGCAAGTTAGAGGATGATTATTTTTTTATTGGGTTTGGTTTAAAGATGGCAACAGTACTTGTTAACTGATCAATTTCTTCACTCTGATGATTCTATTCTTCAATTAGATCATCTGTGTATGTTATTTGTGTGCTATGTTATATAGTTAGTCTTTTATTGTATCACAATCAGAAATCTTCACTCTGATGTTTCTTTCTTTCTTACTTTGCTTCAATTTGTTTCAAGAAGAGAGAGAAGTGAATCTGGATACCAATCTAGGACCTCTCTTTCTGATTTGCAGATATGTAGTTGTTCTCTTTCTGATCTGGGTAACTGATGGAATAGAACAAGTATGCTTGCAATCTCTTGTGGTAATGAGGGCTGATGTAGATTTGCAGAATACAGTACAATGAATTTGTGAGGAGTTCAGTTCAGTTCTATTCTGTTCTGTTCTCAATCCCACTAAGTACCATTTCAGTGTTATATAACTTAAAGTGCTACTATATAAACAATTACTTAAAGTGCTATATTGTTGGAAAACGAGTAAGCTACACTAGCAGAATTTCAAAAAATTTACTCGAAGGCTGCAATTAATAGATCATAGATTAGATTGTTACCAATAGCGGAAGCAGATTTGGTGAAGCGATCGAATGTTCACAGCAACCGTTTGCGGATCGTCCTGATCAGCAGATGTAGATGACAACGATCGCTCATTGATCGTTCTAATCAGCGCAGCAATTGCAGCAGCGCCTCTACCGGTATCCACACGTACCGGGATGGAACGTCGTACGATGGTGTGCTAGCACTAACGGGTACGACAAGGGGTTAAGGGCTATCAAAAGAGATGACAGCTATGGCTTTTGTGATGATTCTCAAAGCCCATCATACATCTCTATATATAGGGTCATGCAAAAGAAATCCTAACAGATTAGGTTTCCTGATGTGATACGAATCTTATCCGAACTGCCCATGCAGAAGAAATCTTAACAGATTAGATTTCTTGATAAGATTCAAATCTTATCCGAACTGCCCATGCAGAAGAAATCATAACAGATTAGATTTCCTGATGTGATTCAAATCTTATTCAAATTCGTATCTGATACGTATATTCCATAACAGACCTAATCCGGATCTGATATGAAAACCCATAACAAACCCAATCCGAATGCATAAGGAGTCTAATATTAAGTCTCCGAATTTGATACGGAAACCGATACCAAACCCAATCCAAATGGATAAGGAGTCTAAACCCAATCCAAATACATAAGGAGTCTAATATTAAGTTTCTGAATCTAATACGGAAATCCATACCAAACCCAATCCAAATGCATAAGGAGTTTAAACCCAATCCAAAAGCATAAGAAGTCTAATATTAAGTTTCCGAATTTGATACGAAAACTCAAAATAGACTTAATCCAAATTGCATTATTCCAACCCGTTAAGTGTGTGACCCTGTAGGTTCATATATATTTAGGCACGACTCGGGAATACTTACCCGAATTGTAAGTCGGTAGTGGCCCCTAGCAGGACATAACGACTATCCAAATACACACAAAGATCATAATTAGCAAACCTATATAATGTCTTCATATTGATCCTCTTGCCATACGATACCAGATTAAACCCAAAGTAGGAAATGTGCCACCCTTGCACAGTTCAATCCTTTCTCGATCTCATAGTGAATTGATCTTCCCGTAGTTGACATTCAACCACAAACGGCATGGCCATGCACTTCTCAATTCATCTATATCGAGAGGCCCAGAGATATCTCTCTCATTATATGAGATATGCAAATTCCATCTCAACCATTCATACTTCTCCGCATGGCTCATAGCATACCCGAATATTACATTTATTACTATTTAATTAAAAATAGCGTTTGGTAGTATCAAAGTATACTACTACATATGTAGGAAACTATGATGGTTTTAGGTCTAAGGATCAATCAAAAACATTATTTGAGATCAACTGGTGACACTTAAATAACAAATCCAAACAGTGTCTCAAAATAGGTCTATCCAACATTATATTCTCCAATATATGTCCACATTATTGATTTGATATCTTATGTCTATGGTCCATGAAACATAACCATCAATCAATAAATGCGCTGATCCATTAATTTATAATGTTTTATTTAAAGATAATGGATCAGGGATTATATTAGAATAATATCATTAAATAAATTTAGAGTCTCACGAACAAGTCACATAATTGTTGATCAAATTAAGATGATAATTTATTCAAAAATAACGTATTATTCAAATGTTCATAAATATAACAAAAATAAATACAACTCTGTGATTTTCTCTAGGACATATCACTGACAACCTCCCACTTGGACTAGAGTCAATCAAAAATGTATCTAATACCTATTGCTCTAGTATGCACCTCATGCTTTGGTTGCGGGAGAGGCTTTGTCAACGGATCAGCAACATTCAAATCCGTGAACGCTTTGCAAATCTTCACATCACCTCTATTCATGATTTCTCGGATGAGGTAACAACGCCTGAGTATATGTTTGGATTTCTGATGAGACCTTGGTTCCTTAGCTTGCACAATGGCTCCACTATTATCACAATAGAGATCCACTAGGCTTGAAATGCTAGAAACCACACCAAGTTCAAAGATGAACTTTTTAGTCCAAACAGCTTCTTTGGCAGCTTCAGAAGCATCAATGTACTCTACTTCTGTTGTAGAATCAGCAACAGTTTCTTGCTTAGAACTTTTCTAGCTTACAGCTCCACCATTAAGACAAAACACAAAACCAGATTGCGATTTGAAATCATCTTTGTCGGTTTGGAAGCTAGCATCGGTGTAACCACTAACAACGAGCTCTTCCTCACCTCCATAAACCAGGAACATATCCTTAGTCCTTCTCAAGTATTTAAAGATGTTTTTTTTATAGCAATTCAGTGACTCTCACCTGGATTTGATTGGTATCTACTCGTAACACTTAGAGCATAGGAGACATCTGGGCATGTACAAAGCATGGCATACATAATAGACCCAACAGCAGAAGCATATGGAATCTTATTCATTCGGTCCCGCTCATCACATGTCGAAGGACATTGACTCTTGCTAAGACTAATGCCATATGACATAGGCAGAAAACCTTTCTTGGAATCCTGCATGTTGAATCTATTCAATACTTTGTCAATATATGTACTTTGGCTTAATCCAATTAGCCTTTTAGATCTATCTCGATAGATCTTAATACCCAAAATATATGCTGCCTCACCTAAGTCTTTCATAGAAAAGCTACTTTTCAATGATGACTTCACAGACTCAAGCATACGAATATCATGTCCGATCAAAAGTATGTCATCCACATATAAGACTAGAAAAACAAGTGTGCTCCCATTTGCCTTTTTTGTAAACACAAGGCTCTTCTTCATTTTTGATGAAGCCAAACTGTTTGACTACTTCATCAAAACGAAGATTCCAACTCCGAGATGCTTGCTTCAAGCCATAAATGGATTTATGAAGTTTGCATATTTTCCCAGTATTTTCTGGATCGACAAAACCTTTAGGCTGTTCCATATACACATCCTCACTTAGGTTTCCATTTAGGAAAGCTGTTTTGACATCCATCTGCCATATTTCATAATGAAAATAGGCAGCAATAGTTAGGATGATCCTGATTGACTTTAACATAGGAACGGGCGAAAAGGTTTCATCATAATCAACACCTTGAATTTGCTTGAAACCTTTCGCAACTAATCGTGCTTTATGGATATGAACATAACCATCCATGTCAATCTTTTTCTTATAAACCCATTTGCACTCAATAGTTTTTACACCATCAGGTAGATCAACCAAGTTCCACACTCGATTGTCATGCATGGATTCAATTTCGGATCTCATGGCTCCAAGCCATTTCTCAGAGTCAGGGCTCATCATCACTTCTTCATAAGTCTTGGGCTCATCATTGGCTATCAATAATACTTCACGCTGTTCCATTGTAAGGAGCATATACCTTCCAGGTGCGTGACGTACCCTTTCAAACTTACGTGTAACCGGTGCTTGTCCTGCATTTTCTACATTATTTTGCAGGTCTTGCTGAGATTCAGTGGGTGCTGAAACAATTTCCAGTCGTTCCCGAATTTCTTCAAGTTGTATTGTGCTCCCACTTATTCCTTTTGAGAGAAACTCTTTCTCCAAAAAGACACCATTTCGGGCAACAAACACTTTGTTTTCTTCTCGATTATAGAAGTAATATCCTTTTGTTTCCTTAGGATATCCCACAAAGAAGCATTTATCTGATTTGGGTTTGAGCTTATCAATCATTAAACGTTTTACATAATCCTCACAACCCCAAATCTTAAGAAAAGACAATCCAGGACGCTTTCCATTCTATATCTCATATGGTGTCTTTTCTACGGTTTTTGATGGAGCCCTATTTAATGTGAACGCAGCTGTTTCTAGAGCATATCCCCAGAAGGACAATGGAAGATCGGTTTGGCTCATCATTGACCGAACCATGTCCAACAAGATCCTGTTCCGTCGTTCTGACACACCATTCCATTGAGGTGTTCCCGGCGGGGTCAATTGTGGAACAATTCCGTGTTGTTTTAGATGATCACCAAATTTTTGGCTCAAATACTCCCCTCCACGATCAGATCGTAGGATTTTGATTGTCTTGCCAAGTTGATTCTGTACTTCATTCTGAAATTCCTTGAATTTATCAAACATTTCAGATTTATGCCTCATTAAGTAGATATATCCATATCTACTAAAGTCATCGGTCAAAATTATGAAGTACTAAAAACCACCTCTAACTGTTGAACTTAATGGTCCACATACATCAGTATGAACAAGAGCCAATAAGTCACTTGCCCTTTCATTTTCACTTGTGAAAGGTGCCTTGTCATTTTGCCAAGTAAACAAGATTCACACACATCAAATGATTGAAAATCAATGAGTCTAGAAGACCATCTTTCAGGAGTTCCATGATGAGTTTCTCATTTATATAGCCTAAACGACAATGCCAGATAAACGTGGGATTCAAATCATTGGGCCTAAGCCTCTTAATACATATGTTAGAGACAGGTAATTCAAGATTTAGTTGATAAAGCCCATTTTCCAATGAGGCATTGCCATAAAACATATCATTTAAATAAAAGGAACAACGATTGTTCTTTATTCTAAATTCATAACCCAGCGTGTCCAAACACGACACAGATACAATGTTTTTGCTTATGGCGGGAACATAATAACAGTTATTAAGTTCTAAAACTAATCCTGAAGGTAAAGATAATATAAAAGTTCCAACAATTAGTGCTGCAACTCTTGCTCCATTGCCAATGCGAAGTTGAACCTCGCCCTTAGCCAAATTTCTACTCCTTTTAAGCCCCTGCATCGAAGTACAAATATGAGCAGCCGATCCGGTATCAAATACCCAAGAGTCGGAAGGAGAAGTAGCTAAATGAACTTCTATAACATATATACCTAAAGGAGTCTCACTTTCCTTCTTTTTCTTTAAATCTTCTAGGTATTTCTTATAATTCCTCTTCCAATGGCCTGATTCCTTGCAATAGAAACATTCAGTAGTAGGGGTGGCACCTGGCTTGGACTTTCCTTTGGAATTAGGCTTAGCGCTAGATGATCTTTCTAGAGCTTTGCCCTTTCCCTTAGCCTTACCCTTGCCCTTCTTCTTAAAGCTTTTTCCCTTTTGAACCATCATTACATTGTTTGGAATTTTCTTAATGTTCTGTTCCGCTGTTTTAAGCATCTCATGCAATTCAGTCAATGATTTCTCCAGATTATTCATGTTATAGTTTATGACAAGCTGGTCATAGCTCGGAGGGATCGATTGGAGAATCATATCAGTAGCCAACTCTTGACTAAGGGGAAAACTAAGCTTTTCCAAATTCTCAATGTAACCAATCATCTTGATCACATGAGGACTGACTGAGCTCCCTTTTGCCAACTTGCAATCATGCAATTTCTTGGTGGTTTCATATCTTTCCACCCTGGCCTGCTCCTCGACTAAGTTTCTAAGAGACACGGCCATGTCATAAGCTGTCATGTTCTCATATTGCTTCTGAAGCTCAGAGTTCGTGGTGACTAGCATTAGACAGCTGGCATTAAGTGCGTCATCGGTATGCTTTTTGTAAGCATCCTTTTGAGCACGTAGAGCACTAGCGGCTGGTTCATCAGGTATAGGAGTCTCTAGAACATAGTCCTTTTTCTCTTGTTTGAGAACAATTCTCAAGTTTCTATACCAATCAATAAAATTTGTTCCATTGAGCTTTTCTTTATTAAGGACAGATCGCAAACTGAAATTGTTTGAGGAGCTACCACTATCCATGGTCTACAACAATAAAGAAATGCAAAATTTTAATTATATTTATGAAAAGTCTTTTATTAAACAATTCAATAAAAGATGTACCAACTATATATATTTTAGAACAAAAATCCCTCAACAAATATATATAGTAGGGCAAGATTCATATTTCACTAAGTTCTAGTGAGTTTTGGCATCACTGCTAGAAACCTAGTTATTTAGGTAAGCAACTCCTTACTAATTATATCATATATAACTGTTGTTTGTTGGGTGTCATCCCAACACCATGCCCCAAAGCCCAAAACCGTTTTGATGGCCTTGTTAAGTTAAACCAATTCTATGCTTATGGGTGTCCAATGCACATCCTGCCTTATTAAGATAATTGATGGTGCCCTGATTTGTCAGACCCACCAAGCAACGATCAAAATCTTGGCAGGTGCAGCAATTGGAAGGGTATAATAAACTTAATTTTTATGAGGGGTTAAAACATGGCAAAACATCCATATGCACGAAAATAACCATCAGCTAGATAATCTAACAGGTGCAATTTCGACTATATTTAACTTCTGTTGGCAGTAATCTTGACCAGGAAAGACCGCGACTGTTTTCGCTCACACCATGAAGGAAAGCGTTCCATCAAGCAGGGCTTATTAAGAAAAACCTTATGATGTGTTTTTTTCTTAGACACCAAAGTTGACAGCTTCTGGTTGTCAAGTATAATCTTTATGTTTCATGAGGGGTTAAAAGATGTCACAACATCTATATGCATGAAAATAACCATCAGTTAGACAATCTCACATGCATAACTACAACTATATTCCGTTGGCAGTAACCTTGGCCAGGAAAGACCGCGACTGTTTTCGCTTACACCATGAAGGAAAGCGTTCCGCCAAGTGGGGCTTATTAAGAAAAATCTTATGATGTGTTCTTTCCTTAGACACCAAAGTTGACAGCTTCTGGTTGTCAAGTATAATATTTTTTTGAATTAATCACATTAATCAAATTTTCGAACCAATCTGATTGGTTTAAATCCCCTTAAGTCATTCATATTAACTCCAATATGAATATCTAGAATAGGCAGCTAATGTCATATATAGATCTAATCTATACACATATGATTTGGAAGATCCAATCTACTATTGTCATATAAATCCTAACATCATCTCCCTCTGGCCTATGCTAGGATCATTAGACATTAGTTCATATTAAAGTCGGCCAAAAAATAGTTCATCACAACACTTGGATGTCAAAACAGACATGTATAACGAAACTTATACGGTAACAGATTGAATAAACTAGTAGATCTAATCTACTATAACTTCATATATCACATATATATATTATTAATCCAGATCTAATACTATACAGGATGGCTCTGATACTACTGTAAGAAACCAAGTAAGCTACACTAGCAGAATTTCAAAAAATTTACTCGAAGGCTGCAATTAATAGATCATAGATTAGATTGTTACCAATAGCGGAAGCAGATTTGGTGAAGCGATTGAATGTTTACAGCAACCGTTTGCGGATCGTCCTGATCAGCAGATGTAGATGACAACGATCGCTCACAGATCGTTCTAATCAGCCCAGCAATTGCAGTAGCGCCTCTACCGGTATCCACACGTACCGGGATGGAACGTCGTACGATGGTGTGCTAGCACCAACGTGTACGACAAGGGGTTAAGGGCTATCAAAAGAGATGGCAGCTATGGCTTTTATGATGATTCTCAAAGTTCATCATACATCTCTATATATAGGGCCATGCAGAAGAAATCCTAAAAGATTAGGTTTCCTAATGTGATACGAATCTTATCCGAACTGCCCATACAGAAGAAATCCTAACATATTATTTTTTTGATAAGATTCAAATCTTATCCGAACTGCTCATGCAGAAGAAATTCTAACAGATTAGGTTTGTTGATAAGATTCAAATCTTATCCGAACTGCCCATACAGAAGAAATCCTAACATATTATGTTTTTTGATAAGATTCAAATCTTATCCGAACTGCCCATACAGAAGAAATCCTAACATATTATGTTTTTTGATAAGATTCAAATCTTATCCGAACTGCTCATGCAGAAGAAATCCTAACAGATTAGGTTTCTTGATAAGATTCAAATCTTATCCGAACTGCCCATACAGAAGAAATCCTAACAGATTAGATTTCCTGATTGATTCAAATCTTATTCGAATTCGTATCTGATACGTATATTCCATAACATATATAACATATGCCATTAGTGCATACCTACATCTTTATGTCCAAGTTGCGAATAACGTAGAGGTGTATGCAGGCTTTAAAGTAGATGTGTATGCAAGCTTTAAATAATGTGATCTGATTTCAGTTAGATGGTTCTTATAATGTGCAAGAGACTTTTTTTGATTTGAAAATGGGATTTGTATTGAATAACAGAAAAATCAATGTTAGTAATCTTACTGAGATGTACAAATAAGACTTATGATTTGTACTCAAGTAGTGTTACCTGAAAATGTTACTCCAAATGGGTGGTTTAGCTAAGATCATGCAATGGACGCTATTCCATCTAGCACCACTTTGTTTTCTTGCCTCTTTTAGTACTTTATAACTACTCTTCAACTTCCTCTCATGTTCTTGAATCTGCACTTTTGAGAATTGGGCTTTCGGAAACTTCTCATTGAACTCCTTTACGATTTCATTCCACGCTTTTGTTGACTACCCATTTTGTCCCTTAAATCTCGGGATGTTGTACTCATGGAGCAAATCAACAAGCCCTCTTTCATACCCAAGGTTCCAAAAAGCACTAGAACTCTCTCTCTTTGTCATGACTTTGATGCAATTGGCAAGTGCTAAACCTGTATTTGTTACTTGAAGGAAACTACATCTATAAGAATAGACACCGAACAAGAATCTACCCCTCTATAATGGGTACTATCAAAAAATAATTAGAAAACTTCTAACTTGCAGCCATCAGTTTTGTAAGGTGTTATTTCTAACTTCTAACTTGCAGCCACAAAACAAGTTGTGTAACAACACAATCATCACAAACTGAAATGTTAGGATATCACAGTTTTAAAAAATGGATACTTATTTCTAACTTGCAGCCACAAAACAAGTTGTGTAACAACACAATCATCACAAACTGAAATGCTAGGATATCACAATTTAAAAAAAATGTTTACATTTAGTACATTCAGTACATTTCCACCGGGAATTTTATCCCACGGGGATATTTTGACATCACATGGGATTACAAAAATCCCGGCTGGGATTTTTTTTGACATGGAAAAAAAATCTTAATCACCCAATTAAGTCCTAAGTTTTTAATGTTTCTTTAAGTAAAAGTAAAAAAAAATAAAAAAAATTCTATAAACAATAGTTTGACCCTCCAGTCTCAGTATGTGTACATCTATATTCTACCTCAATTGTTTTGTCTGATTACCTTAATTTCACCTTCTTAAATGAGTCAAAGTTAAACTAAACACACAGAATTTAAATTGATTTATCAAGAGAATTTCTGCCCACATGGGATATAAGTTAAAACTATTCCATTCTAGTATGGCTTATTTTCCCACATCCTCTCACATCTTTTGATTTTTAAACTAAAATTTTGACCAAATAGTTTATAGCCAATTTTTTTAGTTTTTTCCATTTTTGGAGTTTATTATAGGAGAAGACAAATCAAGGCCCTAAATCCATGTCTTTGTTATCAATGAATATTTAATCAAGTTTCAACTTTAATTTATAGATTTATAAATCAAAATTCGACACAAATATTCATCTTATTTCAAAACTTGTATTATAAACATACTACATGCCCAATAAGCATGTTTTATTTGAGAAGCTTCTGTCAGGCCCTAACTCCTGAGTGCACACTTACACAGCGATCTGGGCATGTCGGGGTGCAGATTGCGAGCGTGGGAGGGTGAGGACGGAGGGAAATGACGAGCTGGTTCTGGAGGTGGTACGCAGACCGACAGTTTCACAAGTGGGAGAAGACCGTGCTATGGGACATGGTGGAGCCCTACTGCCCGCCCAGGTCCTTCACCCCTCTCGTCGCCACCTACGTCCCCGCCTTCTATACCGGCGTTGTTGCCGCCGCCGTCACCGAGCAGCTCTACAAGGTCATATTTCTCCGTTTCTTGCTGTTTCTGTTTTTTCCTGATGGCATTGAATCAAAGGTGTTCGACGAAATGCTTAAGTCGAAACAATACAATAGCGTCTGAGTTCTGATTGAATTGGCGGTGCAGGAGAAGTACTGGGAGGACCACCTAGGCGAGGCCGTGCCGCTCATGCTGCCCAAGTTCTACTGGGGTCCATGGAGGGTGATGAACGGAGAAGTCCCGCGCTTTATCCCGCCACCTGATGAAGCCAAGAAGCCATAGAACCTGAAAGTTTTCTTGATCAATGTCGTCCCATGCTTCACTCACTGCCTATTGTAATTGTTCTATTTCCAAATTAAGTTTTTTATATTTCTTGTAAGCTTTCGAGCCTGCTATGGAGTAACATTTTGCAGTCATGTGATATTGCATGAATAAAATGTTGGCCCCTCGGCCACACTTCAAGTAAGTTTCATTGACTTCCTCCTGTTCTAAGCAAAAGAAAGTCAGGTTGTATCAAACAAACACAGGCCATAAGCAGGTAGAAGAATTAGCATTCAAAATGTAACCCACCTCCACTTGCTCGGTGCAAATGTTTCATTCATTGCTCATTGCTAGTCTACTCTATGACTATCAAGCCTTTTATTTTGACATCCTCTGGGCGAGGAACAAAGACTAGCGCATCAAGAGCTTGATGCAGTAGTGGTGTCCTCGGAGACGCACGGGGAGGACTCGTAAGAGTGACCAACTTGCGAAGGGGATGCGGAGTATTTGCTCCTCTTGCTTCCTCTGTTCCTGATGTCCTCGATCATCTTTGCCACCACCGTCATCTTCGGCCGCTCCTTCGGGTTGTCGGCGATGCAGAGCAGCGCCACCTGCAGGAGTGCCACCATCTCATCCTCTGCGCCCTTGCTCCGCAGCAGCTCCACGTCGAACACCTCGGAGGTCCATTCCTCCTGCACCACTGTCCGCACCCACCGGGGCAAGTCCACCTTGCCATCATCCGACGGCCTGCCAGTGAGGATCTCCAGTAGGATGACTCCGAAGCCGTAGACGTCTTGCTTCTGCAAGGCCTCTCCCGGCGGTGCTGGCAAGAGCAGCTGGAGCAGAGAGAAGTCCGAAATTCGTGCATTGCCGTTGGCGTCGACGAGGATGTTCGAGGAAGTGAGGTGCCGATGAGAGATCTTGGGGCCAGCCACCCCGTGGAGATAGGCGAGGCCTTGCGCCGCGTCCTGTGCGAGCTTCAGTCTGGTTTGCCAGTCCAGAGGAACTCTTGCTGGCCCTCGGTTCTCTGTCGAAGCATTGTGCATACATTAGAAGAAGTAAAACATGAGACATTTATGTGTGTCATGAGAGACGAAAGACTACTAACCATGCAAGAGGCTGTGGAGGCTGCCGTTGGAAATGTAGTCGAAGACGAGGAGAAGCTCCTCCGTCGACGCGTAGAACGCGCGCAGATTGACAATGTTGGCGTGCCGCCACGTGCCCATCTCCCTCACCAGTTCCCTCCTCTTCCTCTCGTACTCCTTGCATGCTTCTTCCCTCCTCCTCATCCTCTTCACCACCACCACCTCGCCTTTCTCCTCGACCTCGGCATCGTTCACGTCGTCGCCTCCCATGACCACCCGGTACGTCGTCCCGGCCATGCCTTTCCCCAGCATATCGGCAGCGCCCCTCATCAGCATGCCCACGTCGAATTCCGCACAGCAGCCGTCGAAGCGCACCGTCTCCTCCCGTGCCATTGAGTTAGTGCGCGAGGTGGCGCACGCTCTCGCCTTCTTGTTCTTGTTCTTGAACCACAACGCGGTGCCCAGTGCCGCCGCGACCAGCGTTGCAACAGCTGCACCCACCGCCGCCATGATCATTACAATAATCCACCGGTCATGGTTTTTCCTCCTTCCCCTCGATCTGTGTGCCGTCTCACTGCTGATGTACGATAACTGCTGCGGTTCATTGCACCGGCGATGCAGCGGGTCGCCGCAGAGGTCAGGATTGCCTGCAAACGATGACGCGGGGAAGGTGGCCGCGAGGTGCCTGGGGATCTGCCCCTTGAGGTGGTTGCCATAGAAGTTGAGCTCGACAAGCTTGGCCATTGCTTCAAGCGAGGCGGGCACCGGCCCGTCGAACTGATTGTGCGCAAGGAGCAGCGTCAGGAGAGCGGGGAGGCGGTGACCGATCTCTGGGGGGATAGTGCCACTCAGAAGGTTATCAGAAAGGTCAAGACGATGCAGATGGCGAAGGCGCAGGATGGACTCGGGAAACCGGCCGGAGAGGCCATTGCCGGAGAGGTACAGAAGCTTGAGATGTGGAGCCAAGGGGGAGAAATCCATACCGTGAAGCGCCCCGGCAAAAGAGTTGTTCTTGAGGCTAAGGAACGAAAGAAACGGGAGTTCCATGAGCGCAGCGACGGCAGCAACATCGCCGCCGAGGTGCAGGCCCTGAAGAACAACACGCCGGACACGAGGCGGCGATGAAGGGAGGCAAGTGATGCCCCGCCACTCGCCGGAGCAGGGGTCGGAGTCCACGGCCCAGGAAGCGAGCTCGGCGGCATGGTCGGAACATGCGGACTTGAAGGCGAGGAGCGCTGGCGCGTCAGGGCTCGGCAAGGTGGAGGAGAGGCAGGCGGGGATCGCAAAGAGCAAGAAGAGTAGGTGCCATGCCATTGTAAGGACAGAATGAAGTAGAGAAGGGTGTATAAGCCAAAACCTTCTATACTTCTTTAAGCATGGATGTGGCGTAGTAATTTTGCAGATTTGTATGTAGAGGAAGGTGGCAGAGAAGAGTTGATGGTGCAATGGCCAAGTGCGTGAAGGATTAATGGGGATCGAAGATACAAGAGAGAGAATGGGCGCGGGGGATTGGCGCGGGAACGTGTGCGGCGTGAGGCTATTCTATTTCTCCCAACTCAGGCCCACAGTTTTTCGAACCAACGAGAAATTTTCAATGCAAGAATTCTTGGCTGTTTGCCAGGCATCTTGTCATTTCTCTCTTAACATTCGTGCAAAAGAAATCAGCAGCAACGGGAAATTGTCGCCCATTGACTTGCAGCGGGGAAGCAAGCAAGCTTCTCCTCGGTGCTTATTTTGCAACGGTGGATTGACAGGGCAGCAAAATTCTGTCCACATGTGTCCACGCGAAAAGAAGGGATCTTTGTCAAGGAAGGACTGTCATCCTAACCGGCTTTTTAAATTTTTTTAGATATGTTTAATTATGTCTTGAATTATCTCATACATCATGAGAAAAATATTATTATTTATTTGTTTTCTTCTTGCATCATCTCATATATCATATCTCATCTTAAAATAGAAAATATTCCCTCAATATACTAGACCAACTCATTCCTCATTTTCGTATCGTATCAATTCGTTCTACATTTGTTAATTAGGATGATTAGTGTTATTTTAGTGTTGATTAATGTTAATTAGTGTTACTTAGTGATAATTAATATTATGTTTGTGATAGCATTAATTAGTGTTATGTTGTGTTAATTAGTGTTATGTTAGTAGTGATTGACGATAATTAATGTTAAATTAATACTAATTAGTTGTAGTTAATATGATTAGTGTCGAGTTAGTGGTAATTAATGTTATGTTTGTGTAATTAGTATTATTTTCGTACTAATTAAATTAATTAGTGATAATTAATTTTAATTCGTTACCATCTATCTTATTATGGATCATTTCATTCCACACCAATCAAACACTCATGTGGGACCAACTCATGAAATGTCACTATCTTATCTTTTTTCACCCAATAATAAATGATTGATCCAAATAAGCAAACACATCCTTAAAACATAATCTTAATGGGCTTATTGAACAACAGGAAGGCTTCAAGTATTAGAAACTTCTTACTGACACTCAATTACTCCAATCATCTTGCATTTACGTCTAACCTTAATTTGCATCCACCTATTTGTAATATGCGCACCCATTTAGATTTTATGGAAGCTTCTTAATTACCACCCTTAATTACTCCTCACACCTTGATTTGCAATTGCGTCCACGTGTCTCCGATCTGCATCAGTCATTTAGATTTTGTAAAGATACTAATAATTTGTTAGTGCAGGGAGCATGGCTCATTAAAAAATACTTAGCCGTTGGGCATATTTTCTGTACTGTTATTATTTACCGTTTCCTGGGTTTTGTGCTGGCAGATCAGTGGTTTGTGATCCGCAAAGGAACAGCGTATTGTTCACCGTTGGATGCCAGAGAAACACTCACCTCCAGTGGTCACCGTGCAGCCAAATGCAGCTGAACTGCTAGCGGTAATTATATCAAGGCTGTCTAGGGGGTAAGGACTATAAATATCTATTTTTTTAAAAAAAATTGTTTATCTAAAACACAAATTTAAAACTAGATTTAATTTTCACTATTCATATCTCCTCATCTTCTTCTTCCTCCTTCTCCCATTATTGCCGCTGTTGATCCCCTTCCTCCCTGTTTCCTCCTCCCTTTCTCCACCACCGGCCAATGCTGCCTCTCTGTCTCCTCTGTCGCCGTCTCCTTTTGGAAAAAAAATTAATGAGAAAGGGTCTTTTATGAGGCATCTCTTCTCTACTCTTGAATCAATGTGCTATGTATTGATCTGACAATAAATGATTAGGGTCTCACGTGAAACCCTTCCCCAATAAATTATTTTCACCTTCTCCTCTGCGGGTGTCACCTCCCACTTCCTCCACCCCACAGTTGAAGGCTCCACTGTATTGCTTTCATTCATCGTCGAAGAAACTAAGAAGAGAATTAATTAAATCTCAAAATACTAAATCTAAAATTTTTTTTGATTTAATGATAAAAACATGTATATATAATAAAAAAATATACATACTCATGAGCAAAACTCATTATATTATCAAGGATACCGTAAGTAATGGAACCAAAAAAAAAAAAACAACTCAACATGTAAAATATATAGCAATATTATACTAATTATGTACCCAACTTATTGTTATAACTGTGCTTATATACTCCTATATCGTAGGCCGTAGCATCCTCACTCAGCTCTTCAAATCTTTAAATTATTTTCATACAATTCCTCGGCCCTTCTTTGTTTAACTTCGACAACACACAAGCCAAATTTTGGCCAAACACAGGACATCCCAAAATAATAACAAAATGAAAAAAAAAGAAAAAAAGATAATAATATCTAATAATTCAGGCATTTTCTATATAACATTCCCCTTTTTTGTCACTCTCTCGTCAAATTCTTGTTTCAAGTTGCTTTGCCACAGCGACGTGTGCAGATAATTTCGAACATGATTCAGCTACAACTCACAAGCATGCAGTGAGGCAAATGTGACATCTAGAACAGGGCAGTGAAGAGATTGTACATTTTGCATCAAATAATTAGAGATTACACGTGAGCGGCACCCATGAGAAACGAATATCTAACAAATAACTAAATGCTTCATGCTATCTAATTATTGTTGAAAATTTCTTGAAGTAATACTAGAGGTACCACAACACCAACCCAGAGCTTCAGCTTCAATGATTTTGTGCATCCTGCAAGAATACTCGTGTTGTGCATTCATCGTCAGAACATGTCTGAGAGCGAAACCAACTGTGTTCTGGCAAATTTGAGAGCGGTCCAACTGCAGCAATGGCAATATCCTGAAATTGTTAACAAGTCAGTGAGGTTGTGAGTGCATGAAGTTTCAAGAGATCAACTACTCTGCAATTCTGTATTGCACTATGTACACTGCTTTGGAGTTGTACCTTATCGATTATGAACTCCTTGGCTGTTTCCATTATTGTAGCACAGTCAACGGCATCAATGCGAGCAAAAAGCTCCAAGAATGGCATTATTCGCCCATAAGTTAGCATCTGCACCAAATGGTTTGGCAAATTCTGTTAATTGGGGAAACGCTAGCAAAAAAGTTGTGTGATCATTTAAGACTAAAAATACATTACAACAAACCTGGCGACCATTATTTTCAGCGACCGCAGTGGATCCATCAATGTGGAGCAAAAGAGCGGATTTCAGCTGGAACAAGATAATTGTTACAGACTTGCTTCACTTATGAAACTGGTGTTATCTAATACATGCAAAAGACTTCAGTTGCAATTTGCAAGTTTGGCTAGAAAGCCAATGCTCGCCTGCAAGTGACCAATACAGGCTTGTAGGTTTGGCATTTGTTTGTGGAAAACATGGTTCCACAATTACCAAAGAACCATAATTTAGAGGAGTTAGTAAATTAGCATATACTGCAAGGATCATGTATATCCTTAATAATTGAACAGTATCATGTTATATCCCCACAGACCATGATGTATAAACTGTCACTGAAGGGAAAAGTGGAAAAGGTTTTGTGTTTATGAACACAGTTAGATTATTACTCAAATTAAAATAGATTGGTCAATAAAATTGCACTTTGTAGGCCATATTAGCCATCACAGAGTCCATTTGTTGCATATGAGCTATATACCTAAGTAGAGCCCAGCTTGTTATTCACTTCTGGAACACTTGAAGGACAAATATGCGAATTTAGTAGTTTAGAGGCTTGTTTCAACATTTGTCAATTGCATAGGGAAAGTTATGCAATTTTTTTGTTTATAAATATCCATAGGGAATTATTGGACCATGCAATGAAATGTATAAAAGTGACTGAACTGGCAACTCGAAGACAGAATCAGCTACCTGATTACGAGCACGAACAACCTCAGTTTCTGACACTCTGTAGGCAAGTCTTCTGAATTCTTCCATTATTAACCGTGACAAGTCAGGCAAGCTATCAGGCTGCAACCGTATTTCAAGAATGGTAAGCAAACAAAGTAGAGAGGAACCTTCTTGTCTAACTCCAAATTTTATTTAGTCATTGGTTATTAGCAGAACGTGTTACTTTCGGGTAGCATCATGTTACATTAATGCAAGTATCCATTTACAATGTTTTGCAACAACACACATCCTAACAAACAAGTAAATATATATGATTTGACTAAATCACAATACAACATGTGGCCACCAACAAAACATCCAGAAAGTAGCACATGTACCACAAATAGATTGGGCCTGAATATATAAATCTTTTGCCACAAGAAGCATTAAGGCAGCACCAAGCATTAAAACACTAATTTATCTGAATTAAAAATTATTCAGAATGCTAACAATATATGTTCAACAAAATTTAATATAAACGGCAACTAGTACTCACATTGGCTGATATAAGGACACAAAGGAAATCACAGCAGAATAGCAGATTTTATGGTAAGTAAATGCAATAAACTTTTGATCTAGTTGAATAAATAAAGACTGAGGAACAACTTTACCAGAGCAGCGGTGTAGATGCCAAATAATCCTGTATCTCGGTAGTTAGTGTTGAATGCCATCATACTCTCAGCTAACCTACCAATGCTGATGCCACGAGCTAGTGCAGACCTTGCAGTTTCAAGAGATAGGATCAGCTTGATATTAATAAATTTGACACTACCTCATTAAGGCAAGCAAAATATTGCACTAGTTAAAGGGAATCACTCAAAAGTAATCTTTCACTCACCCTGAGCAGTTTCCAACACCAATGCTCCTGTTCCAAGATCCCAACAAGCTCTGGATCACCATAAGAGGAATAGAGCTAGGGTCAGTCCATGACGAACCCTTGAAAGCTATTGCAAGGCGCACTAGAGACATCTCCGCATTTTCCACTCGAACCTAATGATATCAAAAGAGGGGATAAATTCAACAGATAAATATCATTTCAAATAAAGTAAAAAATTACTAAATAAAACCTTGTGAATTGAAGTCAGACCTCTGATCCAGTAAAAATAGCGGGGTTTGCCTCAACCAACTGGTCTGCAGTTGTCGGATCAGTAGAGAACCCCGTAAACAATTTGCTCACTTGATCAACACAATCATCATGATTGACTGCGCCAGCAGCAGATACGACCTACACTAGCCAATCCAATAGAAGCTAACTTTAAACTTATTTGGCTCCATACTAACCAATGGTTGTGAATTTTCAGGATTGAATGACAGAGATACCATTCTAGGCCCAGTATAATGAGTTGAAATATACTGTTCCAGATCAGTCCTGGAAATTGATTGAATATTCTTCTCAGGGCCTAATATTGTGTCACCGAGCGGATGGCCTTGGAATGCTGCGGAATGCAAGTGATCAAATATCACCTCCTCCATCATTCCTTGCACCTGTCTACCCATAAACACAGATAAATACACATTAAACATCCATATATAGCAATAACTATGGAGCTTTAACAGCAACCTATTGTAAAACACATTAAGAATCCCGATGCATCACCAACGGTTTCAGATTAACAGAAGAAATTAATACTAGAACACACCAAGCATTCATGTTATCACTAAAAATTTCAATCTTTACACCCAATACCACAACACACAAGAAATGGATAGCAAATTACTTACCAACAAGGAACTAATAATTTCTACAGTCACACCACCAGTGTTAAAACACAATTAACATACCGTGTAAAACTAAAAGGTCTCACCTATGCAACATAACCAATAAACATTGGAACAAAATAACTTTGCATATTAATCAATAAACATTGGAACAATATAACTTTGCATATTAATCATACTAGAACAAGTGTCAAAAGACAGTGCAGCATTTAGTATAGAATTATAAATCAACAATTCAACACTACAAGCAACATCCATAACCCCCAGGTACAACATATGAAAGTATTCCACCTTTACACTACATACCAACCCCAATGTCAATGAAGCACTAAGTATATGTATCACCAAAGGTTACACCTTTGCACTAATGTGGAACAAAAGAAGGGCAACGCAACAAAGGAGGCACGACACCTCACCTCCTCCATCTCGCGGAGGATGACGCCGCGCTCACGCTTAATGGCCTGCTCAGGGAAGCGCGAGTGCTGCAGGATGTCGGCAAGCACGTCGAGCGCCGCGGGCACGTCGCGCCACTGCACGTCTGCGAAGAAGGTGGTCTGCTCGCGGGAGGTGTAGGCGTTGAGCCGCGCGCCCATGTCCTCGATCTCCACCTCCAGCGCATCCGCGGTGGGCCGCCGCCCTGTGCCCTTGAACGCCATGTGCTCCAGGAAGTGCGCGGTGCCGTTCGTCCCGGGCAGCTCGAAGCGGCTGCCAGCGTCGACCCAGACGCCAACGGAGGCCATGCGGGTGGCGGTCGGGTAGGCCTGTGTCACGACGCGGAGGCCGGTGGGCAGCGTGGAGACGCGCGCGGCGGGGAGACGGAGAAAACGGGAGTAATCGGCGGCGTGGGGCACCGGCGAGGCGTGGCGGAGGAAGCGGCTAGAGGAGGTGATGGAGGTGGAGGAGAGGAGTCGGTGGAGTTGGGTTAGGAGCTTGCGCTTGGAGCGGGCGAGGGAGGCCGCCATGTGTTCGACGGAATCCCCTTACCACGGCGCCGCCGTAAGGGAGATGAGTATTAGGAGGGGCTTGGGGTTTTGTTCCCCTTCTTGGCTTCTTGCAGGCGAAGGTGAGCAGAGAAAGATCAAAGGTTTTATTTCGGGTTATTGGGTCCTGGCACGAGCGTGGGTTTTTTGGGTTGCGGAAGGATGAGGTCTAATTGGGCTTTCCATTGGCCCTCAATTGAATAGTTTCCGTTCCTTAAATCTCTTTTTTTCCACCCTACAATAAAAGAGCTTGTCAAGTTGCTTTCTAGTACAAATTCCCTTTTAAAAAAAACTTTTCCTAGTACAAATGAGACTTTAGTTTACTTGAAAAGCCACTATGACAACATTTTATTAAGAAGGTTTAAATTTATTGATAGTTTGAGCTAAAGTTGAAAACTTCTCAAGTAAAGTCATATCAGGATTCAGGAGATTGACGATCTGACTGTATGATCTAAAATAGATGATTAATTCAAAGACAACATATTAGAAGATTTGTTTTGAATGTGGATCAATTATCGCAATCATTAGCTAGGACATCCTGCCCACCCACCCTTGAATACTTCCTATCTTATTTGTATTGGCTCTACATGATCTTTTTTGTGCAACTCGGCTCTTACAGTTACATGACTAAAAGTAGTCTTAACCTATGAACAACTTCACACTATGGCAAGCATGCAAAAATTAGTGATTTTCTTGCTAGGTTCTAATACCGTGTCGATCGAATTGGTACACCCGGCCAGGTGGAAAATAGGGAAGTTTATCATCAACGTGTGGACGCCACGAAAATGTGTCTTCGTGTCACGGTCTTCCGTTCTGACGTTGTCTTGTCGTAGCTAGCTGACATCATTTTCGCTTTCCATCCGCTCAGAGTTTTCAACTTGCTTTGACGTGTTCTTCTTCTATCCGATGGTGTCGCCCTTGCACTCCTCGTTTTCCATGGCCATTTGGCAAAATTCGTAGCTTATCTAATCAACCCATCAATGACACCCGTTTGGGGAAAAAAATCACCCATTTTTTGATAGGTTCATTTGCATGCTAGGTCGGGTATGTTCACATTCAAGGAGGGTTATGAGCACGTTTGTATTTTTTTTCATCTTAACTCTAGTTTAATAGACGAAGTAGTTCATTTTGGCTTGACACTCTAAGCTAGTGTTCGAGTCTTTAGGTTTTTGATGGCAGAACCGCAGTAGGACTATGTTAGTCTGAATGTAGCTTTCCAGAGTGTTAGCAGTTAGCAACACAATAGTGAGAATGGTCTTTTCATCCTAGATTCCTAGTACGGGTTGGGCTTTTGGCACAAAACTACATGCACCATGTCACACCAATAGAAATATTTTAAAGATATATATATAACATGTGGAATATACAGCATACATAGGAAACAGAGTGGGCCACGACAACGCTAGTGATGCCTGTAAGGCCATAGGGTTGCATGGGGGGCAATGGTCATGGAGGTGTCACTAGTACAGAAAAATTTCCTTCTATCGGTAAAAACACCCTTCTACTATTGGTTTTTGTACCGATAGAGATAGAGATAGACACGATAGAACAAGACAGAATATTTTCTATCGGTAAATAACCGATAGAAGAACTTCACTATTCTATCGGCATATTAGGAGTGTACCGATAGAAAACCTGTCGTAATCTGATGTTTAGCGGCAAGGAAAGTACCACTATTCTAACGGTTAATTACAAGTTTACCGACAAAAAAAAAAACTTAGTACTCTCTCGGTTGGAAATGAGTTTACCGATAGAAAAAACTATTGTACTCTCTCGGTTGTGTATGAGTTCACCGGCAGGAAAAATCACACTCTTCTAACGGTTAATTTCGAGTGTACCGATAGAAAAAACGACAGTAGTCTCTCGGTTGTGGATGAGTTTACCGGCAGGAAAAGTCACACTCTTCTGACGGTTAATTTCGAGTTTACCGATAGAAAAACAATAGTAGTCTGTCGGATGTAGATGAGTTTACCGATAGAAAAAGTGGTAGTAGTCTCTCGGTTATGTGTGAGTTCACCGGCAGAAAAAGTCACACTCTTCTCACGGTTAATTTGGAGTGTACTGATAGAAAAAACGACAGTAGTCTCTCGGTTGTGGATGAGTTTACCGATAGAAAAATGGTAGTAGTCTCTCGGTTGTGAATGAATTTACCGATAGAACATTCACATATACAGTACAGATGCAATACAGTATAGATTGGATACACAATACAGTACAGATGCAAAGAAGGGTAACTTTACAGAACAGATTGACACATTAGACAGTTATTCACATTTATTCACATATATATGGACAAATACAAATTGCAATCCAATGTGGACATTTATTCACATATATATTTATTCACATGTATATAAACAGTCTATGTACAGAGTACACGAAAAAGAGAAAATTGTCATGGCGGATGGATGGGCGCAACTTCCTCATGACATATTGAGCCCAGATTTGTCGAAGATCTTTAATCTTTGCATTTTCGTATTGGTCTTTCGACATGGCGATCTGCAAGCATGTGTGAATACTGAGTAACTAACTTCCTAATTTAGAACGTGACACCCAATTTTCAAATTTTAGTTAACTATCGATGCTTACCTGGGGGAATTGGGCAAAGTTTGTCTGCACTAGGTCGTACATGTAGCACAGCACATAAAACCAGCATTCCCATGATTGCGGCTGCTGATGGCACTGAGATAATTGCATATGCGAAGACATGTTAGTTATTGTTTCCATAAACTAATTAAGCATAAACAAAAAGTCTCGTGAGTACCTCATATTCTTTCCAAGCTAGTAGGGAGCCCTGCGGTGCGGCATGCCTCCCTCCAGCGGACACATATTTATCAAAAGCCCTACATTTCAGTTAGTATTGCCGGTTAATGTATTATCATTAGCTAGTGAGGTCAAAATTTAAATCAAACATATAAGTTACTTACGCCTCCATATTCCCCTTGACCACATATTCGATCGATAATCTATTACGCATCGAATCGAGGTAGTACACCTCGTTCCTCGGTGGACAGATCACAATGAGGATCCAGTGGCCCCTGCATTGTACGTAAAAGAGGACCGCTAGCTCAAAGTATATCTCAGGTGTAACATACAAGATTGAGTTAAATTAGTACGAAATGCACTAACCTTTGGTGGTACGACATCAGAATGAACTCCCTGTCCTGCTGCGCCATCAGCGCCTTGGATATGTACTGCTCAGCGTGCGCTGCGTCGTGCTCTAGCATCGTGAGGGTTATTTTCTCTGGGTCAAGGAAACCCACCTTGTCACACGCAGCTTCCGATGCTAGCCTGTACATGCACCTGCATGCAAAGGACGACATTAGTATTGCACAGAAAGTTACTACATTTCAAATGAACTACAACAATGCAGAGTTAGCAAACAGAGTTAGAAAACAGCAATACATAGCATCAGCAAACTCACAGGACTCCAGTCCGTATGATGGACATATCGAGCTCCCGCCAGTTGTAGAGGTCGAACAGATCCTCGTGTGCCACAGATATACTCCCGGGCTCACGGTGGAACTGCCCAGGCCTGTAGGGAACTAAGAAGTTCAAATTGCGCCGAGCTCGGTGTAGGTACCACTCGTGGAGGTCTCTGGTTGATCGATGCAATTTGCGCAAAGCTGCCTCCAACATGAGTGGGAACCTGTTCCTGAACCTCTCCGGCTGTCCCTGTCGCCCTTTTTCCTTGCCTTTGCCCTTGCCTTTCGCCGGGGACTGAGCGCGTACCTTCGAAGGCAAGGGCGAGGTGATGGCGGCTTTCTGCCGAGGTGAAGGCGCGAATGCGCTGGGTGGGGTCGAGGCCGTCTTTGATGTGTCCAGGTTCGCACGAGATCGAGCCTCATGCCCCGAGCTGGGGGCGTAGTCCCCTGGTAGCCCGGCGGCAGGCCACTTCAATTAATGATCAGCACGTATATTAGATTTTGTAAGTTGAGTGTACTGAGTAGGATGTAATCTAAAATGTGTAGGATTTACCGGTTGTATTAGAAGACACTTCTTGGGCCACTGTACGTAGGAGCCCACTGCCTCAGCAAGTGTCTGCAGTTCCTCTGTTGGGATTGCCAACGGAGAATCGTTGTAGCCCGGCATGACCATGTCCACCTGTACCTTTGCAAACCCCAACCGCAGAGGTATGCAGTGGACTCGGACATCCGACCCAGACGGATATACGAAGCCGTGTCCAACCACTTCCTGCCTGTCGCCTAGGTGATTCAGTAGGATGCAACCCTCCGGCTTCTGCAAATTTGTAAATATTAAAACAGGTTAGCGAAACAACTCTAATAGAATGGGAGTGGCATCAACTTAAGTGCACAGATGAAGGCTTGCAGTACCTCAAGTAGATCCACTGGATCCACGAGGACCTTCGAAGCGCAACTGCTTATCCGACCCCGCGGGGTACAGTCGCCCTGGGGATCCGCATCTGCACTCTTGGCCAGCAATGCATCTCTCAACCGTGCAAACTCTTCCCTCATTTGTGCGACCTCAGACTGCACCTCAGCCCGTATCTCCGCCCGTACCTCAGCTCGTATCTTATCGGAGAGCTCCGCTTCCTTTTCCTTCCAGGAGTGGGCCTTCTTCCTCGGTGGAGCCGGATCTGCGAAACTGGCCTTCCACGACACAATGGCTCCCACGGCCCGTGTCCGCCTGGGATGCTCCTTATTTCCTAGAGCCCGGGTGAGGATGTCGTTATTCCTCTGTGGGGTAAACAATCCCTCCACTGCCTCCTTCTCAAAAGAGATCTGTTACATTTAAAGGTATCTTGTGAGACAAATTGCCTTATATACACTTGTGCGCACATAGTTTACGAGGTTAGCCAACTTACCATTCGCCTCACAACGTCGACGTCCCCAGGGGTTGCGAACTGCACAGACCCCGTGGACGACACGGACCCCCTCCCCCTCCACCATCGCTTGCACCTCTCATCCCGGATCTCGGAGAACTGCAACTCAGGGGTGTCGATGACAGGATTTTGCTTGTCTTCCTTTTTCCACTGCTCCTCCTTCTCCGCATAGCCCCGGGATCCGAGCTGATGCGGGTGGTCGTTCCTCTTCTGGATCGCCCTATTCTTCTCGCTAAGGTCCTTGAACTCCTCAGTCCCCTTCTGCTTGGTGAATTTCTCCCATATCTTCTCCGATATGAAGGGGTACTTCTCGCAAGGAGATTTCCCCGCAACAAGGAGATTTCCCCGCTGCGAGGAAGTTACTGACGAGCCAACTCTTAAAGGTTTTCCATGTTCCGTTCATGTCCTTCAAGCAGGCCGTCCTAGGTGTATCGTCGGGGATGTTCCACTTAGCCTGTTTTCAAAAAATGCATACAATTAATCACGAGTTAGTTAAACTTTAATATAAGCCAAGAGTGATTACGAAAGAGTTCAGCGATTTTAGTTAATTTAACCTTCACTTCCGCCCACAATCTATCCCTCTCGTCCGCCGTCACGTCCTTCCAGCTCTGGACGGTGATCTTCACCCTTTCTTTCGCCAACAGCCCAACGTAGGCCGCGTACTTCCCAGCATTCTTTCCAATCGGCCTCCCAAATTGGTTGAACTCACAAGAAATATCCGTGCATTTGGCCAAACGGCCCAACGTCGTCGCGCCTCGCCCCACCCTCTTGCGCTGGGATGTAACAGCTGCATCTTCAGTTACGTTGGGGTTGGCCCTAGTCGAACCACTAGTACCATCCGATGAAGACGACGACATGTCTTCCCTACAAAACCATCAACAAACCATCAACAATGTTTTCTATCGGTAAACACATGAGCTGCCGATAGAACATAACAATTTTTCTATCGGCAAACACGTGAGATACCGATAGAACATAACAATGTTCTCTATATATGGAATTTTGTTGATAAGTCACCATTCATTGTCATCACATAACATTCTCCATGATTTGCTATACTAATATTCATGGGCCAGCATTATTATTTCACACGTAAATATACACACAAGCATCTAAGTGCAACTGTGCATAATCTGACAAACCTAATGCTAATGGAATATAAAGATATTGAAGTAGCTCAGAAAGTAGGTCACAACCAAAAAAGGAATAATATGGTTTATAGCACCCTCTCTTGGTTATATTTAGCATTACCTGTATGCAAGTCATCAGGACTTCATCACATCTATTAGTTTGGGAAAAGTCATGTATATGCATTTGAAACATATACATTGAAGACCCATCCACATTGCCATATATCCATACTAAGTGAGTAAAAATTCCCAACCAAACTAGTACATTGCATGGTTCATGTCCTTCCAGATCCAAAGTTTTAATACTTGTTCAGAAATATTTTCTATCAGTAAACACATGAGGTGCTGATAGAGTAGACAAATTGTTTCTATCGGCAAATACAGGAGATACCAATAGAATATGTGTACGAACACCTCCAACATATAATGTGCATTACATGGCAGTTGGATACAATTGATCACACATACAACAGTATAGATAAGTTAAAATCTCAAAATAGGTTCATTACAGCACTGGAACATATTATGTCAACCCTAATTTAAATCAACATTGCCTGCGGAATGTACATAATCCAACACAATAGGGAACCCTAGTGTAATTGCAAAACTCGAAGAATTAGTACGTACAAAACACTAGGATCAAATAAGGAAGATGCTGGAAATAGAACAACGAATTAGGGTATTTACGGCGATCAATTGTGGTGATGGAGAGGTGGTGTAGAACGCAGCGGTGGCCGGCGAAGGACGAAAATAAGAACCGGTGACAGTGGCGAACCAGTGTCCAGCCGGCGATCGTCGTGTGGGAGAGAGGAAGTGAGTGTTCACGGCGGAGGTTGTGGTTTTCTTCGCTCTCGAAGAGACGCAGTGCTCTAAGTTGGAACTGTTCGACTGGAGGGAAACTCAAGGGTCGTGTACGAGTAATAAAGTAGAGGATGACCTTTTCTATCGATAAAACAAAATAATATTGATAGAATTATGTCCGTTTCTATCGGTACAACAAAATAATACCGATAGAAAAAGTAAATTTCCCGGAAAAATATTTGAAGTAGTGGATTCCTTTTTTCTATCGGTATAAACAATAAAATCTCGTGAGACCAATTTTCCCCAGAAATTTTTTTTAATTAAGTGCTTGAGATTATAGTATTGGGTGCCATTTTTCTATCGGTAAAAACAACAAAATACCGTCAGAAAATGAAAAGGTACACACAATTTAACATCAAACAGACCGTGCTTGAAAGCTGCAGAATGATAAAGAAAGAGGGAAGATAGCCGGAAAATTGGAAAATTGACATAAAAAGAAATTGTTCATTCATTGTTGTTTTATCACTTTTAAAAAAAAATAAAACCCAAAATGCTAGGTCAAGGGGTGGTCTTAGCCTTGGCTGTATGTAGAATAGAGTCAGTTTGACTTGCAGCCAGGACACAGGACTCCTCTAGCGACAAGTTGTCCCTAGGATCAACTACTACCGCGTCGAGAAGGCCTGCGACCTCCCTCAGCTTCGCTATGGTATCCTTCATTATCAAACCGCAGCCAGCGATGGTAATATCTGCGGCTTGCTTCTGCTCGCGAAGACGCCTCGTCATCGCCCTGGAATTGTCACCAGCCGTCTTCATGCGCTGAATGCGCCGGAGGAGATCGTCCAGTTCAAGCTGTAGCTGAGTGTGCTTGTCCGTAAGGAGCTTGTGCTCTGTTGCATTTAGGCCCTTTTAGGTTGATTTTGATTATTGATGACATTAAGTGTTTTGGACTAACCTTGTCTTTGAGCTATTTCTATGCAGAGCGATTTCTGTAAAGTCTGCAAGTGATCTGGGAAGATCTGTAGGTCACAGGTCCAAAGTCGCAAGCGCAAGGTCGCAATGTTGGCTGTGGTCGCAGTTAAAGGTTGGAAGTCAAGGTCGCAAGTGCAAGGTCACCAAAATGAAAGTTGCAAGGATTAAAGATGCAATGCAATGACCTAGTAATATCTCGGTTCATGTTGGAGATAAAGAGAGGACTTTCGCCACCCCTCTTTATAGTACGGTTAAAACTAAGAAATAATTTCATAAACCGATCAAACTCCAAACACCGAGATCGGTCAAAATAAAACAAATATTACCCTAGGTCCTTTGCATCTTTAATCCTTACAACTTTCGTTTTGGTGACCTTGCACTTGCGACCTTGACTTCCGACCTTTAACTGCGACCACAGCCAACATTGCGACCTTGCGCTTGCGACTTTGGACCTGTGACTTGCAGATCTTCCCGGATCACTTGCAGACTTTACAGAAATCGCTCTGCATAGAAATAGCTCAAAGACAAGGTTAGTCCAAAACACTTAATGTCATCAATAATCAAAATCAACCTAAAAGGGCCTAGATGCAACAATCTCCCCCTTTTTGATGATTGATGACAACAAGTGTTTAAATGAATAAAATCAAATGACTCCCCTTAAGTACATGCATAATTAACAGATATTCAGGAACTCCCCCTAAATGCATGTATATATAAATACCCATATGAGTCATTTGAAATTTGAGAGTGAATCTATAATGATGAATTTATAATAATAGATCGTGAGATATCTCAAAAATCTTTCTCCCCAATCTCTCCCCTAAACATACACAATGTCAATAATGAAGCAAGAAACTCAAGAATCTCTCCCCTTTTGTCATCAAGCACAAAAATGTGTGAGGAAAGGAAAATCAGACAGTTATTTTAGATCAACTAGCATTTGATATATCAATAATGTTCAGTTCACCTCTTAAAAAGCAAAATCTTGATTCATCTAAGGGTTTGGTGAAAATATCTGCTAGTTGCATATCTGTTCTGACATAATTCACATCAATATCTCCTTTTGCCACATGATCTCTAATAAAATGGTGCCGTATTTCAATATGCTTAGTTCTAGAATGTTGAACAGGATTATTAGCAATTTTAATGGCACTTTCATTATCACACAAGAGTGGCACTTTATCAAATATAATCCCATAATCCAAAAATGTCTGCTTCATCCATAGTAATTGAGCACAACAACTGTCTGCAGACACATATTCAGCTTCAGCTGTGGAGAGAGCTACAGAATTTTGCTTCCTAGATGACCATGATACTAATGATCTCCCCAACAGTTGACAGCTACCAAATGTGCTTTTACGATCAATTTTGCACCCAGCATAATCAGAATCAGAATAACCAATTAATTCAAAATTAGCATTTTTTGGATACCAAAGACCTAAACTGGGATAGCATTTTAAATATCTAAGGATTCTTTTAAGAGCAGTTAAGTGACATTCCTTAGAATCAGACTGGAATCTAGCACATAAGCACACACTAAACATGATATCAGGCCTAGATGCAGTAAGATATAAAAGACTACCAATCACAGACCTATAAAGTTTAGAATCGACCGATTTGCCGCTTTTGTCCATGTCCAGATGTCCATTGGTTGCCATGGGAGTTTTGATTGCTTTGGCGTCTTCCATCCCAAAGCGCTTGAGCAGGTTCTTTACGTACTTTGTTTGATTCACGAACGTACCGTTCTTGAGTTGCTTGATTTGAAGTCCAAGGAAGAAGCTCAGCTCACCAATCATGGACATCTCGAACTCTCTAGACATCATCTCTCTAAACTCATGACAGAAATGTTCATTAGTAGATCCAAAGATAATATCATCAACATAAATCTGACAAATGAACAAATCCTTTTCAATTTTCTTTGTAAAGAGAGTTGTATCAACCTTCCCAATTTTAAAACCTTTTGATAATAGAAAATCTCTAAGACGCTCATACCAAGCCCGAGGAGCTTGTTTGAGACCATAAAGAGCTTTTGACAATTTAAATACATGGTTTGGAAATTTAGAATCTTCAAAACCAGGAGGTTGTTCAACAAACACAAGTTCAGAAATTTCACCATTTAAGAATGCACTTTTTACATCCATTTGAAAAAGTTTGATATTAAAACATGATGCATAAGCAAGAAGAATACGAATAGCTTCAAGTCTTGCTACAGGTGCAAAAGTTTCCCCAAAGTCTAAACCTTCGACTTGAGTGAAACCTTGAGCAACAAGACGAGTTTTGTTTCTAATTACAACTCCATTTTCATCTTGTTTATTTCTGAAAACCCATTTTGTTCCAATTACATTATGATTCTTGGGTCTTTCTACTAAAGTCCAAACTTCATTTCTAGAAAAGTTATTAAGTTCCTCATGCATGGCATTTACCCAATCAGGATCATTTAAAGCTTTATTAACATGTTTGGGTTCTAAAGAAGATACAAATGAATGATGTTCACAAAATGCAGCAATACGAGATCGAGTTTGAACACCCTTACTGACGTCACCCAATATTTGGTCTAGAGGGTGATCCTTGGTGATCGTTTGATGTTGCCCTGGTGCTTCATCTTGTACTGCTTCATCTTGATCTTGTTCTAGAGGATCAACATGTGAAGATGATGCGTTTTGATCAACATTCTCAATGTTGACATCATCTTCTTGATCTTCTTCTCTTGGCTTGATGTCTCCAACGGTTATGTTCTTCATGGCTTCTTGAAGATCTTGACCTGAAACTTCATGAGAGACTTGCTTCTTTTGCGAGCCGTTAGTTTCATCAAATTCGACATCACCAGATTCTTTAATGCAACTTGTATTTTTATTGAAAACACGATAAGCTTTGCTAGTGGTGGAGTATTCGACTAGAAAGCCTTCATCTACTCTTCTTTGAAATTTACCACCAAAATTTCTTTTCTTAAGAATATAACATTTGCATCCAAACACTCGAAAATAAGAAATATTTGGCTTACTCCCAATAAGAAGTTCGTAAGGAGTCAAATTAAGAAGCGGATGCAAATAAAGTCGATTTATAGAATAGCAAGCGGTATGCACGGCTTCAGCCCAAAAGCGAGTAGGAGTATCATACTCACTTAGCATAATCCTTGCCATTTCTATAAGTGTTCGATTTTTCCTTTCAACGACTCCATTTTGCTGTGGAGTGTAGGATGTGGAAAATTCGTGTTTGATTCCAAGAGAGTCACAAAAATCAAACAAAGTTGAATTAACGAACTCTTCACCATGATCACTACGGATTTTCTTGATGGATAATTCGAATTCAGTAGAAACATGTTTTGCAAAACTTTTGAAAACATCGGGGGTTTCAGATTTTTGGGAAATAAAGAAAACCCAAGTATAGCGAGTGAAATCGTCAACAATCACAAAACCATAATTGCTACCCCCGATACTTTGGAACTCAGAAGGTTCAAATAAATCCATATGAAGGAGTTCCAAAGGTTTACAAGTAGAAAGAATGCGCTTAGTTGGATGTGAAGTAGCTACTTGCTTGCCAGCTTGACAAGCGCTACAAGGTTTGTCCTTTTAAAAATTCACATCCTTTAAGCCAACAACCAAATCACGTTTTAAAAGTTTTCTCAATTGATGCATTCCAACATGTGCAAGTTGTCTATGCCATAGCCAACCTTTTGAGGTTTGAGAGATAAGACATATTGACAGAGATACATCTTTTGAGTGAAAATCAACCAAATAAAGATTTCCAAAACGAAAGCCTTTAAAGATCAAGGTTTTATTTTTTAAACTTTCAACTAAAACTTCTTTTGGGAAAAATGTGCAATTAAAACCAAAATCGCAAATTTGTGCAACGGAAAGCAAATTGAAATTCAGAGATTCGACCAACAAAACATTCGAAATAGAAAGATCATTAGAGATTGCGATTTTACCCAAGCCTACCACATTTCCTTGACGATTGTCGCCAAATGTAATCTTTTGGTTCTCGCTTGAGTTGTCTTTGAGTGAGGTGAACAACTTCTTGTTGCCGGTCATGTGTTCGGAGCATCCGCTATCTAGCACCCAATGCCTTCCACCGGTCTTGTAGTTCACCTGCATAAAAGGAATTAAGTTCTTTTAGGTACCCAAACCTTTTTGGGTCCTTCAATGTTAGCAATCAAAGCTTTGGGCACCCAAATTGATTTCTTCTTTTTATTTAGCATGGGTGCACCAACGAACTTTGCTATAGCATACCCTTTCTTGGACCTTTGAAGCATGTAGCAAGCATCAAAATAGTTTGAACTCACTAAAGGACAAGCTTCATGCGAATGTTGCCTATTAAGTGACATGTGGAACATGAAGTTTGAGAGGGCTTTATAAATGAAATGGTATGAGTGCGGTGAAATATGCGATACCTCTTACTAGAAGAGTGAGCATGATTTAATTTCCCCTTTTTAAAAGAATGTCTATGATCTAAAGGGGGTTTAACAAGAATAGCACTACTCATATGATATCTAGTAGGGTCATGACTCAATCTATTTATTTTAGTTTTAAGTTCATCATTTTCAATTTTATGTACATGACATGATACCGTGTTAATACATGAAGCATGATGCGAATGAGAACATGACGGCATATCATCACAAGTAGATGAACTAGAAAGCATAACAATAGAATCACTAGATGAGCTAAACATATCAAATGAGGAATAACTAGTACTAACACCATGGCATAAAGATGAGTCACTAGATAAATCATAGTATGAGTTATTAGTAACAACCGTACAAGCATGTGAATCAATAAATGAATCAATAGACAAATTATCACATGGAGTACTAGTGTCCACAGAGCTAGCATTTGAGTCTAAATAAGAATTAACACTTAAGTTATTACAAGAGGTGCTAGCATGTGAAGTGGAAGTATGTGACTCTAAGGATAGATCAATAAGCAAGTCACAAGCAACTCTATCATTTAAGGTAATTGTGGAGCTAATAGCTTCCTTGGCAAGCAAAGAATCATAAGAACTTTTCAACTCTTGAAATTCCACTTTCAAGGATGAGAAGTTATTATTTAAAGTGTAAAAACTTGTATTCATATTGCCAAGCAAGTCATTTAACTCTACAATCATATTCATAAGCTCATCATTAGATAAGTTAGTATTTGATACCGTCGAGTCACATGCCATAAGGCATATAGATTTGTCGTGAGATGAAGGCTTTGATCTTGATGCTTTCTTTCTAGCTTTCTTTGAGCTCTTCTTGCAAGAGTTCGCCTTTGTCTTTCTTAGGCGAACCAAGTCGATGACGTCTTTGAGCTTGCTAGTAAGCTCCCGTTCCTCCGCAATGAAATCATCATTCTTAATATGCTCGGAGGTGGAATGTATGTCCTTCTCCTTGGACATAGCCTCATTTGGCATAAGCATGTCAATGAGCTCGCTCGGTGAAGTATCGGAGAGGCCACCGTTTGCAAAAGTGGTAATGAAGTCTCCGTAGCGATTCTTCGGTAACACCAGCAATTTCCTACAAATGTCTAGATTGGAAATATTAGCACCATGAGCTTTGAGCTCATTTGTGATGTTGATCAAGCGATCATATATGGTGGAGAGTGTATCATGCTCCAACATCACAAATGCCTCATAGTGTTGCATCAAGAAGCGCACCTTAGTATGCTCAAAGCTAGATGTGCCCTCAAAGATAGACTCAAGGGTGGTCCAAACATCGTGAGCGGTCGAACGATCACTCACTAGTTCGAGCACATCATTGCTAAGGGATCTAAGAAGCACATCTTTAGCATTTGTATTTAAGAGGAGAATATCCTTATCCGAAATCAACGGATAAGTCACACCCTTCTCCACTAAGCTCTATAAATCCAAACTCAATGCCTCAAAATAAGTGCTCATAATAATCTTCCAACGAAAGTAATGTGAGCCATCAAAGTGAGGAGCAATCAAATCAAAATCCTTTACCGAGTCCATCATTTCTCTCTAGGCGGTAAAGCCCATAAATGAGAGATCTTGCTCTGATACCACGTGTTGGATCAAGGATGCCGACTAGAGGGGGGTGAATAGGAGGCTTTTAAAAACTTTTAAGCTTGAACAAATAAAAGCAAATCAAGAACAAATAAAATAAGCAAAAGAGGAAGGGAACGAACACAGCAGTTTTTACCGAGGTATCGGAGACACGCCCAGTCTCCACTAGTCTTCGTTGAAGCACTCAAGCCACTTGAGTTTTGCCTCAATACTCACGAAGAGTATTATCTACTAAGGTTGCTCCTTGTCCACTTCGGAAAGGCGAGCACCGATGCCTTGTACAAACTTGCCGAGCCTCTCCAACAATCTTCATTTTGGAGAGGTCAACGGCCACACCTCCGAACCGTCTAGGTGAGGGCGCTCACCAAGAGTAACAGGCAGCGAGGTCTTCTCTAGACCTCCAAACACGCACCGAGACACTAAGTGTATGCAAATGCAAATGAACTGAACCTCTCGATGGATCGGAAAGCACTCGACTCGATCAAAAGACCAAGATTTTAAGTGGAAAACTGAAGCTCAAGAGTGTATAAGAAATGCTACTGCTTGTTGTTATAAAACTCATGCCCAAAGCCCCTTTATATAGCCTCAAGAAACAAGTGAACCGTTGGAGCTAGGGCTGAAAATCAGCAACCCAAACTGACAGTCAGTTTGCCTAACTGACAATCAGTTCAGTGCACAACGGCCGACAAAATTTACGGATGAAACTTTGCTAGCCGTTCGTGGTCGTTTAAGGAAAGCTGAAACCCACAACTGACAGTCAGTTCGACCACATACTCGACCAAATCCAAATAGAAACTCAGTTAAAAGCACTGTGGTCGAAACCCCAACTGACAGTCAATATGAACAAACTGACAGTCAGTTTAGTACAAAAAATTTGAGCCCAAAATACACCCTCTCTGGACAATTGTCAATTTAATCAAACTGACATTCAAACTGACAGTCAGTTCAGCAAACTGACAGTCAGCCTGAACAAAAATAGAAATAACTTTAAATCCAGAAATCCAAAAGAGGTGTTTAATAGCTCGTTTGAAAGATAATTTTAAGGGATACATTTTTGTCAACAGAAGCAAAAACCAGATCTGCCTAGATCTTTCTGAAAATTGCAAATACTCTTCTGCTGTCAAAAACTGAACTGAAAAACCAGATTTTCAAATCAAGTTCAAATCAAATCCAACCAAAAAGATGCAATGCAATGACCTAAGTTTCTCGGTTTATGTTGGAGATAAAGAGAGGACTTTCGCCACCCCTCTTTATAGTACGGTTAAAACTAAAAAAAAATTTCCCTAACCGATTATCTCCAAACGCCGAGATCGGTAAAATAAAAACTCATAATACCTTAGGTCTTTCGCATCTTCATGATTTGCATCTTGTCTCTTATCTTCTGCACCTCGTGCTTCACTTCACGTCGGGTTCATCTTGATCATCTCGTAATTCATCCCGAGCAAACTCTGTATCAAAAACTCTCAAAAGCACGGTTAGTCAAAAATACTTTGTTTTCATTAATCATCAAAATTAGGGTTAGGCATGAAGGTCTAGATGCAATAATGTAATATTTGTTTTATTTTGACCGATCTCGGTGTTTGGAGTTTGATCGGTTTACGAAATTATTTCTTAGTTTTAACTATACTATAAAGAGGGGTGGCGAAAGTCCTCTTTTTATCTCCAACATGAACTGAGATATTACTAGGTCATTGCATTGCATCTTTTTGGTTGGATTTTGTTTGAACTTAATTTGAAAAATTTGGTTTTTCAGTTCAGTTTTTGACAGAAGAAGAGTTTTTCTATTTTCTAGAAATATCTAGGCAAATCTAGTTTTTGCTTTTGTTGACAAAAATGTAGCCCTTTAAATTATCTTTCAAACGAGCTATTAAACTCTCAATTTGGATTTCTGGATCAAAAGTTATGGATGTTTTTAACGGACTGTCAGTTATTTGGTTTTTCAGTTTAGTTTTTGACAGCAGAAGAGTTTTTGCATTTTATGGAAAGATCTAGGCAGATCTGGCTTTTTCTTCTGTTGAAAAAAAAGATAGTCCTTTAAAATATATTTCAAATGAGCTATCAAATACTTCAATCGGATCTCTGGATTAAAAGTTACAGCTATTTTTATCCATGCTGACTGTCAGTTTGCTAAACTGACTGTCAGTTTGGATTGTCAGTTTTGTTAACTGACAGTTGTCCAAAGAGGTTGTTTTTTTGAGCTGAAATTTTTTGAACTAAACTGATTGTCAGTTGTCCAAACTGACAGTCAGTTTGCATTTCGACCTCGAGCCGTTTTATCTGAGTTTCTATTTGATCTGGTCGATGTTTTGGTCGAACTGACTGTCAGTTTGCATAACTGACTATCAGTTTGGTGTTTCAAGTTTCCATATACGACCACAAATGGCTAGCTATTTTTTATCCATAAATTTTGTCGGCCGTTGTTTATGTAACTGACTGTCAGTTATGTGAACTGACTGTCAGTTTGAGTTGCTGATTTTCAGCTCTAACTCCAACGGTTCATTTGATCCTTGAGGCTATAAATAGAGGCTTTGAGCTCGTATTTTACACAACAAGCAGCTCCTCTCATACACATTCTTGAGCTTTAGTTTCTTATATAAAAATCTTGATCTTTTGATCAAGTCGAGTGTTTTCTGATCCACCGAGCATTCCAGTTCATTGCATTTGCATACTTGTAGTTTCTCGGTGCGTGTTTGGAGGTCTAGAGAAGACCTTGCTGCCTATTACTCTTGGTGAGCGCCCTCACCTAGACGGTTTGGTGGCGTGGCCGTTGATCTCTCCGTTCGGAGATTGTCGAAGAGGCTCGGCAAGTTTGTACAAGGCATCGGTGCTCGCCTTTCCGGAGTGGACAAGGAGCAACCATTAGTAAGAAATATCCTTCGTGGATATTGAAGCAAGATTCATTTGCTTGAGTGCTTCAACGAGGATTATGGGAGACTGGGCGAGTCTCCGAGACCTCGGTAAAAAATCGTTGTGTTCGTTCTCTTTATCTTCTCTCTTTAATATATTAAATTGAATTTGGTTCTTCTGGGTATAAAAACTTGTTTTTATTTGAAGTTTTTAAAGCCTCCTATTCCCCCCCTTCTAGTCGGCATCTTTGATCCAACATGCTCCTCCTGGAGGGCCCTCAGGTCGGCCTTCACTTTGCCAGTGTCTTCCACGACTCCCATTCCCTGTGCAAATCAACAGGTCAAGAATGTATTGAACATGGATTAACAATACAGGGGTAAACCCAGGAGATTTAGAGTTCTTACCGGGGAGGGCGTGACTGACGATCCCATGGATGTTGCCATTGTGAAAGAGAAGATGAGGAGTTGAAGCGTTCGAGAATTAGAAAAACAACAAAATACCGCGACGCATGGCGAGGTACTTATAGAATTTCCAAGGCGACGCATGGCGACACAGTTGAGAATTCAAAGTGCCAGAGTATTTTTCTATCGGTACAAACAACAAAAAACCGTCAGACAATAAAATACCGTGAACTAACGAATTTATTCTAACGGTAAAATATAATAATACCGATAGAATAAGTAAAAGTTTCGCAGCGAAACTTTTGAAGTGTCTGAGACACATTAAAGTAGTGGATGTCCTTTTCTATCAGTAGAAATAACAAAATACCGTCAGAAAAATTGATTTTTGGAGAGCTTAATTTGAAGAAGCAAGAGGCTGCAATGAGATTTTTGCAAGTGCTATTTTAAGGGAAGAATTAAGTACTTACAGGATAAAGGTACTGTACATGTTAGCACTCATGTTGTGGAGTAAAATTGAGATATATTAATGCTGTGAACTAGCTTATCATTAAGTTCTAAAGAAAAATGTACTGCCTGATGTATTAATGATAAGTTCCTCACCTTGCTGCAGAACTTGTGGGCTGTTTGCTTGGCATTTATCCCTTAAATAGAAATTAATCATCAATGGTTCTCAACCCATAATCCTTCTTCGTGATCATCTCGCAGATACGTTGTTTCGTCGATATCTTCAGTAGGGATAGATTGAATGTCCTCTAAAAATGGAGGTATTTCATCGAATTGGTTATACTCCTCTTCGTCGACAACGTCTTCGACCTCAACAATACGTCTCTTGCTGTGGAGGATAACATGCAAGTTTGGATTGACCGGGTCAACAATGTAGAATACCTGTGTGGCTTGCTTTGCAAGTATGAATGGATCGTCTTGGTGTCCGACTCTACCAAGATCGACGAGAGTAAACCCGTAACTGTCAACTTGAACACCTCAAGGGATTTCGACCCATTGGCATCGAAACAGGGGAATCTTAAGTAACCCGTAATCGAGCTCCCATATTTCGTCAATAACACCGTAATATGAGTTCAGCGCCCTTACTGACCTGGCATCCTCGGAAATAGCAAACAGTGTCACTCCGCTACATTGCGTGCTACTCTTGGCGTCTTGAGCTCTTGTGTAAAATGAATACCCATTGATGTCGTACCCCTGCCAAGTCCCTACAGTGAATCTTGGGCCTCTAGCCAACCATGTCACAGTTTCACTTACAGAGCCCTCGGCAGCTCGCGTGACTCTTTCTTGGATCCACCCAGCAAATTTCCTGTTATGTTCTTTGGTGACCCAAACGTCTGACTTCGAAGGATTCTGTGACCGTAACATTACCTTGTGCTCGTGTATGTATGGCTCGACCTCCGTCATGTGTTGTAAGACCCAAAAATGTGATTTTGCGTACACATCACGAGCGGGAACGATAGCTTTGAATCCAATCGTTCCGATGCCCTGAAGCCTACCCTCGTGTCGGGACCTAGGAACGCCAATTGGGTCAACCCCGGCCATATAATCTGTGCAAAATTCAATCACCTGCTCGGTGGCATAACCTTCCATGATACTCCCCTCGGGTCGACGACGAGTCCTTACGTATCCCTTCAATACACCCATAAATCTCTCAAATGGATACATGTAGCGCAGGCACATGGGTCCACAAAACTTAATTTCTCTGATAAGGTGAACAATCAGATGGACCATAACATCAAAAAAGGATGGAGGGAAATACATCTCGAGCTGACAAAGAGTTGTAACCACGTCGCGTTGCAAAGCGTCCAGTCCATCCGGATCAATTACCTACGAGGACACAGTTGCGCTAAATATTCATATCAGAAAAATCTTCTAATTAAGCTCCACAAATGGAGGTAATGAACTTATAGTACGAGTGCACGTACTTACCTTGCAAGATATTGCGTTGAAGAAATAACATAGGTTTGTGATTGTCTCTCTGACTTTAACTGGGAGAATGCCTCTGATAGCAATGGGAAGCATTTGTGACATCAAGACATGACAGTCGTGGGACTTCGTGCCAACCAGTCTTAGGTCCTTCATGGACACAAGTTTTTTCAAGTTCGAGTACCCACATGGAACTTTAACACCGTGCAGGCACCGACAGAGTTCTGTTTTTTCGCTCTTGGACAACGTATAGCAGGCCGGGGGGAGGTATGTACGTTTTCCATTCTCTAAAGGTGCAAGCTCAGTCCTTATCCCCATTTCCACCATGTCACGACGAGCTTTCACACCATCCTTTGTCTTTCCCGGAATGTTCAACAACAAACCAATCAAACTGTCACAGACATTTTTCTTTACATGCATGACGTCAATGCAATGTCGAACTTGTAAGTGCTCCCAGTACGGTAGATCCCAGGGAATCGATCTCTTGTTCCAAACATTTTTTTCTCGAGGTTTAGAATGCTTATCGAACTCAGCTTTGATGTCCTTTGTTGCATCTACGCCTTCATGCCTAACCCTAATTTTGATGATTAATGAAAACAAAGTGTTCTGGACTAATTGTGCTTCTGAGATTGTTGATACAGAGTTTGTTCGGGAAGAAATACAAGATGGTCAAGATGAACCCGACTTGAAGTGAAGCACAAGATGCAGAAGAGCAAAGATAAGACGCAAAACGTGAAGATGCAAAAGACCTAAGGTATTATGAGTTTTTATTTTTACCGATCTCGGCGTTTGGAGATGATCGGTTAGGGAAATTATTTTTAAGTTTTAACCGTACTATAAAGAGGGGTGGCGAAAGTCCTCTCTTTATCTCCAACATAAACCGAGAATTTTAGGTTATTGCATTGCATCCTTTTTGGTTGGATTTGATTTGAACTTAATTTGAAAAATCTGGTTTTTCAGTTCAATTTTTGACAGCAGAAGAGTATTTGCAATTTTCAGAAAGATCTAGGCAGATCTGGTTTTTTCTTCTGTTGACAAAAATGTATCCCTTGAAATTATCTTTCAAACGAGCTATTAAACACCTCTTTTGGATTTCTGGATTTAAAGTTATCTCTGTTTTTGTTCAGGCTGACTGTCAGTTTGCTAAACTGACTGTCAGTTTGAATATCAGTTCGTGTTAACTGACAATTGTCCAGAGAGGGTGTATTTTGGGCTCAAAATTTTTGTACTAAACTGACTGTCAGTTTGTCCATACTGACTGTCAGTTGGGGTTTCGACCACAGAGGTTTTAACTGAGTTTCTATTTGTTTTTGGTCGAGACTGTGGTCGAACTGACTGTCAATTTGCATAACTGACTGTCAGTTGTGGGTTTTAGCTTTCCATATGTGACCACGAAACGGCTAGCAAAGTTTATTCCGTAAATTTTGTCGGCCGTTATACACGTAACTGACTGTCAGTTTGCATAACTGACTGTCAGTTTGGGTTGCTGATTTTCAGCCCTAGCTCCAACGGTTCATTTGATTCTTGAGGCTATAAAAAGGGGCTTTGGGCATAAGTTTTAGACAACAAGCAGTAGCATTTCTTATACACTCTTGAGCTTTAGTTTTCCACTTAAAATCTTGGTCTTTTGATCAAGTCGAGTGTTTTCCGATCCACCGAGCACTTCAGTTCTTTTGCATTTGCATTCACTTAGCTTCTCGGTGCGTGTTTGGAGGTCTAGAGAAGACCTCGCTGCCTGTTACTCTTGGTGAGCGCCCTCACCTAGACGGTTCGGAGGCGTGGCTGTTGACCTCTCCAGAACGAAGATTGTTGAAGAGGCTCGGCAAGCTTGTACAAGGCATCGGTGCTCGCCTTTCCGGAGTGGACAAGGAGCAACCTTAGTAGATAATACTCTTCGTGAGTATTGAGGCAAAACTCAAGTGACTTGAGTGCTTCAACGAGGACTAGTGGAGACTGGGCGAGTCTCCGATACCTCGGTAAAAACAACTGTGTTCGTTCTCTATTCTCTCTTTTTAATATATTAAATTGCATTTGGTTATTCTTTGTATAAAAGCTTGTTTTTATTTGAAGTTTTTAAAAGCCTCCTATTCACCCCCCCTCTAGTCGGCATTCTTGATCCAACATCCTTCACGCGCAAGTAAATCTCCTTACCGGTCAGAAACACTGGAGTTGATCCCTTCTCAGGTTTCCCGTTAAATGATTTCCTCTTCTTACGGTACGTGTGATGCACTGAAAGAAACCTGCGGTGAGCCATGTACACTGTTTTCCGGCAGTTTTGCATCCACATGCTCTCAATTTCATCTAGGCAAATAGGGCAAGCCTTGGCTCCTTTCGTACTATACCCCGACAAATTGCCGTAGGCCGGAAAATCATTTATGGTGCAAAATATCAGGGCCCGCAAGATGAAATTCTCTTTCTTGTATGCATCCCACACCTGCACCCCCTCGCTCCACAATTTCTGTAAGTCCTCGATTAAAGGCGCTAGAAACACGTCAATATCATTACCGGGTTGTCTGGGTCCTGAGATTAGTAACGCCATCATGATGTACTTGCGCTTCATGCATAACCAAGGAGGAAGATTGTAGATGCACAAAAGAACCGGCCAATGCTGTGCCGACTGCTCATATTACCATGTGGGTTCATACCATTACTCAGCCCGAACCTTATATTCCTAAGTTCGCTGCCGAACTCAGCAAATGTTCTTGTGATGTTTCTCCATTGAATAGAATCAGCTGGGTGTCTCAGTTTTTCGTCTTATTTCTGGGCTTCAGCATGCCAACGCACGTGCTTCGCGACTTTCGGATTTGTAAACAGCCGCTTCAATCTAGGTATCACAGGCAAGTACCACACAGTTTTTGCAGGAGGTCCTTTCTTTACCTCGTGACGTTCACTGTCAATCCGGTCCCTACACGTATACCTCGATGCGCCGCATCTTGGACAAACATGCAAACTGGAGTACTCGTTACGGTACAACACACAATCATTTGGGCATGCGTGTATTCTTTCGATTTCCATTCCCAACGGACACAACAGTTTTTTGGCTTGGTAAGTAGATCTTGGCAACTCATTTCCCTCTGGAAGCATGTCCGTTAGAAGATCTAATAGTGCCGTGAAACTCTTATCACTCCAACCGTTGCCTGCCTTCAAGTTATATAATCTCAGCACAGAAGACAGTTTTGTAAATGTTGCACATCCAGGGAACAGAGGCTTCTCAGAGTCAGCAATCAGTTTCTCAAATTCACAGAAGTCGTTTTCGTTGTAATCTTCCTCTACATCACGTAACATCTCATCTAGATTGTCATCATCATCATCATCATCTACGTGCACATCGGAATGAACATTATCACAATTCGGATGATCATCGATATTATTGCAATCCACATCCGAGTCCTGCTGATTGGTAGTAGTGGTGCTTGTTTCCTCAAGATCTTCGCCATTCCATATCCAACGGGTGTATTGCGCGTTAAAACCACGACGAATCAAATGACTCTTAATTTGATCAGAGTTGCTAAACCTCTTCAAGTTCATACAATCTGTACAAGGACAGAGCATATTTTTCTCTTCCTTCCTCTCCTTTTGTTGCTCAGCAAATTTAATAAACTCATTCACACCATCCAAATATTCAAGAGTAATACGTTTTATTCCATACATCTAATATTTCCTGTCCATCTACAATTAACAAAATTTAATGAGTCAGCCATGCATGAAACCTGCCCGATTAAGTTATGTATATGCACATGTACAGCCTCTTACAACAGATGTGTTAAACCCTAGCCTGACGAAATTAACACTAATTAACCTAACTAACTACACAATACAAGCTAGTTAGCTCCTAAAACATGACGCATTTCCAGCTACCTAGCTCCCAAGCTTAGAGCTACAAACTTGGAACTACACAATATAGCTAGCTTGCAAGTAGAGAGAGAGGGAGATCTAGAGGGAGAGAGAGATAACTGTCGACAATTAAGCATACCTTAAAGAGAGGGGCGCAATCAACTTCCCTCCAGCTTGCGCTGATCACCCTAGCAGTGTAGCTGCGAGCGTGGAACTTTCATCACAAACAGAGGGACACAGAGTGCAACAGAACAAATTAAAGAGCAGCTCAGCAATGGTCGAGTGGGGTTTTCCTTATAATGGAGCTTTTTCTAACGGTAAATACATGAAATAACCATTAGACTAACTAAGGTAATTTGCCTCTCACATATTCTATCGGTAAAAACACACATATACCGTTAGAGAATGTACATTACTGAGCAAGTAAAGACCTTGTTCTATTGTTAAATATGTGTATTTACCGTTAGATGATGTATGACTGAGCAAATATATGTGTTTTCTATCGGTAAATATGTGCATTGACCGTTAGATAATGCATGACACAGCACGTACATGAGTTTTTCTATCGGTAAATATGTGTATTAACCGTTAGATGATGCATGACACACGAACATGAGTTTTTCTATCGGTAGATATGTGTATTTACCATTAGATGATGCATGATTGAGCAAATATATGTGTTTTCTATTGGTAAATATGTGTATTTACCGTTAGAGGAGGTACTTGTAGCAAACACACATGACACCAGTTCTCACATCCAAGGAATCATATCAATGTAACATCAAACAGATCTTACATCAAACAGATCTTAACTAGAAGATAAAGCAATATTTCAAGAAATGCTAATTTGTGGATTAACTAGGAGACACAAAAATACTTTTCTTAGGTACTTGGGACTTCATCTTGCCAAAGAAATTACACATGCCAGTTCACAAATTCAGGTACAAACATACACATGCCAGTTCACCAATACAAATTCAGGTACATGTCTGAAACAGCAGTACAAATACACACCTACCTACCAATACAATTAAATACACAAATACTCCCTACACAGTCAAGTTCACGTCCCAATTAGCAACACATGATACACAAATATACAACAATATACAAATACAACAATTCACACATTCAATGTATATTAGAAAAGCCACGTCTGAAATTAACAATAGATCACGACCAGGACCCAGTGGCCCGTACATTTTACATAAAAGAGAACCTTTGCAGGTTGCGACAATGCAAATACCGACTACAAGTTAGACCTGATACATCACAAATCTATTCATCCAAAACAGTAAATGTCTGAACCACATTGGACTTAACCATAGGAGTTCAGTTCAAAAACGCCCGAGGAACTGGAACTGCCGTCGACTTACATTTGTATTGGTGATTTCCTCGGACTCAAACTCGATCAACTCAACTCAACTCCATTAACAAAAAGAACCTACCTTCCAAGATGTTGTTCTATGTAGTGATGGTGTAGAATGGCTGTGCAAATAACAACAATTCTTCTTCTCCAAGCAGGTAAGCATCTGGCCATAAGCTGGTGCATGCAAAAAAATGTAAGATGCTTTCTATAGGTCCTGATTTGAGAAACACGCCGGGCTTAAGGATTTTCTCGACCGAGCCAACCAAGATCTCGCCCTTCATGTCCTTCCAGCTCTCGACGGTGATCTTCATCGTTTCTTTCGCCAACAAGCCAACGTAGGCAGCGTACTGCGATGAAGAACCGTGAAATACGTTGCCCCTCATGAGCATCATCCAAGGACCTGCACAGATCATAATCATATTGAAAAGAAGACACATCAAAATGAAGGATACAAAAATTACAGAATAATTGCCATAATCGGATTAGAATAATCTAACAATATTGCCGAAATTTTACGTACCTTGCTTGGGATGCCGAAGTCTAGAGGGCGTCGATGGAGGTGCGGAGGTGCAGCGGTCGCCTGTAGAGGTGCGCCAGCCGTCCATGGAGCTTACGGGTTAGGACTACGAGCCCCAGATGAACTGTGAGAATGAAAGAGACATGCCCGTATATTTATTGTACTAGATAAGTTCTATCGGTACAAAAACCTCATATCGTTAGTAATTTTATATATCTTCTAACGGTATACAAATAAATTACCGATAGAATAAAAATATCTGTAGAAGGCGAATGGTTCTATCGGCCCAATACATATTACCGATAGGGATTTTTGTACATACTCTGTCGTATATACATACATTGCCGATAGAATAATACTAGTTGTAGAAGGCAAACAGTGCTAAAATATTTTTGCTATATTCTAACGGTATAAACATTCATTACCGATAGAATAAAACTATTTGAAGACGAACAGTTCTAAGCAATTTTTGATATATTCTAACGGTACAAGAATCCATTACCGATAGAATAAAAATATTTGTAGAAGGCGAACGGTTCAATCGGCACACTACATATTGCCGATAGGAATTTTTCAGATATTCTGTCGGTAGACACATACAGTTCCGATAGAATAAGTCTAGTTGTAGAAGTCGACCCGTCCTATCGGCGCACAACATTCTCCTGTTAGTACTTATGCATCTCTTCTAACGGCAAATATGTTCATCACTGCTAGAGTAAATCATACTACTTCTTCTATCGGTAAGTTTCTTACAAACCGATAGGGAAAATACACCCGTTGGCCTTTTATGACCGCGAGGCACATTTTCTATCGGTTTTCTACTAAATCGCTAATAACCGATAGAATATAGGGGTTAGTAGACTACATTTTCTGTACTAGTGTGTACCGGTGGCGCCATACTGAATGTGACCGCGACAACTATTGTGGGGTTGACACGACATCGGAATAGGCTACAGCTGGGCTCTCACAATGGTAGCGCCAGCGGCAAGGCTGTCCAATCACAAATTGGATTTTCGATGCTAGACTAGTTGGCACAGCGGCTGCGGGAGAAGCTGCGATAGTGGCCAAGGCCCCCACCTCTCGAGCTACAGCAGGAGGCGGCCAGATTTTCCTGGAGGTCCACTGGCAGCTAGATCAAGGCTGGCTCTGAGGTAGCGAAGAGAGTTGGAGGTCACAGAGAGTCATTGTTGTTGAGGATGGATGGCGACACCGGCTCTTTGGTTCTCGGACAGTGACAGTGGAGGCCTGGGCTCAGGGTGAGAAAGGATGAGGAAGGGAGGTGTTGGAGGAAACTTTCAGAGATAGAGAAAATCGGTAATGAGCTCTCTAGGATAGCTTACCCGATGGAGAACTCCCCCGAATGGTGGGGGAATCCTTCATCCTCTGAGGATTACTATTCCCGAGATGTATGTCTTGAGGTCGAGGCAGCATATTCAAGGGTGATACGTGTCGAAGAGGTCCTGGGCCTTCCCGGCCTCAATGACCCTCTCATATCTTCCATCAAGGGAACCATGAGCTCGTCGACGAGGTCAAGGCGAAATGCTTTCACGCTGAGGCTCAGTCATATGTCCTACTTGATGGCACACTTTACAAGCTGGGAGCTTTTGTCCTACTTAAGTGCGTATCAAGCCTTTGGCTACTCGAGGACATCCATCAGGAGCATTGCAGCTCTCACCTGGCCCCTCGAGCTACCACCGCAAAGGCCCTTCATCAAGGGTCCTACTGGCCGACTATAGCCCAAGATGCCTTTGAGCTTCTTATGGCTTGCGAAGGGTGCCAAAAAGCCACAAAGAACTTCTACTTGCCTTCCACCACATTATAAGCCATAGCCATCACCTTGCCCTTCGCTTGGTGGGGATTAGACCTCTGTGATCCTTTCTCGTTGGCACCGAGGGATAGAAATATCCTATCATTGTCGTGGATTATTTCTCAAAGTGAGTGGAAACTGAGCCCCTGGCAAACATTACCTCCCAGGCAGTGCATAAGTTCTTTTGAAAGAACATCATATGTCTGTTCGGAATGCTAAAGGATATCACAGTTGACATTGAAACTCAATTCGACTTGGAATCATTCCAAGAGTTTTGTCAAACCATGGGGACAACCATCCACTTTGCCTTGGTCACTCACCCAAAGACCAATGGTACCATCGAACGAGTTAATGACATCATTTTGTAAGGACTACAATGCCACTTGGAACAGTATGCTAGTAAGCATGGCACTTGGGCTGAGGAACTCCAAAACATCCACTAGTCATTGCGAACCACCCCAAGCCGAGCAACAGAGCAAAGCTTTGGCTCATTTACCGTGCTAAGGTCATCGTGCTTGCTGAGATCCGCCTCCGCTTACTTTGCATTAAGCTCCTAGAAGGTGCTTGGGCTGTAGCATTTTGAGCCAACGATGACAATCATCAAGTTGAGGTTGACCTTGTCGAAGAAGGGCGAGATAGAATTTTCCTCTGCAACGTGGTTTATGAGTGCTAGATGTCGCACAACTACAACATGTACATCTGTGAGTGTGCCTTTCGCCTGGTAGACCTAGTACTCAAATGAGGTACTGATCCCCTAGCACAAGGAAAATCCTACCCCAAGTGGGAGGGCCCATATGATCACCTGCAAGTGCGCGGTGTTAATTGCAGTTTTCTATGAGTAGAGTTATCAATCCCACGACGACACAAAAAGTCTTCTTTTAACAAAATAATTCATGAAATCTCGGATTAGTAGCAAGATAAAAGAATTAAAAGAGTAAATAAATACAATTTTTTAATTCTAATTTTGTAGGTGGCTATCCCTTAAAAAGATATATTTCGTTCTCGCGGCGCTATTCTTCCCTATAATCTACCAGCGTGCATCTCGCTTTCATGACATATTACTACATAATCTAATAAACCCTTACGCTTTGTGGTAATCGTTTTCCCTTCAAATAATTAATTTAAACCCTAATTAACTCTCCAACTGTCACTACAGAAGTAGAAATTTAAATTAATTACAAGTTCATTGCTTGAGGTTCCTGATCTTTCACTCCTCTCGAGGCGGCAATCGATCCTAATGACTAGAATTATACGGGCGCCCAAGTATAACCTAGCATTAAGTAAATCACTCCAATAAAACAAAAATAGAATGATAACAAATAGATTAAAAAGAAATCACCTTACACTTGTTCATAAATTAAATCCCTTACATCCAAAGATCATTAGGGTTTTACCCCGTCATCGATCCGACGGATATAGTCATCATCTTCAACATCTCGATTACACAAGAAATTGATCTAAGAGAAATAAACTAAGAAAGTATGGAGGAACCAATCTAAAGTAATGGATGGTCCTCTCCTCCATTCTTTGATCCCCCTTTCAATCTCTATTTCCTTGTCTTTTTATAATTGAAGAGACCAGAGAGTTTTGAATATGTTTTTCTGTTCACACGAATTTCACCAGACTTTGAAATCTGCGCTATTACAAATTATTTGACCTTATCTGTAAGCTAGCACACCATATGAGTTTGTCATACGAGTTGTCAATACATCGATTTCATTAGGAATTGATGATCTTTTAACAATACCTTTTAAAGGATGGTTAGTACAAGATGCTGAACAACAGAGTTTTGTTTGTAACACGCGTATGGCTCTGTTGGTATGTGTTGCTTCTGTTTAGGGCTCTAGTGTACTACACTACTTACAATATTACTTGTAACTAGTATCATAAGTAGTATCCTTTGTGTTTCTTCAAATTTCTTTGTCATTTTATGTGCTTTTCGTTTCTAAACCTTAAAAATAGAGGATTATGGTAAATTGAAAGCAAATAAACTAAATTTCAATGAAATTTAAGTAATATTTAAGACTAAGTAAGGTGAATTAACTAAATTTTTTTAAGCAAAATGACAATAAATGACAGTGGAAAATCATTGTTATCACAGTACCACATCTTGTCAGCTGTAGATTATGGAGAACACAAGCTGAGCACTCTTGAAGGCCAGAATTAAAACACACATGGAATGTCGACTCTCTCTACAAATTCTATGTTTAAATCCCTCAGAATTCCCCTTGGGCTACCCCATTAAATAGAAACTCCCTTTATCACTTTAACTACAATGAAAATAAAAACTCTTCCTGACCTTATTTGTTGTGTCTTTTGGATTACTTTATCTATGCTATATAGCACAACTGAAAGCGCTCATGCGTAATACTAAAATACCTTGACATGAGGAGAAAATTTGGCATTAATGCGGGCCCAAAAGTCCTTATGGTAATACCCTCGTTCTCCTATGGTGGATTACACTAACTTCTTTGGATTAAGGAGGTAAATGGAAACCCTGTTTATATGAATTGAGGTAATGGGTCACTTTTAGGGACTCGTCCCATCCAAATACCCAAGAGCATGTTACTAAGCTCTTTTGCCAAACGGCATAACCCAGACAGACTAAGTGGGTACTTGTTTCAGAAGTACTCCCCGAACAAGAGTATTTCCTAATCTACCTTCAAAATGTACCTACCAGACATGTGTTTAGGACTTACTCTCCCTTTGGATATGCCCCCACGGCTATTATTGTGGAGGCACTCATGACCCACGTGAGATAACAATCACCCAAAGGTTAAAAGCTGAAACACCCCCCCACCCACCTAAGTCACTGGGAGCATTTGGTCCAAGGGTGTGTCACCGGATGCAGCACCAACCACTAGGGAGAAGTACAACACTCCCCGGAGTTTAGAGGAACTATCACACCCTTAACCTAATGCTTGGTTATTATTAGTGTGATCATCATTGATTTGCCAGTAAGCAATGCTATTATCGGGGCTAACTTCCGATTATTGTTTACTATTCCTTGTGGTACCCCTCGCATTTACCCTCCGAAAAATGCCTGATAGGGCTAACTAGAGTTCGGGCAAAAAAAAAAGTACAAGTTCAACAAAAAATAAAAGTTCAATAACTAAAAGTTTTATTAAAATTAAGAAGCTTGTGATGGCCCGATGGACAACCCCCTCTAATGAGCTAGTGATGGGTTGCGGGACTACCCTCCGATGGGTCGGGGGACTACCCTCCGATGGTCAATAAGTATCCCGGAGAACAGCTCTCTCTCTCTGAAAGACACGGTCTGGAGAGCTCTTGGTGCAAGCACTGTCTACTTCGGAAGGCAGCCTTCAGCAAGTTCTTCAGCCAATACTTGTATCTGTCCAGGGGTAAGATCTGAAGGGGTGCAACCAAAGAGCTCTCGAGTGTGGGGGGAAATAGCCATGACCTACTATCGTCAATGTGAGCTCTATGTCACTTCGGGATCCATCTCAACAATATGACCCTGGGGGAGCGTGCAACTCCACAGTCACCAATAGTTACAAGATCTAGGGACTCCTCTCCTTGGGAATGGGTTACATCCAGGTGGGGGACTTGCAATCCCTTAGATGAACCATCTTCTTTTGCCGTGGAAGCCATGCGCATCAAGACTTGCACCACTTGCAAGGCCTCTAGGCTTAATGGCCTAAAGCCCCCGGGAGCCGGGGAACTCGTTGGTTCAATAACAGAGGGCTCCCCAACTATATGTTGTCAAATCAAGAATAAACACCGAAAGTAGTAAAATGTTACTTTCAATTCATAAGAAAAAAAAGTTAAATATAGGTTTCCCAGGGTTTATCCTAAAATGCTAATAGGGGTTAAAAGCCCTAAAAAGGAAAAAAATAAAAATAGTGGAGCTCTGAGGAAGTCTTATACTTGTTGTTCGGTGGAGTCTCCCTTGATGGCAATGGTGCCGCCTCCTCTCAGTATGCTTCGCTCGGTTGAAGAAAAAGAGGTGAGTTTGTCGTACAATGCCTCGGTGCACGACTCTAGTTCCTTCTGAGACTCGAGGAAGGCCGGGAGCTCCTCGGCACTAGAGTGCCAAGGGAAGTACCTCCCTTGACCTTATATCTACCAAGGCTGCAGCAATCATCAGACAACCAAGGATTGCGCCCGAAAATCTACTACCTCGTCGATGATGGAGATTTGTTGGTCAAGAAAGCATTTGGCTCCCTTGAGCGACTTCGTAGGCTCCTGGGCAGTGTCTTTTGAGTAGAGCTCGAGTCTGAGCTATTGTAGTATAGCCCAGACTCCATTGCCCGCCTTAGTCATGGCAAACACCTGTTGGGAAACCTAGTTCTTGGATCCCCGGGGGGCATCTTCGGCTACCTTCAATCTCACCTAAAGCAGGGAGTTGGTCTACTTCAAGGCCTCTAGCTGTGCTTGAACTTTGTCCAATTCCTAGAGAGCCATCTTCTTTCTAGCCTTCTCTGACGGTATCTCTTCTCTCTTCTATAGCCGAAACAATGTTGTCGAAGATCCTTTCCCAGAGACCCCGGGTAAGGGTTGCACCCTACAACAAGAGGTGTTATAAGTGTCTAAGACTCATGTCAAACATGACTAAGTTATTACTTGTATCTCCCAGTAGCGATCCCCCACCTTCCCCTAATGGACGTAAGTCAGGACCTTCAGTCTTTGGAGCTCCTGAGTGAACCTCAGGGACTCCCTTAGGGACATCGTCGAGGAGTTCTCCAATGGAATCACATTAGAAGTTCTAAGGCATCAGACACCACAGGATCGGTGTTGACGCCTCAGTGACTATTGCTTTCGATTGCTTTTCTCTTGCCTCTTTCTCCTCTATTAGCCTGCCTTCTGCCTTGGGTCTCTTGCACCTCTGGGGACTTCAATCCTAGTCAACAATTGTGTCAAATCAGAGTGTGACTCCCCAATGCCAAATATTTAGCCAGTTCCCAGGCTTCTCTTCCTCCAGAGATTCTTTTCCCTGAGGTATGCCTTTAGGGGAAGGTGTCAAGGCATAGCCTTTAGAGTTAGACTCCACCGCTTTTGCCCTCATCTCCTCCCCTAACTTATTGGACATGGCCAATGAGTCCAACTTTGCTAGGTCTTCCATACCTTTTGGAGAAGCTTCTTTCAATAGGGGGCTTTGCTAGGGTCATCGAGGCGTTGGAAGGGGTCTTAGCCAGGATCTTCAGCACAGGCTTAGCTGGGGTCCACGCTACTCCTTTCCCCTTGTTTGAGGCCGATGACTATCTAGGCATCTGAGACACTTTAATGTGCATGGTTGGGGTGTCCTAAATATACTCTTTGCCCTACTTGTCGGAGCTTGGAGTTGGTAACGGCTTCCAAACCAAGAGCTAAAGCCAAAATGCCTTGGCCACTAGGTTCCGGGGGGACCGTCCCCAATGGCTTGGACGTACTTGGCGTGCTCAGCCTCGTAGTACTTCATGAGGAGAAATTTTGACCTTGCCTGGGCGTCATGGTAAGATAGGATTGTAAAGAAAGCAAAATGTCGATGGGGAAGTGATGGTTAAATGCACTTATGCCGGGATGTCTCCTTAACAGGAGGGCGGTAATCTACGCTGAAGCCTTGCCCCCTCTGGTTCGTTCGAAAGGTGCTGGTCTTGAGGAGTGCCATCCCCACCATCAACTCTCGCATGCTTCACTAGGACCTCCTACCCGATGCTTTATGTAAGTACCATAGGAGTCAAAAAGTGGGCTTCACTTCAGCTATGGTCTTGCATAGCCAAACGAAGATCTCCATTTGAATGAAGGCGTTAGGTGAGATGATTGGCAGCCACTCTGTATCCTTTAGGATCTCCTCAATCACGCGATCGATGTAGTAGGAGCTGGAGCCTGGCATTGAACCATGCTTTAAACATCACCACTTCCCCTTTCTCTGGGTAGGGGACAATCTCCTAATTTTTCAGACGCCCACATCATTCAGTATATTTCAGGCCCGAAGATTAAGGCTTCCGCTGAGAACTCGGAAACCTCGAGGAAGTCCAAGGTCACCGCACATAGATTAACTTCCAAGGTCCTCCCGCATACCTTCGGAGCCATGTGTTCCAAAGACTCCAGCTTACGAGTACTGATTGTGTTTATTTTGAGGCTAAGTGCTTGACGAGGATTGACACCTGAGTCAGTTCAAATAAATGTACTGTTGGTTCAACACAGATTCGAGCCAGACATGTGCTCGGAGGTGCCAACTCAAAGTCATTTTGAGGAGCATCAGTCCGAGGTCGCAAGCTTTGCGCGATCAGGTCGCAGGCTTTGTGCGATCAAACCGCAGGCTTCGCACGGTCAGGAGTTCGTATGCTATACGCGAACAGAATATCAAGGATGTCGTGCGGTCAGCCAACATCCCGCGGTCAGAGTATTTTTTGACCGGGGTACTTGAGGTTCATTTGTCCGGTTACCCCTATGGCGAGGATATTCCAAGTATCCCAAAGATACCTCCACGTGGAAGATCAACCGTCAGGAGGTTAATACGTGCAGTTATCCATGAATAACACGTGTTTAACCTGCGTGGAGGTTATGAGTGGTTCTCTAAAAACCGCATCCAACCATCCGAACAACTGTCTGATGCAGTTACGGCATGGCACCCTTTCGACCAGTATAAGAGGGTGGCAAGGTGCATCGAACAGGAGAGATCCATCCAATTTGGGAGATCAAGACCTCTGATACAAGTGAGATACAACGTATCTCAACCACTCAAACAGCCAAGTCTACGGCTTAGATTAGATAATATTTGCAAGTCTCCTAGAGCTTCTTTTTGTACACTTACATAGGAAAAACCTTCGCCTGTGAAGGTTTCTTCCCGCTAGTTTGTAAACCTTTATCACATATAGTGAAATCCTAACAGGACGTAGGGCTTTTACTCCCACCATCGAGGGCCCGAACCTGTATAAACCTCTCTGTGCTCCTGTTCTCCATTTTTCTACATACCTTCCCGGAGGGTCATCTTGAAAGGTCTCGCTATTACAAATTCTGCATAAGTTCGGCTGAGGACTCCGAGTCCGAATCGTCGACAGTGCTCGAGGACTATGTCTATTGGGAGTTTGGAGGAAGTGGACTGGTAGGAGCCAAGAGCTTTAACGGAGAGGTGCTAGTTTTATGTCTGGAAGTACTCTCGACATCACCACAAGCCCCATATCTATAAGCATGGCCAAGACCTTGGATGGGCGCCACAAATCTTCCCAAGTTAATCCTAACCTTAGCACCGAAGCATCACCTCGGCATATGGAGCATCGCTCGAGTGATCAAGGAAACACCTCAGGAAATGAACCGTCACGCATTTTCATTGACTCCTGCCTCGGGGCTCACACCTTCGGGGAGAACTTTGAGCAATTCCAGTAGTAGTTATTGAAAGTCTTACTTTCATAAACATCTTCCTGAGTAATTGACTTCGATTGGGCCGATCAGTCACACCACTGGAGCTACATGTAGCATAGGAGGTGTGGGGGTGGGGGGGCTGTTGTTGAGGATACCTCTGGAGATATGGACAATCAAGGTACCCCCCCCCCCCCCCCCGTAATGAGCTCGCCGAGATAATTTATCTAGTAAAGAACTCTCCCAAATGGTTGGGGGAACCCTTCACCCTTTAGAGAACACTATTCTTGGGATAAACATTTTGGGGATCGGGGCAATGCATTCAAGGGAGATACACAGTCGGAGAGGCCATGAGTCTTCCCGGCCTCAAGGAGCCTAGAACCTACCGAGGAGATATCACCCAAGAACCTACTGAGGGTTGCCTTGCTGGCATGAAGGCACCTAATCATGCGGTAAGAGTACCTCATCAGGATGTAGCAGATGTCCTTGTCATCTAAAGGAAGGGACTCTTGACAACGCCTAACTGATGGAACTTCTGGTAATCTCATTGGTTCGATCCTCTCTGGGGTCCCGATTGCCAACCCTTAACAGGAATTGTGGGGACCACTTTTGGAAGACTGGTAGCACTTTAATTCCGAGGCGCCCACAATGACACGTGTCAAATATTGGGGACATTTAGCGCACGCAAATAACCATCCTACTCTTCATCCAAGGGCATCAAGAAGGCCATTGTGGTCAATTGCCACTTCTTTGGGCTACAAATACCCATCGTATTCACTCATTTGATAATACAAATGATACTCCACTAAAGTGTGTCTTGGGGCCTTCTCCCATTGGGAAGACTCCCAATTGACCTACGTTAGGGGCATATCAACAAGATTAAGGTCCACATCAGAACCCCAACATGTATAAATCTTGCATGTTCATTTTTCTTCCCCCACTTGGCTTGAGGTGACCCGTAACATAGTTATTCCACGTCTTAGATTGTGACACGTCAGACTTTGTTGTTGGAATTGTAAACCATTATAGGAGGCAATCATAGAGCACGAAGGATTCGAGAGAGGTGGGAGGGAGATCAAGGTTAGGGTTTTGCTTGGTAGAAGGCGGTGGAAAGTTGAATGGTTTAGACCGCATGATTGTTCAATCAGACGATTGGAAAGAACAAGTGACTAGATGGGCTAGATGCAATGCAGATTGAATCAAACGGCTGAGGAAATCTAGATGATGTGGTTTCATTGTGGGAGCTCAAATAGAATAGTGACTACATCCAATCATATAAGAATTAAAGATTTCTTAAAACCTGCCCCATCTAGATTCTACTACAAATCTCTAACATCCCATTTGGATCCTAGGAATTGGAATTGAACCATGGAATTCAATTCTAGTTCTATTTCCATTGGAATTAAAAGTGAATGGAATTGGTCCAATTCCATATGTTGCTTGGAAGACCACTAGTTGACAAGGTTGTTAGGATCATGATTCAGATAGTAGAATTGTACGATCCTATGATCCCTTGGAGTTTATATGATCCGGATCAAATATAGAATCGAAATATCATAGGATTGATTAGGATCATGATCCGGATCGTAGCATCGTATAGGATCACAATCCTTGTCTAGTAGTATCACGATGTTCGACGAAATTTTGTAATAAAATTTGTCAAGTGAAGTCTCAGTTAACCAAAAGGACTAAACTAAAAAAAATACGCATATGTATGAACAGTTAATATATATATATAAATAGTCAAAACCCTACTAAAGCCACTGGTCGAATTTGAACAAAACTGGCCTGGTCGAAATCAGACTCGGACTAGGTCTGGTCGAGTCAGATCCTGGTTGGATTCGAATCAGACTTGGATCTAGTCGAATTGACTAGGTCTGGTCAAATCAGGTCCTGGTCAGGTTTGAATCAGACTCGGGTCTAATCAAATTTGACCTGGATTGGGTTTGGTCGCACAGACATTTAGTCCGAACTCGAATAGGATAAGGATAAACACTAGCATTATCTTTTGATTATTTAAATAACAGTGTTTATCTCTTATTCGGATTCAAATCCCTAAATATCTTTGGTTGTTGGATGGTTGCAACCAACCCAGAGCCTCTATAAATATAGAAGGGGTGCTCACCTTTTGCAAGTGAATGAAGGCCAACCAGAAGACAACGTGAAGGCCAGGCAACGAAGACAAGACGAAGAGGGAGTCTCTCTGTTCGACCAGAAGCCCTTCTCCTTGTCCCCTCTGAAGATGATCATGTGTGAGTACTGATCATAGATATAGTACTTATCATGCATCATATCAGAGGTGGAGGCCTGTTCGTTGGTGCTTGTACGAGCCCAACTATGAAGATGAAGAGCAGTTCGAAGCAGTATTGAAGGTCTTGGTCAATTGCACAAGGGAGCCCGGAGTCAACGAGTGCCCCGAGAGATCAAAATTAGTATTCGATCAAAGATCCATATTGCTATTTTAATCAAAAATCAGCATTCGATCAATATCCATATTGCTATTTCGATCAAAAAGATCCATATTGCTATTTCGATTAGAAATCAGCATTCGATCAAGGTCCATATTGTTGTTTCGATCAGAAATCAGCATTTGATCAAGATCCATATTGTTGTTTCGATTAGAAGTTAATTTGTACATCGATCACGATCAGAGGGTTGCACAACGATCAGCGATCAAGTTGCACCATCTTGATGACGATCAAAGGTCCATTTGCACTTCGATTACGATCAGAAGGTTGCACAATGATCAATGATCAAGTTGCACCATCTCAAACACAATCAGAAGTCAATGTGTGCTTCGATCACGATCAGAAAGTTGCATTAGATCAGTAGTCAATGTGTGCTTCGATCACGATCAGACGGTTGCATTCGGTCAACGATTAAGTTGCGCCATCTTGATCACGATTAGAGGTCAATTTGCACTTCGATCATGATCAGAAGGTTGCACAATGATCGGCGATCAAGTTGCACCATCTTGATCATGATCAGAAGTCAATGTGTGCTTTGATCATGATCAGACAGTTGCATTCAATCAATGATCAAGTTGTGCCATCTCAATCATGATTAGAGGTCAATTTGCACTTGGATCACGATGAGAAGGTTGCACAATGATCAGCGATCAAGTTGCGCCATCTCAATCATGATCTTGGAATGGAACTATCAAAAGGAGGAAAAATCACCCTCATTCAAGCCGTTCGGCAATCCCTGCCTCTCTATGTTCTGTCAGTATAAGCCCCCCCCAATTTCTGTTCTAAACAGATTGGAAAACATGTATGTTAAACTTCTTAGGGGACCAAACAGATGAGGGAGAGGTCAATTTGTACTTGGATCACAATCAAAAGGTTGCACAGCAATCATCGATCAAGTTGCACAATCTCGATCAATTTGCACTTCAATTCAAACAGTGTTGGTTGATTGGGACTTCCACTCGATGAGAAGTTGTCGATTGGCACTTTAATGCCAACAGCGACTAGCTTGGCACTTCGAGCATGAGGCCTTCAAATTTTAAGATTCGACTAGTGACCAGAAGCTTGTTCAACTTGTCCCATGGGAGAAGATCAACGATAATTTTTCATCCAGAAGTCCGATCGACCCCAAATTTTTATACAAGTCAGAAGACTTGAAGTGAAGCATGTTCACCAAGTTTCAAGTCAATCAGAGGTCCCCAAGATAATTTGTATCAGAGCTAAGTTCTAGCCTGATGTGTGGGAGAAGATATATGATAACTTCTAATCTAGAAGTCCGATCAACCCCAAATTTTCATAGAGAGTAGAAAGTTCATGTTGAAGTAGTTCCTCAAAATTTCACCTTGATCAGAGGGCAAGAAGTTCTCCAGAAGACCATTGCAAATAGTCACTGTCTTGCTAAATTCCAGCTTGACATACAAGCAATATTTTGAAGATAACTTTCAATGTGACGGTCCGATTGATCTCAAATTTTGAAGAACAATTGCAGATCTATCCATAAGCTACTTCACCAAGTTTTATGCCGATCAAAGGCCAGGAAGGCACCCATCCAGTTAGTCGAATGGGGAGCCAATGCATTCTAATCATGTCAAAAGTTGTCAAGATATTTCTAAGCCATTGATGAATATTTCGATGTGCTGCCTACCTAAAACTAAGGAAGTCAAAAGTGTTATCACAATATTTCCATCCATACTTTTCATGTCACTGGTTATTGATGAGGCAAAGACGATATTTTTGTTCGGGTATCGACGAGGCCGAACAACCCCTGTCTGTGACTAACGAAACCGGACACCATTCATGCCAGGTACTGATGAGGAAAATGCATCCATTTGTTGGTGACTGACGAAGCCAAATAACCCCCTAATTGGAAATTTATGGATATTCCAATGTTCACCAAACTTATTTGTGATAGCACCATGGACTGGCGAAATTATAGGTTTGCATACTTACATGTATGGGTATATGCATTGCATCTATTCATCAAGGGCAAAGTTATTTCGAGGCTTGAAAACGACGACCATTAGCATAATTTAATCAGAGCGCACTTGTTCTGCGGATGTAATTAACCAGGAGCTTTTTAAAAGCCCTGAGGAACCATGAACTGATCCGTTTGAGACCTAGCCTTGGTTTTCGCACTAGACTCGCCCAGATTCTAATATGCGGAATAGCGGGATCTTACTCGGAAATACCGAAACCCAAAGGTTGATCGAAAACAAAACCCAAAGTAATTGCACAACTCTTTATTTCAAAGAGAGCTTTATACGTCGAACGTTAGGCACACTTGCCTACGTCAAAAGAACTATAAGTGTATAAAACTCAAATAAGTTCTATGACTCTTCGATGATCTAAACTAGACCTATTACAAGGTATTTATAGTCCAACCGTATGAGTACGTATCAGACTTAGTAACCTAAACATATTAGACTCATATAACTAACTAACTAATCCTAAACAGATAAGCTTAGTTATATATATTTGGATCGGATTACAATTCCGAACGGAGAACAAATTCCTTTTCATTGTCGCAAACCAATCCATGGTCACGAAACCTTTCCGAACACGGTTAAGGTCGCGAAGCCGTATGCGATCAGGACTTGGTCGCAAATCCGTATGCGATCAGGACTTGGTCGCGAATCCATATGCGATCAGGACATGGTCGTGAATCCGTATGCGATCAGGACTTGGTCGTGAATCCTTATGCGATCAGGACTTGGTCGCGAATCTGTATGCGATCAGGACTTGAAGATCCTTCCAGATCATGACTCCCTTGTTGAGAAGGAGCCAACCCCTGTTGTGACCTCTCGATCAAACTGGAGATGTGGGAATTGGGTTTGTCCATGTTTTTTGGTGTACCACTTTGCCGCACGTGCTCGTTGATCTTTCCGACCGATTCGAAAAGTCTCCTTGGTGCCACTGCAGGTGGTAGTCACCTTCTTCTCCAAAATCACATTTTCACGTAGAGGTTCGTCTCGTTGATAGACCAAGTCTTCAACAGATGGTACTATGGTATCTGGCTCATCATCCAGCATTGAAGTCTCAAAGAGTTTGAATCCTTCCCAAGGTCGCAAACCTTTCCAAAGTCGCAAACCTTTTCGTGGTCGCAAATCCGTTGCGAACTCGACCTAAGATCCTCCCAGATCATGACTCCCCTGTTGAGAAGGAGCCAACACCCGTTGGTGACCAACTGTGAAGATGTAGAGAATGACTAGGAGTTTTGGAACGAACACACGATGAGCAATGCTACAATCGTCGGATCGAATGTATGGATAGGCGCTCATGGAGCTTGGCACCTCCGTCATGGATTGTGGCCTTGGCCACTCGCGGATAGCCTTTCCCTTGTCGAGGTTGATACCATCACCGATCCCAAAGCTAGAATTGCAAAGTTTGAATAGTGGCGCCGTAGAGACAACTTGCATGTCATTTTCGACTAGTCGTTGTGGTGATCGACTATATACCTCTGCGAATAGCATGTTGTTTTATTCCGGCAAGCTTGCTAAACAACCACCACTTTCCATACTCGATGCAGCACAATCCTCTTGGCAAATTGGGCGCATCACGCTCAGCACACCACTTTGAGCATGCATTGACAATCCGTTTCGCCTGATTTGCTATCATCAAGTTCTTGGTGTCGACGTGATCATTTTTGCTGATGATAAATTTCGTCCCATCCTTTGTGAGGTCATATTCTTGAGCTCTTCGGTAGTAATGGGCGTCACGATAGTACAAGAACGGACTTTCAAAAATCACTTGGCAAATATCGATGGGGATGACATCGCATTTAAGCTCGTCGATGTAACGAGCAGATATTGCAAACTTTAGAGTATACTAACTCTTGATTTGCTGATTCACGTCGGAAGTGAACCATCCTAGAGGATATGGTCACTACTACAGAAGTGCATTCCACTAACCCTTATTTTCTAACGGTTGTAAGCAATCTAGGAAAAATCCGATAGAATAGGACGACAGCGGCGGAAAACCATCATTTTACTATCGGTTATACACTAATCCAACGTTAGTGAAATGCAAATACGTTTTACTATCGGTTATTACTGTACAAACCGATATAATATATTAAATAGTACTATCGGTTTTCCATTTTTAACTGATAGTGAAATTACTGACTTTTTACTATCGGTTATTACTGTACCAACCGATATAATATATTACAATAGTACTATCGGTTTTTCGTTCGTAACAGATAGTAAAATTACTCACTTTATACTATCGGTTGGTACTGTATTAACCGATATAATATATTGAATAGTACTATCGGTTTTTCTCGGGTAACTGATAGTGAAATTACTGACTTTTTACTATCGGTTATTACTGTACTAACCGATACAATATACTACATAGTACTATCGGTTCAACAACACAAACCGATAGTAAAATGACTTCATATACACTAATGGTTATGACAGTGGGGACCTTATTTTACTATCGGTTAGTGTTGTTGAACCGATAGTAAAATTGGACAACTTAATTAGGTCGACCCCTGCTCTGCGCTCTACATGTTGGAATCATTTCAGCCGCGCACAACTCCAAGCTAGAGTGATTTGGAGAAGCTAGCTGAGAGGTTGATCATATTTCCATCCCCCTCGGTATTGTCATCTTCTCATCACCTCTCTCTCTCTCGATCACTCTTTCACACTCTCCCTCTCTCTCTCTACTTGCAATTCATTAAACTAGATACATGTATCTCTAAGCTAGCTAGAAGGCTGGGTTGGCTAGCTAGCTATAGCTTGCTGAATTTAAGCAGCTAGCTAGCTGGCTCTTCCAATTAATGCATGCATCAAGTTAATTAGGGTTTCATATATACAAATCCATTTAATGTAATTAAACAGCTCATGCATGTACACACATATGGCCTAGCTAATTATGTTTCATTCATATATGCATGCCCTGAGTCATTAATTATTTATTTGAATTTGTCAATTTTGTGAAATAATTGTAGATGGACCGAGAATATTGGATGTATGGAATAAAACGTACTACTGTTGAGTATTTGGAGGGTGTGAATGGATTTATTAAATTTGCTGAGCAAGAGAAGGCGAAGAAGGGAGAGAAAGATATGCATTGTCCTTGTATAGATTGTATGAACTTAAAAAGGTTCGGCAACTCTGATCAGATTAGGAGTCATTTGATTCGTCGTGGTTTTAACGCACGCTATACCCGTTGGATATGGCATGGTGAAGATCTTGAGGAAACGAGCACTACCGCTACCACTCAGCAGCACCCGGAAGTGGATTGCAGTAATGATGATCATGATCAAAACATTGATAATGTTCATTCGGAAGTCCATGTAGATGACGACAATTTAGATGAAATGTTACGTGATGTAGAAGAGGACTACAGCGAAAACGATTTAGCTAAATTTCAGAAATTAATTGTTGATTCTGAGAAGCCTTTGTTCCCCGGATGTGAAACATTTACAAAGTTGTCTTCTGTGTTGAGATTATATAACTTGAAGGCAAGCAACGGTTGGAGCGATAAGAGTTTCACGGCGCTATTGGATCTGTTAGCGGACATGCTTCCAGAGGGAAATGAGTTGCCAAGATCGGTTTACCAGACCAAAAAACTATTGTGTCCGTTGGGAATGGAAATCGAAAGAATACATGCATGCCCAAATGATTGTGTTCTGTACCGTAACGAGTACGAGGATTTGCATGTTTGTCCAAGATGCGGTGCATCGCGGTATAAGCATGGGACAGAATTTATCACAATGGATGTGATGAGGTAAAGAAAGGGCCTTCGGCCAAAACTGTGTGGTATTTGCCTGTGATTCCCAGATTGAAACGGCTGTTTGCAAATCCGAAAGATGCGAAGTACTTGCGTTGGCATGTTGAAGGTCGGAAACAAGACGGAAAACTAAGACATCCAGCTGATTCCATTCAATGGAGAAACATTAACAGAACATTCGGTGAGTTTGGCGGCGAAGTGAGGAATATAAGGTTTGGGCTAAGTACGGATGGTATGAATCCACACGGAAATATGAGCAGTCGACATAGCACTTGGCCGGTTCTTTTATGCATCTACAATCTTCCTCCTTGGTTATGTATGAAGCGGAAGTACATCATGATGTCGTTACTAATTTCAGGACCCAGACAACCCGGGAATGATATTGACGTGTTTCTATCACCGTTAGTCGAGGACTTACAAAAATTGTGGAGCGAAGGGGTGCGGGTGTGGGATGCACATAAGCGAGAGAATTTCATGTTGCGGGCCATGATATTTTGTACCATAAATGATTTCCCGGCCTATGGAAATTTGTCGGGGTATAGTACGAAAGGAGTCAAGGCTTGTCCTATTTGCCTGGATGAAACTGAAAGCATGTGGTTATCGAACTGCAGAAAAACAGTGTACATGGGTCACCGCAGATTCCTTCCGATGCATCACGCCTACCGTAAGAAGAGGAAGTCATTCAATGGGAAGCCTGAGAAAGGATCAGCCCCAGTGTTTGTGACTGGTAAGGAGCTTTACTTGCGCGTGAAGGACATCAAAGTTGAGTTCGGTAAATGTTCTAAACCTCCAGGAAAAAATGTTTGGAAGAAGAGATCGATTCTTTGGGATCTGCCATATTGGGAGCACTTACAAGTTCGACATTGCATTGATGCCATGCACGTAGAGAAAAATGTTTGTGACAGTTTGATTGGTTTGTTGTTGAACATTCCAGGAAAGACGAAAGATGGCATCAACGTTCGCCGTGACATGCTCGACATGGGCATAAGGACTGAGCTTGCACCGTTGGAGAAGGGAAAGCGGACATACCTCCCCCCGGCCTGCTATACTTTGTCAAAAAGAGAAAAAACAGAACTCTGTCAGTGCCTACATGGTGTCAAAGTTCCATGCGGGTATTCTGCGAACTTGAAAAAACTTGTGTCCATGAAAGACTTGAAACTGGTTGGTATGAAGTCCCATGATTGTCATGTACTGATGTCACAAATGCTTCCCATTGCTATCAGAGGCATTCTCCCAGTCAAAGTCAGAGAGACAATTACAAAGCTATGTTATTTCTTCAACACAATATCTGGCAAGGTACGTAAGCGTGTACTCCTAGCAAGTTAATTAGCTCCATTCGTGGAACTTGTCAGATTTTTTGGATCTGAATATTTGCTGCAACTGTGTCCTTGCAGGTAATTGATATGGATGGACTGGACGATTTGCAACGCGATGTGACTACCACTCTTTGTCAGCTGGAGATGTATTTCCCTCCATCCTTTTTTGATGTTATGGTCCATCTAATTGTTCACCTTGTCAGAGAAATTAAGTTTTGTGGACCCGTGTTCCTGCGCTACATGTATCCATTTGAGAGATTTATGGGTATCTTGAAGGGATATGTAAGGAATCGATATCGGCCTGAGGGCAGTATTATTGAAGGTTATGCCGCGGAGGAGGTGATCGAATTTTGCACCAACTATATGGCCGGGGTTGACCCAATTGGCGTTCCTACGTCTCGGCATGAGGGCAGGCTTCAGGGCATTGGAACGATTGGATTTAAAGCAGTCGTCCCCTCTAGTGATCTGTATACAAAAGCCCATTTTTGGGTCTTACAGCACATGACGGGGGTGGAGCCATACATACACGAGCACAAGGAAATGTTACGGAAACAGAATCCCTCGAAGCCAGAGATTTGGGTCACCAGAGAACATAATAGGAAGTTTGCTGGGTGGATCGAAAATAGAGTCCTGCAAGCTTCTGAGGGCGATGTAGATGAAGATGTTACATGGTTGGCCAGAGGGCCTAGATTTACTGTAGGGACTTGGCAGGGGTATGACATCAACGGCTATTCATTTTACACAAAAACTCAGGACGAGAAGAGTGCTATGCAATGTAGTGGAGTGACACTACTTGCTATTTCGGAGGATGCCAGGGCAGTAAGAGCACTCGACTCATATTACGGTGTTATTGAGGAAATATGGGAGCTCGATTATGTATTACTTAAGATTCCTCTGTTTCGATGCCAATGGGTCGAAATCCCTCGAGGTGTTAAAGTCGACAATTATGGGTTTACTCTAGTCGATCTCAGTAGAGTCGCACACAAAGATGATCCATTAATACTTGCTGAGCAAGCCACACAGGTGTTCTACATCGTTGACCCGGCCAACCCAAAGTTGCACGTTGTCCTTCACAGTAAGAGACGTATTGTTGGGGTCGAAGACGTTGTGGATGAAGAAGAGTACGATCAGTTCGACGAACTACCTCCATTTTTAGATGGAATCCTTCAATCTGTCCCTACCGAAGATATTGACGAAACAAGTTACCTGCGAGACGACCACGAAGAAGGATTATGGGTGGACAACCATTCTTGACTAATTTGCAATATGTAAGTGACGTATATTACTTGGATCGAAGAATGTTCAAATCAATTTTCAAAAATTCTTTGGGAAAACATACGTGATGCATTGAGAATCATTTCTGCAAATTTTCATTTCAATTGGAGTATATACTTGATTTGAGCAATAATTGATTCTTTTCACAAATATATATGAAAACTGCAAATTTTCATTCCATGATTGGTCTTTATTGTTATTTTATTTCAAAATTATTGCAAGCCATTTGCATGGGGTTTCAGGTGTCTTTACAAGTGCAAAATGATGTACTGAGACCCATCTGTATTTGTTCTCAGGAAATACCTTTAGATCAATTTAACAGTATTATACTATCGGTTTCAACCTCCAAACCGATATGAAATTAACATATACTATCGGTTTATTGTCATAACCGATAGTAAATACAATACAAAATGATGTACTGAGATCCTCTGTAATTCTTCTAAGGGAAATCCTTTAGGGTCAATAGCATTGTATTTTACTATCGGTTATAACTGTGAAACCGATATGAAATTAAACTATACTATCGGTTTATCGTTCACAACCGATAGTGATTTACACTGTGTTATGATCCCCTGTTCTTAGTTTACTATCGGTTTACTGTTCACAACCGATAGTGATTTACACTGTGTTATGATCCCCTGTACTTAGTTTACTATCGGTTTACTGTTCACAACCGATAGTGATTTACACTGTGTTACGAAAACCCTAACTTACATGTTTTTACTATCGGTTTTGTGGTGATGAACCGATAGTAAATATTCATTTATTAGGTTATAACCTGCACGATTTTCCCTCCAGTGCAACTGATCACATTCCAAATCGAAAAATACTCGCGCGGAAAACCCTAGAATCGCCGACGTTCGCTTCTTCGCTCCTCTGCGCCACTGGTTCTCCACCGTCTCCGGCATTGCATTGCGCCACCGCCTCCGGCCACTCCACGATCCACTGTAAGTGTTCTTGACCAAATCGCTCGCGTGTATTGCTTAATTTTGTATGCAATGGTTCATATCCCGTTCCATGGATTACAAATAGAAACCTAGAGTAAAATTCATGAACTACAAACTTGATAGCTATGAGAATGACAGAATTGATGAAAATCATAGCAATTTGTCATACAGTGTAGTTCACTATCGGTTTCTTACTCAGAACCGATAGTAAATACCATAAACTGATTTTTCTGTTAATTATATCCCATTTCTAATTTTCATCTGAAATTTTGGTTCATTTATATTTTAACATACCTTATGTTCCTGCTGAGCAATTACTTTATGTTCTTGCTGAGCAATTTTGGAAATTTTTTCTAATTCAGACTTGATTACTATCGGTTTGACTTGGAAAACCGATAGTAAATAGTAGTGCCATCATAGTTTGCACAGCTAATATGAGTTTTCTGTGAATTACTTCCCATTTTCTAATTTTCATCTCAAATTTAGGTTCATTTATTTTTTAACATACCTTATGTTCCTGCTGAGCAATTACTTTATGTTCCTGCTGAGCAATTTTGGAAATTTTTCCTAATGCTGACTTGATTACTATCGGTTTGACTTGGAAAACCGATAGTAAATAGTAGTGCCATCATAGTTTGCACAGCTAATATGAATTTTCTGTGAATTACTTCCCATTTTCTAATTTTCATCTCAAATTTAGGTTCATTTATTTTTTAACATACCTTATGTTCCTGCTGAGCAATTTTTGAAATTTTTCCTAATGCTGACTTGATTACTATCGGTTTGACTTGGAAAACCGATAGTAAATAGTAGTGCCATCATAGTTTGCACAACTAATATGAATTTTCTGTGAATTACTTCCCATTTTCTAATTTTCATCTCAAATTTAGGTTCATTTATTTTTTAACATACCTTATGTTCCTGCTGAGCAATTACTTTATGTTCCTGCTGAGCAATTTTGGAAATTTTTCCTAATGCTGACTTGATTACTATCGGTTTGACTTGGAAAACCGATAGTAAATAGTAGTGCCATCATAGTTTGCACAGCTAATTTGAATTTTCTGTGAATTACTTCCCATTTTCTAATTTTCATCTCAAATTTAGGTTCATTTAAATTTTAACAGATTTTATTTTCCAGCAGAGAGATTAGCATAGTTTCCACTGCTAATCTTTTAAATTTTCCTGAATATAGACCTTAGTACTATCGGTTTTCCTTTTAAAACCGATAGGAAATATAGTATTTGTTAGTTTGCACTGCTCATCTGAATATTCTGTGAATTACTTTGTCATGTACCTTTCTTCATATCAATTGGATGGTTTGTTTATGGTATTTTAGGTAAAGCCATGTCGGCATCTTCCTCGGCTGATACTAGTGATTCGGCGAGGGCGAACGTAGATGGCGCTGCCTCGTCCCAGCGCAAGAGGAAGGCGCGAGGCGCGACGATGTTGGGTCGTTTGGCCAAACGCGCGGATCTTTCCTGTGAGTTCAACCAGTTCGGGAGACCGATCGGGAAGAACGCCGGGCACTATGCTGCCTATGTTGGCTTGTTGGCGAAGGAAAGGGTGAAGATCACCGTCCAGAGCTGGAAGGACGTCAAGGCCGATGAGAGGGATAGGCTGTGGGCGGAAGTGAAGGTAAAATTAATCAAAATCACTGAACTCTTGAGTAATCACATTCCCTTGGTTTATCCTAGAGATTAGGTAAGTCCTACTTATATGCACCATTTGAAACAGGCCAAGTGGAACATCCCGGACGATGGTCCCAAGATAGCTTGCTTGAAGGACATGAACAACACGTGGAAAACCTTCAAGAGCGTCCTCGTCAGTACCTTCCTCGCTAAAGGCGAATCTCCATGCGAGAAGTACCCCTTCATAACGGAGGAGGTATGGGAGCAATTCGCCCAACAGAAGGGGACTCCTGAGTTCAAGGTATGAATGGTTCCTTTGCTTGGTTACACCATTGTATGCAGTAAGCAGTGGTGCATTAATTTTCTTGTTTCTGGTACGAAGGCCCTCAGCGAGAAGAACAGGGCAATCCAGAGGAGGAACAACCACCCACACCGGCTCGGTTCTCGCGGCTATGCGGGGAAGGAGGAGCAGTGGAAGAAGGGTGAAGACGACGCGTCGCATTTCGTCGACTCCCCTGACCTACCACTCTCCGAGATCCGCGATCAGCGATGCAAGCGCTGGTGGCTGGCCAGAGGGACCGTGTCGGCCACGGGGACTGTGGCGTTCTCAAACCCCAGGGACGTCGAGGTCGTGCAGCGACTCGTAAGTTGGCTAACTATGATCACTAGTGTGCGCACAACTTTGTATATATTTCTTCCTCACAATGGAGAGCTTTCAATGTAACAGATCTCTTGCTCGAAGGAGGCGACCGAGGGATTGTTCAGTCCCCATAGGGAGAACGACATCCTTACCCGGGCTCTAGGGAACAAGGAGCATCCAGGGCGGACGCGAACCGTGGGGGCTGTGGTGCCATGGAAGGAAGGCTTCTCGGACCCCGGGCAAAAGGCGAAGAAGCCTGGCAGCTGGAAGGAAAGGGAAGTGGAGCTATCTCAGAAGATACGGGCAGATGTGACTGCACAATTCGCGGACATGTTCGCTCAAATGAACGAGAAATATGAACGCCTAAGCCGAGTTGTGCAGTCCAAGGGTTTAGATCCAGCTGCCGAGGTCGACGCTGCCAGGCCGAGTAGTGTTGGCTCGAAGGTTCACGTGGATCCGGTGGACCTGATCGAGGTATTGCAACTCTTGAGCTATATATGCAGTTCGGCTGATGCCACTCCCGTTACGTTAGAATTGTTTCGCTAACCTGTTATAATTGTTGCAAATTGCAGAAGCCGGAGAGCTGTACCCTATTGATCAACATAGGCGACAAACCTGTTGCGGTTGCAAACGGGGTCGTATACCAGTCTTGGGAGGATGTCCGGATCCACTGCGTACCTCTGGAGCCTGGATTCGCAAAGGTACAGGTGGACATGGCCCTCCCGGGCTACAGCTCTTTTTCATTGCCCGTCCCAACGGACGAAATGCGGACAATTGGCGAGGCATTGGGCTCGTACATACAGTGGCCCAAGAAGGGTGTTAGACTACAGGAGGTAAACCCTAGCCATTCTAGCTTACAACTCAGTTAATATACTTAATTTTCAAAATCTAATTTAAGCGTTTGTTCTTAAAGTGGACGATGGATACCAGCACACTTCCTGAGGACACCAGCCCCGCCACAACGCATGAGCGAACTCCTTCGGCCCCCATGCCTCCTCCGACGGCCTCAAACCCTTCGCCATCAAATGAGGCCGACGGCACCACACCCCAACCTTCGAAGGTATACACTCGCTCCCCACCCAAAGGCAAGGGCAAGGCCAAAGGCAAGGGCAAGGCCAAAGGCAAGGCCAAACAAAGCCAGCCGGGTACGTTCAAGAACGGGTCCCCACTCGTGTCGGAGTACCTTCTGCGCAATATGGATCAAATAACCAGAAGTCTCCACGAGTGGTACCTGACCCGGTCTAGGCGCCACATCAACTTCTTGGTTCACTTCAGGCCAGCCCATTTTCACCGTGAGCCCGGGAGCATATCGGTGGCCCACGAGGATTTGTTCGACCTCCTCAACTGGCGGGAGCTTGATATGTCCATCATACGGACTGGAGTCCTGTGAGTGTGCTGTTGTCTGAAGTTATCACAGTTCGTTTCATAAATCTAATCACTTTTTGTATGCACTACTTACTAATGTCTACTTTGCATCCAGGTGCATGTATAGGCTGGCGTCGATGAGGGCATGTGACAAGGTGGGTTTCCTCGACCCAGAGAAAATAAGCCTCACGATGCTAGAGCACGACCAAGCACATGCGGAGGAATACATATCAAGGGCACTACTAGCGCAGCAGGACCGAGAGTTCATCCTTGCGCCGTACCACCAAAGGTTAGTGCATTTCCTACTAATTTAACTCATTCTTGTATGTTACGCCTAACATATGTATGAAACGGTTCGCTTATATATGCAATGTAGGGGCCACTGGGTCCTCGCCGCCATTTGCCCATGGATGAATGAGGTCTATTACCTCGATTCGATGAGCGACAAGGTGGCGCATGTTTTCACCCTCACATGGCACATAGACGCGTAATGTGAGACCCCCATTTGAGGGTCACCTTGGCAACCGCCCAGGTAGATTGCGCACAGAAAGGTACATCACAAGCTCACAACAACAAAATTCACTTTAAATAATAAAGCTGGTAGATAAAGCAAGTACAAGGTCACGAGGACCACTATTACAATATCATAATGCCAAGGGTGGCACTAATTAAAGTTGATACAAAAGTAGAGAGTTTTTCAAAATCAAGAATCGGTATCGAAGCACCGAACACAGAGAGACAACACAAAAAGCAACCACAAGGGTCTTCATTTTCTTCTGCAGCGGCTCTGGAAGGGTTTCCTCCACATCGGACTCAACTTGGCTCATGACCCTCCTAGAAACTCAAATCGCCTGAGAAGGCTCCTTCCTCTTCTTGGTGCTCGCAGTCAAAGGAATCAGGATCCTCGAATCCTTTCTTCTGAATTTGTTTGTAAAGGCAAGGGTGAGCATGTTTTTACACAATGCTCAGCAAGTCTCGTTACAAGAATGCAGGCATATAGATGAGGAGTGATCAAGAAAAGGGTTTAAGACTTATAATTATAAATAGTATAGATTTCAATTCTTTGATCTCTCAAATGAGGGTTTTATTTTCAACAACGGGGTTTTGTAAATCTTAAGTTATACTTTAGAAATCGTTATGTGTGATGGTCTCCCATGAGTCATCACTTTTATCAACCATATTATGAAAACATTCCAAATCATTACTTGTGCTATAACCCATGGATAACATCCACTACGAAAAGACTCCTGAACCTGGGAGTACAGAGTATCTGATACTTCTTTTACACTTTGCAAAGGTGTACCTCTTTTTAAATCCACCAGTTCACTCGGCTTTCAAGTCGGGCCAACTCCATGTGACTTATACACATGTGACAAGGCCGAGATCACACAACGCTTTACAGTCCAGTATTAACAGTATCCCCGCCCGGTAAATAGACAGTTAAGTCTCAAGTACCGTTGTGGGTCTTTCCCACTGCCTTACTTCCTAGCCTCTCTGGTCTATGTTCCCGCAGGACACATAGCCTTGGTCTATGTCCACGCGAGACATACGACCATTTAAGATTACAACCGCTCACGGCTTAATCAGGTCTAGGGCGCCTTCCTTCTTTTACGCCTTTTCCTCTCATCATTTTTCTGAACTCACATCACTCGTGGCCGAACCTTGGCCTTCCAGTTTCCATGCGAGAAACCAGATCGACAAACCATGCAGGGAACTGCTAATACCAAAAAGCTACTAAGTTGTGCCTGTCCCATACCAGGCAAGTGGTTGGTACGTTTACAATTCGCATAGAGACACAGCACAAGGTTCTCGTCCTTATGAACCAATAGTGAGGAGCATTCACATTCCCTGGTGCGCACCGCACCCTCTCCATACAATCCAATCCTCACTACTGATCCCTTTTATCAGTTTTCTTGACAAAACGGTTTTCATTACAACTTCTCATGTATTTGACCATTTCAAGTTTAATGTGGATATTCAGTATATGAGTCCTAGGGTGACAAAAGCATATATAAGAAGGTTCAATAACAAAAGAGGTTTCATGATTCATTAGATAATATCTACTCATGTCATTCAAACATAGCTTGTATCTCAAATAAGCATGCATAGTAAGAAACAGTGAATATACTTCATATGAAAATATTGGATGAGACATGATCAAAGGAATGAGGCTTGCCTTGCACTGCTGGGTCTAATTATTCAGACGAACCTCGAAGACTTCTTCCGCTCCTTCAGCTTCGGGCTCTGCGGCGGACACAAGCAATACAACACATACGCTACATAAGCATACATAAAATAGTTTCCATAGAAAATATTAAGTAAATAAGTCATGCATGCAGGGGAAAAGGTTAGGGCAAGGTCACAAGGGTTCTGGTCGAAGAAACGGCTAAAAAGGATTGAACGTCGAAGGGTCGACATTCAGTTCACGGCTTTGGCATAGCCATAAGTTGGTTTTAGGTAGGTTTTCTGGAGAAGTGGCAGAAGGGAAAGATGTAGAACACAACTCCAGGAATCTAGGGGACAAAGTGACATTTCCATTGCTCAAACAGAAGGGGTCAAACAAGGCTAATGCCAGTGGCTGACATGCACTGACATAGTGCAGACATTGCCAAAAACTAGGGCAAGGCACAGCTTTTGATACAGGGCTCCAATTGATGCACAACTTTGTCTGGGAGGTAGGCATTGATAACAGGAACAATTAAGTCAACAGGATCTAGGGTAAGAAATGGCTGGAAAGAAGGAAATTTGATGATGAACTGAGATGAACTGGCTGTACTAGATCAGTTCTGGACAAAAACTTGGCAAAGCTATATCTTCCAATCTAGGCCGATCTAGGTATCGGGCTAGAAGACAAAAATGCTCAGGAGGCTAAGGCACATCTAAATGACAAGGTGATTTGGGCTGAAACGGCCGGGAACACTTTTCCGGTCATCGGCGCCGGAGAAGAAGCACTGCCAGCTGTGGGTTTCTGCTACAGGCCGAAAGAACTCTAATCCAAGCTTGGAGAGCATCTAGGAGGTATAAGGAAGCTGTTGGCACGGTTAATTTGGTCAGATAATCACCGGAGAAGCCTGGCGACGATCGCCGGCGACTGGTGAAATCCGGATTTGGGGAAACCATCAATTTAAGCTCAATCTGGAAATCTAAGTACACAGGCTTGCTTGAAATAACTCACTGATCATTTCTCTTCACAGGCTCGAGGGCTAATTCGAGGTAGATTGGCCAGCATTGCCGGAACAGGGCATTTAGCAATTCCGGCGATCACCGGCGATGGGGATCGATCTGGTGCAATTGGGAGCTATGACACAGAGAGGGAGAAGAGAGGAACTTACTGGTGGCCTTGGATTGGAGATTGGGGCTGTGGAGAGCTCTGGCGACGGCGGCCTCGAAAACAGCTCGCCGGGGAAGAAGCTGTTCGCGGCGGCGCTGGAGAGTTGGTGGTTTTCTGGTACTGGAAACTGAAGCAATGCACTTAGGAGTATTTATAGGCGCTGAAGCAATCCTCTGGTCGACAAATTGGGGAACAGAGGCGACCAAGTCGACCGCGAAGCGACTGGACACAGCGGGAACTTGTGCCGGCGATGATGGCGAGGCACTGGCATGCAGCGGTGCAGGCTTTTGGCAGTGGATGGCACTGGCGCAAGCGACGAGGGAACGGTGAAGTGAAAGCTCCGTCGACGCGTGGCCGAGACGTGTCGAACGGGTGAAGCTGGACTTGCTGGTTCGCGGGCTCGCGCGCGGGGAAGACATTGGTTGTGCTGGCGCGGCCGAGGTGGCGTCCACGGCGGTGCCACGAGTGCGCACGGGTGTCAGCTACGTGGCTGAGGTGTTGGCACGGCAGGAGGTTCACCGGCGGCGAAGAACACGGCGATGCACTGCGGCGGGTTCTGCTGAGACACGGCCAGGGGCCTAAATTCAATAAAAGGACTGATTTGCGATGATCTTTCTTTGGAGTTTGGACCTGATTGCAATTCTGGAGATTTGGGGGTCCAAATTGAACTTTGATTTCGCAGCTGAGTGATACTAAAATGCTGGGACTCATCTGGCAGGAAATTTGGTGAAATTGAACAAGATTTGAGGGTTTCGACAAAAATCCGAAAACAGAGTAATTAGGGTAAAACAGGGTAATTAGGGTTTCAAAAACGGGAAAGGTCGAAACTCAGGTTTAGGGTAAGATTTGGAAATTCTTCCAGAAGGGAAAAATGTTCAAAATAGTGAAAGGAAGGTGTTCACTGAATCAGATCAAAGTTTGGAGATGGTCTGAGACTTTTAGTCTTTTTGGGCTTCTGACATTCTGAAAAGGGCTGATTTGTGAAAAGGTATGAATGACAAGAGTTTGATTGCCAACTTTTTGGGGTAAGATACTGGCATAACTGGGATCTCATTCTGATATAGGGAGGGACGAGGTAAGCCAAGATTTGGGAAAAATCGGGGTGTTACACGTAAGTAACATAGTTGTCTTAAATTTTTCTCTGACTAGCTAATTAATGATAAGATATTAATCGACAATGCTAAATTAAATACAGGGCTTTCAAAAATTATGCTAGTGCTGGAGGGAGGCATGACGCGTCGAAGGGTACAACAATTTCTTGGAAAGAATATGAGGTAATTAATATGGATGGAAGTACTCATGATGAGTCTTTTAATTTAAGCTTAATTAGTTCTTTCGAGTTAATGTGGGTTTATGTCTTTGCATATGCAATTTTTCCAGTGCCATCAGCAGCCACAATCGTGGGAATGTGGCTTCTATGTCATGAGATTCATGTATGACCTGATCAGGAGAAACTTTGCCCAATTCCCTAAGGTAACTATTTTTGCTGACTCAAAGTCGAACTTTAATTAGATGTGACGTACGATCCTAACTTCATACACGCATATATGCAGAGCACCATGTTGAAAGAGCAATATGAGTTGCCTCAATTGAAGGAGCTGCGAACAATTTGGGCTCAATATGTCATGGAAGAAGTGGCTATCAACGATCGATAGTAACTGACTTGTGTTGATTATTGTATTTGTGAATATATATTGAATGTGTTGATTCATTGATTTGTGAATATATGTGAATATATGTGAATAGATTCATTGATGTATTTGTGAATAAACTCGATCAATATGTGCATAAATTCAGTCTGTCCAATGCATGTGTATATTACTGTATTAGTGTATTTGTGAACAAATTCAATATGTGAATATTGGTGAATATTTGTAAATATTGGTGTATTTGTGAATGATCCAATGTATCTCTGTATTGCTGTATGTATATTGTTGTATGTATCTCTGTATTGCTGTATGTATATTTGTAAATATTTAGTACTAACCGTGCCACTACATAACCGATAGGAAAAACTAATATTACTATCGGTTATATACTACAACCGATAGAATAAAGTTTCCAGTACTAACTGTGTCCACACAATACTATCGGTTCATATTTAGAAACCGATAGAATACAGTTTCCTGTACTAAACGAGTCTACAAAATACTATCGGTTATATAATATAACCGATAGAATAAATTTTCCAGTACTGACTGTGTCCACACAATACTATCGGTTTATATATAACAACCGATAGAATAAAGTTTCCAGTACTAAATGTGTCGACAAAATACTATCGGTTTATATAAGAGCCGATAGAAAAAAATGTTTAGATTACTATCGGTTTAGATCCTAGCCGATACAAAAGGTCTAAACAATACTATCGGTTTTTATACGAGCCGATAGAAAAAACTTATACAATACTATCGGTTTAAAACCGAGCCGATAGAAGAAATAGTCGATAGCGATTAGTGAACGTTGGGATTGTAGATGTTTTACTAACGGTTTTTGAACCGATAGAAGTGTGCTGCCCTCTACTATCGTGCCGACCACTATCGGTAAGAGAACCGATAGTAGAGTGGATTTTTAACCGATAGTGAAAAGCATTTCTGTAGTAGTGGGTCGAGGATGATGAGTCGTCCGCAAACCAAGTTCTTTTGGCTTCCGGGGTCGAAGATGGCTGCGACCACTTCGTGCTTCACCTATATTAACAGTGAACAATTCCTCTGTCGGGTTGTAGTCAATTGATGAACCCGAAACTTTTTCTTTCGGCATTGCCATTAGAGACAAGATCGTGTCCGCCTTTTCAACCGAATCCAACTGGATAATTTGCTCTGCGAGCGGAATAGAAGTAACCATAGCTGTTCGTGGGCTTGGTTCATCCCTCCTTTTTCTTTCTGGTCGCAGTTCAGGATGAAGTTTATAACACTTCTCTTTTGTGTGCCCAGCAACATGACAATGCTCACAAGTGTTACCCATATCGTGGGTACCCTCTCCAGAGCTCGTCGTGGTTGAAATCTCCCTCAAGTTCTTGTCGTTGCGGGTCTTATTCTTCTTCTCAATCGCCAAAGCAGTCGTGCTCGCGGTCGAGATGTCTTGAACTCTGAACAGACTTAGCTCAGTACTGATCGATTTCTAAAGTCCAGATGTGTACTTCCGAAATACCTGAGGATCGGACAGTGAGATGCCGATGACCATTGCTTGTCGCTGAAACTCTGTCGTATAGTCTTGGATGGTCTGGTCACACCGTTGGTACAATCTGTGCCAACGCTCCCATCTCTCCTCAAGGTAACCCATCGGATAGAATTCTTATCGCAGAAGTCATTTGAATTGACCCCACGCAAGGTTGTCAGCTTCACCACTGGCGACAAGGGCCTTCCACCATATCTTGGCGTGGTCCTTCATCTTCAAAGGTGCAAATTTGACCTTTTGAGCGCTATTGAACCCTTTCAAGTCAAAGTAGGTCTCAAGCTGGTCGATCCAAGAATCCAACTTCTCGGCATCGATCACCCCATCATATATGGGTATATCAATCTTAGCGTCGACCTTAAAAGATCTGACAGCTAAGGAGGTGTTGGCGAGGTCGTCGGTCTTGTGGTCGCCTTCATCTTCATCTTCATCTGCCCTGCGCAAGTCTTCACCAGTCTTCCACCCATAACCTTCCCTATGTCAGGAGGTACAATCATGGCCTGCTGCTTAATCCAAGAAAGCACGGTTTCCATGTCGGTGGAGAGCTTAGCCACTTGTTTGGCTAGGTTAGCTTGAACGGAGGTATCGTCAGACATTGTCAGAGACGCAGTTGTAGGAACCGTCGATTGATTGCCTGGATTTTTATCGGAGGTTTTGTAACCCTAGTGAGTCTTCACCATCTACAGGATAGAAAAGTTACTCTGATATCAACTTGATCCGTTTGAGACCTAGTCTTGGTTTTCGCACTAGGCTCGCCCAGATTCTAATATGCGGAATAACGGGATCTTACTAGGAAATACCGAAACCCAAAGGTTGATCGAAAACAAAACCCAAAGTAATTGCACAACTCTTTATTTCAAAGAGGGCTTTACACGTCAAACGTTAAGTACACTTGCCTACGTCGAAAGAACTATAAGTGTCTAAAACTCAAATAAGTTATATGACTCTTCGATGATCTAAACTAGACCTATTACAAGGTATTTATAGTCCAATCGTATGAGTACGTATCAGACTTAGTAACCTAAATGTATTAGACTCATATAACTAACTAACTAATTCTAGACAGATAAGCTTAGTTATATATATTTGGATCGGATTACAATTCCGAACAGAGAACAAATTCCTTTTCATGGTTGCAAACCAATCCATGGTCACAAAACCTTTCCGAACACGGTTAAGGTCGCGAAGCCGTATGCGATCAAGACTTGGTCGCGAATCCGTATGCGATCAGGACATGGTCGCGAATCCGTATGTGATTAGGACTTGAAGATCCTCCCGGATCATGAACCGTATAATTTTCTGAAGTCAAGATATATTTCCATAAGACGCAGTTAGAATATGTAAATCCCAAGGGGACTTGTAACTTGTAATTCATTTGAGAATTAATAAAGTACATGCTTCTCTAAGATTATGTGTTTTGTATGTTCTTTTATGTGCGTATTTATGTATACTGGCACGTCCACAACACGAAAATGGGTTAATTTCCCAGAAGAGAAATCTTCTTGGTGAAACCAATGATTCTAGTTTAGTATTTTCTAGAAAGTTAGTTTGACAAATTTATGTGAAAAGAGTTGACAATATGTCAACAAATACTTCAATGTGTACAAATCTAATTAAAATAACACAAAATTTAATATAATAATTGTACAATCTCCATTTTTGTTCATTTTTACTACTAAAATATATGTATTTTGTTTAAAGAAATATATGTATTTTTGAAAATATAGTAGAATCATGATCTTACGATCCGATTCTACGATCTGATCTAATTATACAAAAATTGATCTTGCCTAGGATCTCAATCCTGAATTCACTGGGCCAATTTCATATATATAGGAAATTGATTCTAAACTTCTATGTGTATGTACTCCGAGCAGTGAAATATACTAGATATACTTCTTTGCTTGTAGTATATATACTGTTTTGGTTATTTACATCATTTTTAATAAAGTATGGTATACACTTTTTAAAATTGTAAGGTATTTTTTCATAAATTACATAATATAGAACTAAAAAAGTATATATTTAAAAAAGAAGTGCTAATGATGAAGTATGCTATATAATTGTAAAGTTATATTATATATTTTTTTGTAAATAATATAGTAGACAATTAAAGAAGTATGTACATAATAATCAAAGGAGTTTCTATAGTAATGAAAAATATTTATAGTGTAATTTAAATGAGGGGTGTATATATATATATATATCTGGCAGATTTCTTCGGATGTGCGTAACACATGTTCAGCGACGCGAGCTGACTGTATGACCGGTCACCTCCTGCCGGGCAACGCAAAGATTGACACGATGATTTTTATACAGATTCGGGTCCCGGTGGGGGCCCTAGTCCTATCGGCACCCTCCTGATGTGAGTCCGCTGGGGAGGTTCTCTCGGGGAGAAAGGTCTCCAAGGGAGCATCTTGTTTGTGTGTGTTAAAATGAGTTGAGAGAGTTGGTTACAAATGAGATAAAGTGGGGTATATATGGGCCCCAAAACACGCCAAAAAACCAAAAAGCCCTAGCTACAGCCGTCGGATCGAGGGGTGTTGGCGCCATTTCATCGGCCGAAGGACTTGGATGCTTGACAAGTGTCCTCGCCAGTTCTTGAGGCACTCCTCACGCCACCAGCATGTGACCCCGCGCTTCCGGGATTGGCCACGGGAGGCGTCCAGACTTCCCCCTAGAGCTCTCCAGTCCCCCGGCACACCTCTGGGCTTTTCCCTGGGAGCCCTCCGGCTCCCCGGTGACCCTCCGGGATTTTGCCCCGAGAGGCGTCTGGGACCTTCCCCAACATATATATATATATAGGGAGACACTATTCTACACCTACCCCTAGAATAGTTATTCTATGCCCACCTTCTGTATCGTTGGATCATGCATCGAAATTAGAATTTTATTGACGGTAGTAAATACCATAAACAACTCCATTATCTCTAAAAAATAGGAACCCACACGATTTGTTATAACCGCACACTATCCGTAAAAAATAGGAACCGACTAAAACATAGCAACCGAAATCATATTAGTGAGTAAAGTTACTGGTCGCATAATATAAATTTATTAGTCATATATTACAGATTTACTAGATGGACCAATAAATATATAGTATATGACTAGTAAATTTACTGGTCACATACTATAGATTTTTGTTAGTAAATTTACTGATCGCGTAATATAAATTTATTGATCGTATACCACAGATTTACTAGACGGACCAGTAAATATACAGTATATGACCATTAAATTTACTGGTCACATATTATAGATTATACTATAAATTTTTATCAGCACATGTACTAGTCGTGTAGTATAAATTTAGCGGTCATATATTACAGACATATACTATATATTTTTGTCAGTAAATTTATTGGTCATATAATATAAATTTATTGGATGTGAACAAGATGAAGAGGCGGTTAGTGCGGATATCGATCAGTAACAATAAAATATTTCAAATATTTACTGTCGTTATGGAATAAAACGACGTTAAATTCTTTTAAACAGAGGATAACCGCTATCTCTATCCAACGGTTGTACTTTATTCTAGTAAGTTAGATCGGACGGTATCTAAACTGGGTATAGAATAACTATTTTAGGGGTGGGTGTAGAATAGTGTTTGTATATATATATGTTGTTTGGCACAAGGGGCTAAAGTGGTCATGACTTTGTAATAAACTTGATAAGTAACAGAGATATTTTCATTACCAGGTTCAAGATCAAAGCCAGATGTTTGAAGATTTAAGGTCAAAACCTTTTTGATATTTGCATCTGTAAGAGAAACAGAAAAATCAGGGAAAGTGTTGAAAAACACTGGCCTATTACTAAGACTAGCTTCAACCAGTCCTAATAAAAAGTGAGAGAACTTTTTATTTCTGGTATCTCTTAAACAAGCCAACACAGATATATTTAACCCTTTCTAGTCAAAGATTTGATTGCAATTTGAACCAAACCGATATGCAGATAATTATATTGAGGTTTAGTTCTAATACAGCCGATTTCATTTTCAGATCAAAGATGAAATGTTTCATGTAAGGAACTAATAGAAAGTGTTTTTTCAATTGTTTTTATATAATAATCAAATCTTAAATTAAAAGCTCCTATATAATATATTTCTCTAATATTAACCTTAGATATCTTCCAATATTTAGAGACTGATAGTTGAGACTACCTCATCTTTCTTTTCTTAACAAATTTCTTATTTTTTCAGCAAATAAGGGAGGTAGGCCAGAGACATATTTTTTTTTCCAAAATTCTATATATATATATATATATATATATATATATATATATATATATAATATTACTTTTTTCAAATTTCAAATTTCAATTTTGAAATTGGTTTTAAAATTTTAAATCTAATGTGAATTGAAATTTCAAAATTTTGAAATTTGAAATATGAAATATGAAATTTGAACTTTTAAATTTTGTGATAGAAATTTGAAAATTTTAACTTCCAAATTCAAAATTTGAAATATGAAATTTGAAGTTTGAAAATCAATTCAAAATTTGACATATATAATTCAAATTTGAGATTTATATTTCAAAATTTAAAATTTAAACTTCAAATTTGAATATAATATTTGTCTGATATTTGTATTTAGAAATCAAATTTAAATTCAAATTTGCAATGAAAATTTTAAAATAGCGTTGAGAGATAAAATAAATGAATTTTATTGAATTCGTTGGGGGCGTAGATAAGAATTCACCTAACCAGTTATAATGGAATTTAATGGAATTGAATGCTAAATTGCTGATTAAATTAGTAATGTGTAGTCAAACATCAAAATTTTAAAATTGAATTCCATTTTCTTAACTCCATATCCAATTCCTGAGATTTAATTAAAGTGTCAAGTTCAATTATTTTGACCGTGATCAACACCAAGATCTGATGTCCCTCGCCAAGGCACCAACATTAGTTCTATTTAGAAGAAAAAACATTATCAAATACTAGTTTCATTGAATCAAATTAACAACTAATATTGAGGTGAACTGATCATTTTCTATTTCAGCCAAAAAAAAAAGCAATATTTCGATCGGTTGTGACATGCCAATCATACGTACCAAAAGGCAACCAAATAAGATGCCGCTGAATCGCATCCGTGGTTTCGTTCACTATATCATCACAGTATATCCATTGGGCCATCTTGGACAAGATTTAATAGCCAGATCAGGACTGCCACTGTCACCTTGTTCATCCAGGTCACTTCACTCCGTGTCTCTGGTTAGTGTCCCCATCATTGAAATGGTCATGGGAGCCAAAAATGAGATGGGGCTGGTACACTTCAACGTGTTACACAAAAGTTGACACAGAAAACTGATCGCCTGCGGAGACTATATGGACATTTCCACGATTTGTAACCCCTGAGGGCATCTCAAGCACGGTTCCACGAGCAGCACCGAGAAGAAAGAAGGATTAAAAAAACCTTCGGTAAAAGAGGAGCCCTCTTATGGTAGTGGCTCTAACATAGTGCCCACACACAGAAATAAGAGGGCAGTGGTCGAGTGTGCGTCTTGGATCTCATATATTAACTAGTTTGAGAGATGATATTTTCTCTTATACTTTTAAATTAATACTCAGTTCCTTTCACAACCAATTCCAACAATTCTTAATTCTCTAAAAATATACCAATATTTCCTAGGTTTAAGATTTTATGTAATATATTTGCAAATGGTAGAGTCTGGATATACCCACGGCCTTTTGCTCTACAGTTATCAATTCTATTCAATTCAGATCAGAATGGCTGGAAAATTTCTATCTTTTAAACATACTGAAACAAAATGTGAGTTTTGCAAACGATTTGGTCTGTTTAGGTAATTTCACTGAAAGTTTAGTTGGAATGACTTGAATATATGCCATTTTAAATATGTGTATTTGAAAAAAAAAATTATCACTCAAAACATAGCATTTGAATAAATATCACTCCAAAATTGGCGAATGCAAATAAACTAAAATCACCCAATAATCTTAAACTAGTGGAAGAAATCCATATAGTTGATAACTTGAAACACCAATAAACTAATTTATCAAGAAAGCATGTCTAAACTAGTGCACTCAACACAACACAAGGACAATTCAGAAAAAAGAAAAAGGCATAACCACCATATTTTACTAGCGAGGTGCCCGCGCGTTGCCGCGGGAAAGCCTCCGGCACAAACGCGAAGAGTACAGTGGGTGTGGGCGCCCCGCCGCCGCCACACCGTTGCCACTGCTTCTGCGCCGGCGCCGGCACCGACGACGAGGTCGTTGCCGCGCCCCCCGTCGCCGCCGCCACAGCGCCCCGCCGCCGCCGGCGCCAAGCCTCACAGCCGCCGCAGCGCCCCTCCGCCGCGCCCCGCCGCTGCCCCGCCGCTGCTGCCCCTGCCGCGCCCCGGCGCTGTCGCCGCCGCCACGCACGTACGCGAGACGCGGACCTGTCGACGTGGGAAGATCGCAGCAGAGAGCAGATCTGATCGAACGGCCAGGGAAAAACGGCAATGTGGCTCAACAACGGCGGAGATAAGAGAAACAGTAAAAAGTTAGTAGGGATGAGAATGTTATATATGATAGATGTAGTTTCTACACAAATAAAAATAGGGAGAGTAGACATCATGTTAATTATTTTTAAAAAATTCTAAAGATTAAAGAAACTTTTGTGATGGTACATTCTATGCATTTTATTCTTTTAGTTGAATAATCTCTCAATTGGTGGGCATCTTGCCATCCAATAGAGTTTGTAAAAAGAATCATATATGACATGTTGTCGTTAGATTCAAATATATTGCAATTACCAAATCATTCATATTCATATCAAGCAAATCGAAAGCTTGTGAAAAATTAAATAGCACAAAAAAAATTGCACACGGCATATAATCTTTTCACACCTTACTCTACATTGTATTACAGCTTTTTAAAAATTTTTGTCCGGCTAAAATAACGGAAGAGTGTTGTGAGGTGTGCCACCACTTATATGTTTGCAAAAACTTGAAGTCACCTATAAACCTTGTGCAATTTACTTTTTTTTTTAATTTTATTCTTTCTGTGCTATGGAGGAGGGCTTATAAGTTTGCAATGTGGGGCTGTATACATTTTGAGTTATTATTCAACCACACTATTGACGGTTCAGATCAAGTTATTAATCAAAAAACAAAAAGAATTGTCCCCAATTGTTTATGATGATTGATCCAGATATTGATCTTTGATTCAACTCTCTGGATACACGTACAATGATAACTCTTGCAGTATAGTGGAAAATTCTGAATACCTGGAAGGATTCCATGAGCACCTCGTAGATTATTGTTGAATGACATATGATGTGCTTCTAGAGTTTTAGTACATGCTCAGCTTCAGTGATTCCATAATATTAGTGATAACACAACTTTAACAAAAAAAAATCATGTGGAATGCATTATTTGCGATGCTAAAATCTTTTCTGACGCATGATTAACTCATTAATTAGCAGATGAGTACATGCTACCTGTGAGCTATTATTAAAACCAGGTCAACTAGTCAAGCCATACTTTTCCTTTGGTCCACAACTCGCAATATTTTCGACCTTTCGTTCACTTATCTGCAGTCTCCCGTTTGGCAGCTGCTTTGGTTTTTTTAATGGTCTCCTTTGGAAAATTTTCAACCAAAACACTGGAAAAACACCGTATTTTATATCTATTACTAAAAAGTGGATATTTTATATTTATCACTAAAAAACTCACTAATCTTTCATATTTACAATCAAATAACTGTTGGTTAATGATGCTAATGACTTTTTTACCCCTATCAAATAGAAGGATGTAGTATCTATCTTTGCAAATTCGTTAAAGCTACAGACAAGGTGAGGTTGGGGCTATGTTATGCAATGATAAATACCATTTATTCTCATTTGATAGTGGTAAAAATATCATTTGCATTATATATTGGTGGTTGATTAAATGACGATAATAAATACAAAAGACTAGCGAGTTTTTTAGTGTCAAATATGAAATCCTTGATTTTGCAGTGAAAAACAAAATATCACACTTTATTAATAGTAAGAACTAAATTTTCCCCCTTTTCTAGGTAGCAAGTTTCGGATTAGTGACGCCGAGATTACAACCTCCATTGTAGAACTAATAATTTTGAATTTTATGACCATGCGTTACCAACTTACCAAACAAATACTTGTTAGGCCTACAGGCCCTCCCCTAACTCCATCCAATAGATTTCCTTTGAGAGTCGAGGGGCAACCGTACATATAGATTCATTTATTCATAGCTCTCCAAACGCCAGATCTAAAATAAATGGTTTAGATCTACACCTCTAAGGCTATCTCTAGTGCATCGGCACTTCGCGAGGCGTTTCGACGGAATATTCTTCAGTATATTCTATGCCATGTGTGCGAAGCACCACCCAAAACACCTCATACTCCAATACACCAGCACTTCGCGAGACGCTTCATGAACGCCAACAACTCCAATGCAAATCCATTTCGAGAGGCGCTTCGTGTGGGCCTATATATATAATATCTATTAAAGATTAACAAATTACTAAAATGAAATTCAGATATTTCGAACACAACAAAATAAAAGATAATAAATCTAAATAACATCGAAAAAAATAATTTTTTTAAAAATTTTCCTTGCATAATAAAAGGGACATGGAAAAAAATGACAAATACTAATTAAAATTTGAATACATTCGGCCGTTAACGACCTTGCAAATAGCTACTTCTCAGTACCGTTGCCCCCGAAACGCTGGCAAATGTGGTCGACGAGATCCCGTTTCAGTTGCTGATGCGTTAAGCGAGCACGAATCACATTATTTTGAGCTAGCATCTGTTGAAAAATTGGTGGAGCACTGGGGTGGATAGTCGGCGGTATCATGGTAGATGTTCCTTGACTATCATAGAACGCATCAATCGGGTCATGAGAGTGCCGCTCATCTTCGATTATCATGTTGTAGAGGAGGACACATGCTTTCGTAATATTGCCAAGAGTTAACCGTCGCCAAAATCGACCGGAGCCATAGACAATAGCAAATCGGCTTTGCAAGACCCCGAAAGTATCATTGTAGGGACTTCTTGATCACCACGGGTGAACTGACCCCTCCATGTAACTGGGCAATTACGCCATTCCCAATGCATACAATTGATGCTTCCCAGCATCCCTGGGAAACCACAATCCTCTCCTTGCTGGAGCAGAAGCTAGAGGTCATCGACAGTAGGTTTACAGAGATATTCCTTCCCGAACCGATCCGATCCGAACCGATCGATGATTCCTTCAACAAAATGCTCCAGGCACTCGACGGCCGTTAACTCTCCAATGCGTACGTACTCATCGACGGCATCAGCGGGGGAGCCGTAGCACAACATCAGCAGTACCGCAGTGCATTTCTGCAAAGGAGATAGCCCCTTTCGAAGGATGGCATCTCTCCTCTCTGTGAAGTACTGGGACCACTCCCCAAGAGCTTCGATGATCCGCAGAAAGAGAGGTCTCCCCATTCGGAACTGTCTACGAAACAAGTACCCGAGGTAGACAGGCATGTCATCGAAGTAGTCCGCGACTAGACGATTATGACCGCCTTCGCGATCTCTGTCGATGCACCTTCTTCTGCCTCGGTGGCGGTGCGAGGTACCAGCATCTACACTGACTTGAAGATCGTCAAGAACGCGACGGTGAAGGGGTTGGACCGTCAACTCGCTCCGTACAAACCCCGCCACAAACTCCTCGATTTGCTCGATGGCTTCATCCTCGGCACTACTTGTGCTTGAGTTAGACGATATTTTTTTGGACAAGGCAAGATCTCTGGGTGCTGGAAGAACCAAGTCTTCAGTTGTGTAAATGAGATTACTGAGTTGTGAAGATGAGGGCATGAGGGCTTCGAATATATAGGCGGAGAAGCGTATCGATCACATGTGTCACTTCCAACGGCTAAACGCAAAGGCATCCATCGCATGCGCCGATTCCAAAGTATTTTAACTAGTTCGAACTGGCGCATGTGATCAGTACTTTTGGATTTTAGCCATTGGAACTGAGACATCTGCGAGATGCTCTTGGATTGTAGCCATTGGAACCGGCGCATGTGATGGATGCTTTTGCATTTAGCCGTTCGAATTGAGACATCTCGCTGATAGTACAAGTAAATCCAAAACATCTCGAACAGGTAAATCGAAAACAACTACAATTAATAGTACAATTACAATTTTGTAAATGAAAGGTACATCGTGCGGGCTACTACTTATTCTTCATGTCCTTAATCATGTCGTTGACGTACTCTAATGCGGCCTCATGTGCCTCTTTATGGGCATCGGAGAAATGGGATGTGTCCCCATAATCAGTTTTGTCAACGATTTTAGAAATGTGGCCTTTTCTTTGCTTTTGGTCATCTCTTGCAAATTTTCGGCTGCGGTGACGGCTTTATCGGCCACCCTATCGAGGTTAGCGTTGGCTTTGCTGATGCGCTCTAGGGTCTCCTTGCACGTCGATGATGTTCCGCCCAGTTTGCTCTTACCCTTCAGCTTCTGCTTTGCCGTGTCCCGCCCTTCGGTCGTGGAAGCTCAACGGGTCATCGTCGTTGTTCAATGACGACGTGTGTGCACCTTTTTCGCTGAGGCGAGCTCTTTTGGAAGAATCCAAGTAGCTCCGGCACCACTTCGGTTGACCACGTATGGCACTCCACCAGTGCTCCAGGATGAAGGCCTAACCCCACCTCCTGCCTGTACATGTCGCGTGCTTGCAACATCAACGGGTTATCCGAACGACCGCTGGCGTACGCATCGCGCAACCTGCAGTAGATGCCATTGAACTGAACAATTTTCTTATTTCTCTTTTGCCAATGGTCTTTGCAGTGCCTGAGATCTCGTCTGTGATTGGGCGGACTGCTCGCGTTGTACGACGCAGCGACCTTCGACCAGTACTCGTCGAATTTTTGGTTGTTCCCATCGACTGGGTCGATGGAGTTATTCAACCATGCACTGATCTGGAGCAGGAAAAATCCAAATTTTATAAAAAAAAGTCTACGATAACAAAATTTACTATTTAGAAGAACACTCACAAGTTGTATGTCGTCCTGTTGGGATCATAGCATACGTTTATGTCGTGGTCCAGCGGTTCCTTCGCCTTTGCCAGCGTTGTCGTCGTCCTCGATCACGACCGGGGCCGTGTTATGCGGACTACCGATATCTGATACGGACATGGAGCGGGAATTTTTGCTTGGTGGTTGGGGAGGCGACATTTCTGTAGAAATGGTCGAAACTCCGACAAAATGGGGATTTTGGTCGTAAGGGCTGTAGGAGGGTTGCGCGTACAGATGTGCATATGGATGTGGTTGGCCGTATGGAGTGAACGGTGGATAGTACATGGGGTATGGTGGGGAAGGGGGTTGAAAACTGGTGGATTTTGACTAGTTGGCGCTTGAGAGTTCTCCTCATCTAAATTTGGTTCGCCAAACCAATTCACATAACCGCCAGGGGGATTGTTGACCATCGGAAATTTTTTCTGAAAATACTGGATGAACAGGAGAGTGCAAAGTGTGTGTTTTTTGCTTTTGCTTGAGTGAAAATAAGCTGAAACATGGTCCTATTTATAGGCAGGGTCACATAATTTTTCAGGAATTTTTTGCAATTTTTTTTTGAATTTTTACGATTTTTTACTAATTTTTAACCTCAGAAATGAATAAAACAACTCTAACGGTTAAATTTAAACGGCTAGATTTAAACGGTTATTTTTTTCAGCCACTAACATGTGGGATCAGCCTCAAAAAATGATCCAACAGATATTTTTCCTAAACTCTCACATGCGTCGGCCACTGAAATATGGAACCTACCCCTATTGACCCCATCTAGCAGCGACTGTGGCCAATTAAATGCCGGTAATAAATGGCATGCGATACGAGCTCGCTCACGCGTTTGTAGGCCCCACCGAATTTCACTGCCCACTTCAACACGCCAAACCCACACGCTTACCAGTGGGCCTGTCTCTCGTTTGGGCCCACACGTTAGTTACGTGTCTCGGGCGTGTACGGGGGCACGGCGTGGCGCAACGTAGGACCCACAAAACACGTGACGACGCGTCATCACCCGCTCCAACATAGCCGCTTCGCCCAATCACGCGTCGGTGGGTCCTACATGTCAGACCGTCGTTACTACTGCCTCGTGTGATGTCATCTCTCTTCTCTCATGATTTGTTTAATATTTTTTTGTGTGAGTCTCGCTTGTCAGACCATCTGAGACTACAGCGTTGGGGACAGCCTAAATCAAAAAGATCTGGATTCTGGAAGCACTCTGTAGTGTACAGTGCACACTAGCTTGGCCTGAAATGGCACAGAACAACATAAATACCTCCAATAATTCACACGGTAACACCAAGCATCGTTAAAAGCACATGTTGTCCCTTACCTTAGCCATGCCCCAGTCACTAGTTCGGACACACACCTGTGACCAAGCCACTACTCAAACCATCACCTGCTTGGCTCCTCCTACCATCACAACCTCATCCTCTCTTCATAGTTCATACGAAGTCCGCGCACATGGACGCAAGCCAAGGCGACCTGCTGTCCAGCGACGGCACCGGCAAGTCCTCCCCGGTGTGGCAGGAGCTGCTCGGTTCGAACCACTGGAACGGCCTCCTTGACCCGCTCGACCTGTCGCTCCGGCGCCTCATCCTGCTCTGCGGCGACCTGTGCCAGGTCACCTACGACTCCTTCAACTCCGACTCCCACTCCAGGTACTGCGGCAGCTGCCGCTTCTCCAAGGCGGCGCTGTTCACCCGCACGCTCTTCCCAGCAGCCGCCGACGTCTCGGTGGCCGCGCACCTATACGCGACCTCCGAGTCGTCACTGGGGGACATCATGATCTTCTCGCTCTCCCGCGAGGCCTGGAGCAAGGAGTCCAACTGGATAGGCTACGTCGCCGTGTCGTCCGACGCCGCTGCGACCGCCACGGGGCGCCGCGTCATATACATCGTGTGGCGCGGCACCATACGCACGCTGGAGTGGATCGACGTGCTGCAGCCGGAGCTGGTGGATCCCGCCACTATCCTGCCGGAGGGCGACCCCTCCCGCGACGACGTGCAGGTGATGAAGGGGTGGCACGTCATATACACGTCCAGCGACGAGCGGTCTCCCTTCTCCAAGTTCAGCGCGCGCGAGCAGATGCTCGCCGCGGTGAGGGGGCTGGTGGCCAAGTACAAGGACGAGAGCCTCAGCATCGTCTGCACTGGCCATAGCCTCGGCGCGGCGCTGGCCTCGCTCAGCGCCTTCGACATCGTTGTGAACGGCGTGTCCAAGGTCGGCGACTCTCACTTCCCGGTCGCGGCCATCGTGTTCGGGAGCCCGCAGGTCGGGAACCCGGCCTTCAGGAAGCGGTTCCATGAGCTGCCCAACCTGCGCGCGCTGCACGTCCGGAACAAGCCCGACCTTATCCCGCTCTACCCGAGCGGCCTTCTCGGCTACGCCAACGTTGGCGACGTCCTCCATGTGGACTCCAAGAAGTCGCCCTTCTTGAAGCCCGACACCACCAACGTCGGCGACTACCATAACCTGCAGGCCATTCTGCACACGGTGGCCGGATGGAACGGGGAGGACGGCGAGTTCAAGCTCCAGGTGCGGCGGAGCGTGGCGCTGGTTAACAAATCCAGCGCGTACCTCAAGGACGACAACCTCGTGCCGGAGTCGTGGTGGATCGAGAGGAACAAGGGCATGGTGCTCGGCAAAGACGGCGAGTGGCAGCTCGAGCCGCCCGCCCAGGAGGACTTGCCCGCGCCTCCTGTAATTTCCGGCAAAGTCATCGATGATAATGTCGCCGACGCCACGGGTAATAAAGAGGCGAAGAAGACACCGTCAGATGGTAGAAAGAGTAGGGGGACGGGAACTAAGCTTCTCCCTGCCTGCTTTAGAAGGGTTAATTAGTTAAGTTCACAATCAAATACTAAAATATTGGTGGAGTTTATTATTGTGTGATTGGTTTGTGATAAATTTGTGGAAAGCTTGTGATGGTTGTGTAATAGTGGTGAAATAACGATGGTAATTATGAATACCTTTCACTACTCACTGCATGTTTACATTGGCTGCCAATGCAAGTAATTTCATGTGTGACCAGCAATTTGCATTCTTTTTGGTATAAAGAAGTGCAGGAGCTCTGTTTGTTCATTAATAACTGAAGAGTTAGAGTTAACCTGGATGAGAGGGCTAGCGACCAATGTTCAATCTTGTTTGTATATTTCTGATCATATTGGTCAGGAGGGGAGCATTGCATTTAGTCCCAATCCCTATCAGTGACCATTGACCAAATATTATTCGTGAATGCAGATGTGTGAAGAGTAATTGAGAATAGTGTCAGGGGCATTGGCAACTATTGGTGAACCACTACCGATAGCGATGAATATTAGGAATGCCGGAGCATACTCTAGCTTACGTTAAAACTAGATGATTCATGCTTGGTGTTTCGTTTTGGATTTAGACAGGGATGGCAGGGACATCTTTGGAAGGTGGTTCACTACTGCAATAATTCAGCAGTGATTTAGCACTAGGAAGTGGCAATGTGGCCTTCGTTCTGAGAGAGAAAAAAAAAAAGTCTTCGGCAAACACATACACTTTCTTGAAGGCGGCTTCCCAACTCGTCTTCTTCTTCAAGAAGCGTTATTTCTAAACAGAAGCATGAACAGTTTTGTACAAACTATACATATCCAGTCTCTTCTAAGTTTTAATACTCATTGATAGCAGAGTCCTCTGAATTTCGTTTGTTGGGGTAAAAACTGTTGTATGTACCATGCGTTTTTCTGAAGTCGCTCATTGCACCCAGGAGAAGTTTTTTTTAAAAAAAAGATGAGAGAACACGAATTTATTATCTAAGCCATCCGGTCAACGTGCGAAGATTATCTTCTATTCCATCAATGTGGGAAAGATTATAAGAGAGAAGGTGATTAATTATCTTGGGAAGTTGGCGCCAACTTTTCAAGAGAAAATGATAAGACTAATGAATATGATTAATTTCCATATTCATCAATGATTTGGACTATGATTTCGTGTTCTAGTTGTCCCCGGATACGCCCTACTGTAGGCTAACCATCTGATTCACGTCAAGTTTACAAAACTGGCTTCGATTTACGAAAAACAAATCGCCCGTCCGCGCAGATGGCAAAATTCTAGCAGGTCGGGCTTCGGATTCGACGGGGGGCCGTGTTTGCCTACAGGCGCATGCCGCGCAAATCGCAGAGCTGGCTCGCTGGCTCCAAGCTCGAGAGATGGCCCGATCTCCCCTCCCAATCCAATGTCGCGGCATACGGAGGCTAACACCAAGGGTATCCTCGGCCCCCACAACACCCTGGCTCCCTCTGTTCTGGAGAGGGATCGAGCCGCCCCGCAAGCTAGACGGTGTCACCGTCCGCCACGCCCACTTCCCACTCCGCAGTATGCTTCGGTTGGCACCAACGTAACTGTTGGTTACTTTATGTGGTTTTGGACTAGGTATATGTGCTCACAGAATGGTTGGGCTCGGCGCCGCTCGTGCTGGTCGTCCATCCATCACACCCGAAGTGGCAGCCCACTGCAGGGTGCAACATCTGTTACCCGTATCTCATGATAGAAGAGCTTGCTCTGTTAGAGTGATGGGTTTGACTTGGCTGATTTTATCATGTTTCTCTCTGTCATTTGGTGCCATTTAGAGCAAGGAGGTCCTTAAGTGCCTCAGATATGACTACACAGAAAGTAGTTGCACAATTTTTAATCTAAAAGTTGTGTTAATGTTGTCTTTCATCTCATTATTAAGAATTTGACTCAAACAAGAAATTGCTATATTATCTTTTAATTTATCTATAAAAATTTGAATTAAAGAGATATTCTTCCTTATTAAAAAGAGTTCGAGTCGAATTCTAATTAGAATCCTAATATAGAGTTTGTAATTTGTTGTGCTTTTTTCTGAAATAAATCTTCTTTTTTATTCTAAACAAATAGTATAACAGCTATCGATCCACCACCTCTGAGACACATACAATATGATCCGAGAGCGGTGCTAAGAATTCTCTATAATACAATTTTAGATCAGATCTGTAACCCCTCTTTTGTTCACAGGGGCGGTGCTAAGAATTCTCTCAATACCACTTCAGATCAAATCTATAACCTCTCTTTTGTTTGGTTCAATTTGCATCTCCTCTCTATTGATATTGTTACTACCGAAATTTGTCTCATTCTCCTGATGCTTCCATCCATACCTCTCACGACTATACGAGCATTTGTAGAACCACTTTATGCCTTGACCATTGCCAACAAATTTCCTTCTACTATCTTACTTTAGGTCGGACCTATTATTTATTGGCTCTACTCTAGAACGGTTATTACTACCTTGTTTGCATCAGTATGACATCCGTAATTGCTATGTCCCTCCATCGATGGTTCCATAGGTGCATATTTTTTGAAGGAGTTTTATCAACACATTCTTTGTATTTAATTTTGTCAGCCTATTGATATGATCATTTATCGCTTCAGTTTCATGAGTTATCCTTATACGGAGGAATTTGGTGGAGTGAATGGCTTGCATTCATTATATTTTTTTCTTGGTTGAAGTTTTTTTTTTTGACTTTAAAGATATTTGTTGAGCTGTCCTTAGTTATGCTATTTTCAGCCATTTGAAGTTTTCGTACTTATGGTTTTGATCAGTTGGGTTAATTTCTTTCACACCTATTGAGTTGTTTGTTTTTTGTCATGTTGAGAGGATAGATAGTATTTGAGGTTATTTTGATTCGATACTAAAGTTGTATTGTATTTGGACCGAGAGCTCTTTTTTACTTTGTTTTAAGTAAGGTCATCAGGTTTTCAGATCTGACAACATTAACAAACTTCGGTATTTCATATTTTGCACTATGGCAGATGCATATGATGGCTATTTTGTCTAATTAAGGAGTTAAGTGACCATATTTTGGTTTTGTAGTTTTTAGAGTTCGTTCAATTTGTTATTTGTATTAAGAGACAAGGAATACGAAAGAATTACAGAATTTGGAGTAGCATCTTTATCAACAGTTATGTCATGTTGGCATATTTTGATTATGTTTTTGTATTGGATGAGATTTTGAGTCAATGAGGAGATTGTTAGAGTTCTCTTATCATAATATTAGGAGTTTGAATCAAATAAAAATTTGTTAAATTATTTTTTATCTTATCTGCAAAAGTTTGAGTAAATGAAGAGTTATCGTACCTTGTTAATAAGAGTTTGAATTAAATTCTAGTTAGAATTATGGTGAATTTTAGCCTAAGTTTAGGTGTATATAAGAGTTTACGTCTTTTGTAATTTAGTGTGTATTCTGCCGAAATGAATCCTCTCCCTTCCATCTGACAGGTTGCTTATTAGATGCAGCAGTAATTCAGATTGTCAGGTCCAACCACTTAAAACTGCATGGAACTGTTGAGTTTTATATGGTTAAAAGCCAGCATGAACTGGAACTTTAACTTGTGAAACCATTTATTTTAACAAGGTTGATGCTGCTGGTGGTCTATCAAGTCCACGATTGTTGGTAGTTCATAACCCATGATATTCTGAATAGTAGCTTGTGTCTAACATGTTAGCACGATAGAAAATAGTCAGTTGGCTGCACACTTTTGGAAGATACATAGATGCACCTCAGTTGTCCCAAGAGGCCTCAGGAGTTGAAGACTGCAGATTGATAATGCTTCTGGAATATGACAGCAACAAACATTCTGCACTCTGCAGCACATTCCTGGTATGTTATCTGAGTCTGAACTTCCTCACCCCTCCTAATGTATTGTTGCTACTTCATTTCATGAATATTTTTACACTTTGTGGTACATCCCTATATTAGTATCCAGGTTGAGAATTTCTTTTACAGCTAAATATTTGCACGAACTAACTGAATATAAGCGTCCTTCCACGAGAGCTTGCCAGTGGACAATGACCTTGAGAGGTTCTGCTTCACTTGTGTTTTAGTTGAGTAATGCCTTTACTTCCTCTGTATGCAAATGTGACTGAAAGCACTTATCTGTTTCAGCATCTGTCAAATTTTCATTCATTTCAACATGGTCGCAACGTCAATTCAACTATTTGCTAATAGAGCATTGCTATACGTCTGAACAATCTTAACAGGGGTTTGTTCATATATGAGGTGTTTTCTTTTGCTGATACGCAAGTCGATCCATTGCAACATTGCAATGTCTTTCACTGACAGTTTATATAAACATGTCACAGCCTGTTTTGGAGGGGCAAGATCGGGCTCAGCAAACTTTGAAGAATTTAGCCAACTAATACCAATCAGTAATCAATATCTAGTCGGTTTAGACAGAGAATAGAATGAGATTCAAAATCTCACGTGTACTCGAATGGAGTGAATCATATGATAGTTTAAATAGTTAATAAAATTGAAGCTTATTCAAAAGATCACAAATTCAATTCATATTAAGTTTTATTACGTTTACCAATTTTTATTGAAGATCGAGCTCCAATGGACATAGTATTTTAGATTATTTCTTACAGGTTTAACATAGACAAAGGTTGTGAAAGGAACGAGGAGAGGGTGCATGGTGAATACTTTTTTATATATTCGCAGCTGGTTTTAGGTTGTACTAAAGGAAGATTTTACCATTTAAAAGTATACCGCACAGTTGAGCTGTATTGTCACATACTTTGTGAGAACGGCAGTCCCACGGATTGGGGCTCTGAAGTCTGACCTCCATCCAATTCTAGCTGGACACGCCCTCCACCGATGTTGTCCAAAAGGACAGCAATTTGATACACGTAGGCAGGCAATGGCCCATGACGCTGCATCGTCACTGAGCTGTCTGGTCTCCCATGTACTGCTCTGCCCAAAGCCTAATTATTTCACCCTTTCCCTGCAGACTTCGTCATGCAGCGAGATTTCCTCTGCTGTGGCACGAACTCTTAGTACAGAGTCACAGGCCAATCGCTTCGGCTCTGTCAGATTCAGTGGCCACCCAGCCAGGCAAGCACGGTTCCCCCGATCTTGACTGGTCAATGCATACTTGGTCCAGTCCAGCTAAGCTCAGCTAATCACTTTCCTATGGCCGCTTAGCCCCCAGCAGCAAAAACATTCATGGTAGAATTATATTTTTTTGAGTTTTACCAAGAACCAATTACATGTCTTTTTATAATTATATATACGTTTTCTCAATTATTGAATTAATATCTTGCTAGCTTTAGCATTAGTCCTACAGAATTTCTCATCTCCCTAAGTATTCTAGATAGAGATAGAGTTGAGCTATCGGCCGCAAATAATGGCAAAAGATGTAAGAATTTGGATGGTGTAAAACTGCAATGGAGACCCCATCACCCTTAGGTGACCACAACAGGCGAAAAGCAGATTGATATGCAAACATAACTGACAATTCATATAGTCCAACATCAACCGCTGTAATAGGTAGTGGTTAGGCAGTTTCTAGGGTGGGGAAAAAGATGACCACAAATGTATAAGAGGACAAGAGTGGTGGATGAAAAAAGTGTGGAAGAAGTAAGTTGTGTATAAAATCTTTTTTAAAAATATATATATTCATTGTCAGTGATATATATATATATATATATATATATATAAACATTATTTTACACTCACTCCTACAATAATTATTCTATACCCAGTTTGAAAACCATCCGATCTAACTTACTAGAATAAAGTACAACCGTTGGATAGAGATAGCGGTTATCCTCTGTTTAAAAGAATTTAACGTCGTTTTATTCCATAATGATAAATATTTGAAATATTTTATTGTTACTGATCGATATCCGCACTAACCGCCTCTTCGTCTTGTTCACATCTAATAAATTTATATTATATGACCAGTAAATTTACTGACAAAAATATATAGTATATGTCTATAATATATGACCACTAAATTTATACTACATGACCAGTAAATTTGCTGATAAAAATTTATAGTATAATTTATGATATGTGACCAGTAAATTTACTGGTCATATACTGTATATTTACTGGTCCGTCTAGTAAATCTATAATATATGACCAATAAATTTATATTACGCGACCAGTAAATTTACTGACTAATATGATTTCAGTTGCTATGTTTTAGTCGGTTCCTATTTTTTAGAGATAATGAAACCGTTTACGGTAGTTACTATCGTCAATAAAATTCTAATCTCGATGCATGATCCAACGATATAGAAGGGTGGGTGTAGAATAGTATCTCCATATATATATATATATGTGCGCGCACACCTGAATTTACTCGGAAACTATTGGATAGATTAAGTTACAAAGCATCTCCTCATGTTTAGAACTGAAAGACCTCTGCAGCTTTTGATACCCACGAGTACGTTTGATGAGATTTTGTACGGAATCTTCATACCGGAGTGATATCTTCTACGGGCAGAATCGGCACGAAGGAACAGTGACACTGACAACTACTAGTAGGATTGGCTACTTTAAGCAGCAAGCTACCACCAGAGGACCATCGCAGGTTTGATTTGACTATTTAAGAGTACTATCCATGGACAATGGTCCATGATCTAACACAGGCTTATACTTGATCTTACAAATGAACCGTACGGGTTGATGCTCACTTGGATTAGCCCTGGTCCAAGGTTTAATTCTGTTGGAGGGTTACTCCGATAGTACAATCGGGATACTCTACCGGGTAAAGACGAAGCTCTGAAGTGGAAGCTAGGGACCTATTACCTGGGTACACCCCGTGTAGTGAGTCCCCAATGTACTGGTTACTCGGTTAACGTTTCTCCACGAGGGAGTTGAAGTTCGGAGCTTACTATCCAGACACATCTCAAATAACAAGTCTTCAAAACATCGGTTACTCAACTACTATCTCTCCCTCTAGGGAGTCAAAGCGCGGGGCCTATTATCTAGACCCACCCTAGGTGACGAATCTGTAAAGTGTCAGTTAGCCTACTACCGTCCCTCCACTAGAGAGTCGAAGCGCGTGACTTGTTACCGGGTCACACCTTGGGTAACAAGTCCCAAAACACTAGTTATTTGGCTAACGTCTCCCTCGCTATGGAGACAAAGCATCGGCTACCTTGCTGACGTTCTTTTTGCTAACATGATAAAGCTCGGGCCCAAGTTAACCGCGCGTACTTTGGAAAAAAGTCTTCCCAAGTGTATTGAACGACCCAGGACCCCCTCTCCAGGAAGGCAAAGCTTGGGTTCTCACTAAGCTTGGGTAACAAGTCCCAAAACACTAGTTATCTGGCTAACGTCTCCCTCGCTATGGAGACAAAGCATCGGCTACCTTGCTGACGTTCTTTTTGCTAACATGATAAAGCTCGGGCCCAAGTTAACCGCGCGTACTTTGGAAAAAAGTCTTCCCAAGTGTATTGAACGACCCAGGACCCCCTCTCCAGGAAGGCAAAGCTTGGGTTCTCACTAAGCTGTAGTGGGAGATGTAAGGATCTTTTGCTCTAAAAATGGAACTTCTAGCCTTTGGTGGGGCTGCAGTGACATGTATTGAAGATCAATGATGAAAGTACAACCAATTGACCATATCGACTCCAATCCAACGGCCGCAGTGAGGGGCATTAGGCTAAATCTAATGGTTACTTGGTTCTTAAGGAGAGAGAGAGTATGCAGTGTAGGCACAAGAGTCAAGCAAGAGTCTCTCCTCTAATGGCGCGGGGCTAACATTCTTTAAAGTTAAGTTAGGAGCCAAGCACTCCAATGTCTTGGTTCTTGATTGACTTTATGTGATGGATAATTAAATATTTATTATATTTTATAATAATTAATGATTTTTGTTATTAATATTATGTTAATAATATTTAAGAAATTTAATTTGTGGCAAGGATAAAACATAATAATTAATGTATTGTAAATTAACAATTGCACTTGATGGATAAAAATTATTTTATTAAATTCGAACATTGGTTCATGACATTGAGAAAGCTAAATTAAAATTAAACTTGCAAAAAAGTCTACTACACTCAAATATTGAAACATAACGAAAACATATTTTTGAAAAACTTAGAAATACAACAAGATATTACTCATTGGTTTGTTCGCCTCTAAAACGTTGTAAAATGTGCTCAATCAAGTCTTTTTTTTAATTGAGCATGTGTAAGCTGAGCACGGATTGCAGCATTTCTTGCAAGTGCATTAGCGAAGACAGGCGTAGCCTCACTATAGATTACAGGCGATACTACAGTGATGTGCTCAGATAATTGTTGTAATCATAGTTTTAGCCATCATAAACTTGCTCATTCTCTATTATCATGTTGTGCAAGATGACGCTTGCTCGCATGATCTTGGCGAGAGTTGAGTGTTGCCAAAATCATGCTTCACCATGCATGATGGTAAACCAAGATTGCAGGACTCTAAAAGCTTACTTAACATCTTTCTTTGCCTCTTCTTGATGCTGCGCAAACAACCTGTCCTTCACGAAGACAACTCACTCTGGATATATACCATCAGCAAGATAATATCCCATATTATACTATTAGCCACCAATAGTAAAGTGAATTCAAGGAACTTAACCTTTCAATACATCAGTGAACAAGGACGATTAGGTAAGCATGTTGATGTCATTGTTGCAGCCAACGATATTGAAAAAGGCATGTCATATCCAGAGATTATAGGAGGCCACTGCCCAAACATAATAATTGGAACTCTATAATTTTCATGAGTGAATTGTCTCTTCCATACTACTGAATAATTTCTCCATTCTCAATGCATGAAATCAATGCTTCTGAGCATCTCCAGAAAACCATGGATTCTCCTTGTTGCAATAAGCATTGGATATCTTCGGCGGTGGAGTTACGAAGATTTTCATCGCCAAATTTTTCGATGATACCTTCTACAAAGTGCTCCAAATATTGAATCGCCGTGGACTCCCCTATTCGCATGCACTCGTCAATAGCATCAATAGAGCCACCATACGTCAGCATACACATGAGTGCGGTACACTTCTATAAAGGGAGAGTTCCCTACGGTTAGTGGAATCTCTTCTTTCAGTGAAATAGAGAGACCATTCACCGAGAGTTTTGACAATATGAATAAAAAAAGGCCTCCTCATCCAAAATCTCTATCAGAAAATATTGTCGAGGTCAACTGGATCATTGGAGAAGTAGTCAGCGACAAGTTGTTGATGGCCATCTTTGCGGTCCCTCTCAATATATCTCCTACTACTGCGTCAATGGCGTTTGCGGGATGAATAAGCTTCCAACCGAGCATGAAGACCGGCTACAATAGGATCTTCTAATTCTTCTTCGGCCTCCCCTTCTTCCAAAATGTCCATCAAGAATTCTTCCATTTTGTTGATGGGATCCTCCTCAAAACTACATGTGCTGGAACTAGAGCTAGATGGCATTGTGTGAAGTGCCTGTGAAGAGCTGTGGTGTTTGAGAAGAAAAGTTGGGTTGTGAAAAGAACTTTGTTAGGGGTTTAAATATATAGACTAGAATCCAACGGCTAGTTTCCAACAGTTACTTTTGGAAACCAATATTTTAAATTTAATTGAAACATACATTAATTAAAAAGGCACACACGTTACACAAAGCTTAATTAAAAATTCATAGATTAATAAAAATGATATATAGATTAATTAAAAACATACATGAGCCAATATTGGGTGCCTAAATAAATTAAAAAACAAAATAACTAATCTTCATCATCTGTCGTATTGAGCTTCTCTCTTAGCATCTTCAATCCTGCCGCATGCTCCTATTTTTGTACATCGTCGAAGTTGGATCTATCAAGTGCCATCATTTTCCAGTACGTCCTGTACATGGTGGCTTTTTCCTTGGATTTGCCCATGTTGTGCAAGGGCTCAATACACGAATTGCGTCCTTCCTCTTTTCATCCTAGTCAGCTCAAGCATTAACGAAAGTCTCAAGGTCCTCTTTCACTACCGTTGCAAAATCCTACATTCCTTCAATTTTTATCTTACCTTTGCGTTTCTCCTTGGCAGCATCTCGACCTTCCAGCCTTCTCTCCTCTCTGGGCATATCATTGTAGTTAGATGATGACGTGTAGGCACTCAACATGGACAATCTGCCTCTTTTGTTTGCAGGCTTGATGTAGACTTTAGACCACTTAGGTTGATCGTAAAATGCTATTCACCAGTGATCCAAGATGAAAAGATAGCAAATCTCCGTCTAGTACATCTCACGGGCCTACGCCATGAGTTGGTCGTCGGAATGACCGCTTGCAGACACTTTCCTAAATCGGAGTCAAACACCATTGAATTGGACCACTTTCTTGTTAGTCCATTGCCAATGGTTTTGCAGTATTTTGTCTCCCTTCTCCGACTTCTCGGGCTTGTCCCATTGTAGGCAGCTACAACATTCGCCTAATACATATGGCATTTCCTACTATTTCCATCAATAAGATCAAGGGAATTATTCAGCCATGCACTAATTTGCATGTTGTCACCCAAAAATAAATTATGGGATAAAAAAAATTATACAAGAATTGATCTAGTTGCTATATGTAAATGGCAGATGCTTTGCCTTCCCCTCAGCATTAGCGACAAGTTGGTGTTGTTGTTGCCAATGACGATTCATGCTGCTAGATCGGTTGGTACGGAATGAGGGGCACCAATGTTGAACACCGACGTCGAGTGCGAAGTGTCCCTAGGGTGTTGTGGTGGCGAAAAATCCGATAATTCGCCGACATACCGACGAAATGAAAATTTTACCCATATTGAGGGGCTTGTGAAAATGAGCGGCCGTGTGGCAGATAAGGAGGATAATTTGGTACATACAAAAAGTAATTTGGTGGATATGGGAGGTAATTCTGAGGATATGGAGGCTGCGAAAAATTGGGTTGCTATTGATTGTGGGGATTTTCGGTATTTTTACTAGGAGTTTGACAAGAACTAAGCCAGTTTAGAAAACTACCGGGTAGATTAGATTCCATATGAAATTTTAGAAAAATTTTGGAACAATTTGGAGTGGGTTTAGACTAAGAATGAGCTAGAGTGATATGTCAAAATGAGTCAAGAACAAGCTATTTATAGTGGAGGGAGCCGTGGGTATTTTTCTCATTTTTAAGATTTTTTTTGAATATTTTGGAATTTTTTATAATTTTTGGGTAAAAAACAATAAAAAAATAGCTCAACAGTTATATTCCCAATGGTTTTTTTTTGCCACTGACATGTGGGCCCCACATAAAAGTATTATGTAACGACTAGTTAATAAAACGAAAACAAGTGGCTCATAGGTGGGCCAAGAGGGGCACTAGACCCATCTGTCAATTGTGTGTCAAACATGCATAGTAAACAAAAATTTAATACACTTTTTAAGTACTCCAATGGCTATTTTTTGTTAACACCACTGATAAGTGGGGCCACAAACTGAAGGACCCACATGTCATTGACTATGACTATATCAACTGTGTGCACACGCAATAAGGTACAGGTGCACTAAATTCTATTGTGGGGCCCATGCGCCTCGTTTCGTGTAGGACAGGTGTGCTACACTCCACCCCTAACATGTGGGGACGCGCGTGTAGAATCCATTTGTTAGTCACAACGGGTGCAACAACAATGAGAGCGTGTGTACAAAGAGGCACTGACGTGTCCCCTGTTTTCACATGCTTGTGGACTCCACCTGACTCGCTTCGTTCGACATATAGTACCAACACCCAAGTTACTAATGTGTGGCCCTTTTTTTTTGTCCCACCTGTCAATGGACATTTTTGGTGAGTAACAATTCTATCAACTATCTCATGGGGCCCACAAAATGCGTCCCAACACATCTCCTTCCTCTCCAACGGCAACGTTTTCTCGCAGTACGTTCGCCGTTCACCTTCCTCCTACACGCCGCGGCTGTTGCATCACCTCAAGGAAGCAGCGAGCAAGCATCCGCAGCTGTCAATGTGCGTCACCGCAAGCACTAATGTTGGAGACCACTTTATGGTCATCCGCCACTTCCTTAGATTATAATACCCCTTGGGCACATTCATTTTTAAAACACACTTCACTTCAATTCAATACATCCAACTACCGATTGTTGTGCCTTGAAGCTCCCCTTGGGAAAGCCTCCTGACCGACTAACCTCGGGGATATATCGACAGGACTAAAATTCCATCCAAAACCTCAATATGTATAAATCTCATGTGTCACATTTTCTTCATTGTCCAATTCGGTGAGACCTGTCACACGGTCATTCCGAGTTGTTAATTTCTTATGCCTCGCCGTTAGAGATTGTTAACCCACGAAAAATTCTATATATGCTTCTTTTAGCATAAACAAAGGGCTCCCCTTGGAGTAGGGTTTAGGTACATGTTGGCGATGATGCCTAAAGTTAAGGGGCAACTTGTTATATGATACTAGAAAAATGATGGATTAACTATAGGACATTGATATTTCAATGGTATTTGGGTCTTGGACCCATATATCATCTTCAAAACTAGTGTCCTATAGCAATATCTTATTTTTATAGTTTCCATCATCAGCTAATTTTCCCTAAAGTTAAAGTTGATTTATATAGCAAGTGGTTGTCTCCATTTTTGTCATCTAACTCTAAGCTAGTAGATAGAAGGGAGTGTTAGGCCAGGCTTCAACTCCTAGTATTTGGGCGCTGTCTAGCCAAACACCCCAGTTTTAAGTTTTAGCTTCTTCGAAGCCTAAGAGAAGTTGGAGTCATTTTTTATTAAAATTGTGGACCTTATTTTTTGGGTTTATTTAGATCTAAACTTCTAAATATCATATTTACTCACATAATCATAACAATTTACATAACTTTCCATTAGTAACAATAACCAATACTATATTTTGTTAGAGATTGAAAATAACAAATACAACTTTAAAATAGAAAAGTTGGAGCTGCAAGGCAAACGCCTCTCCAGCTTCAACTTTTGGGTTCCAAGAAACTAAAGATTCTACACTCTAACTTCTATGAGATAGATATCAGAACTCACCTGAACACCCCCTTAATAATCCGATGTTTAGAAAATTTCAATGTTAGTCTTCTCTTGATTTGGTGTATTCCATAAAAGAGGCTCCATTTAAAATATGCTACTACAAAATAAAACATATAAACCTATTTTATGTGGCACAACTATTTTGCACTGCAATTAGTAAGAACTAATGACTATACATAATAGCTCATAAATCTCCAAGTTCTCAATAATTTTGAAAAAAATTAGAGGACATAGAGGAAGACATATTATTTTACTACACAAAATTTCATGAGAAAACACGATCATACATAAGAGAAACATAAAAAACAAGCAACCGGCGAATATATATGTTAGTTTGAGTTTTTTTTTTGTTTCTCTTATGTAAGATCATGTTTACTCATGAAATTTTGTGAATTTTCATAATATACATTCCTCCATATATTCTAAGTTTTTCATAGTTTTTAAGATCTTAGAGATATATAAATTTATTATGTATAGTATGCACTAAGCGAAGTGCCATCCGCATCCTTTTATCTACCACATCTGAAATTGTAAATACGACACTGTAAACATCAAGTATTTTATTTATGTTATTACATAATGATATAAAAATAGGTGTTTAATTATGTTTTGCAGTAGCATGCACCGGATAAGCAATGGTGATGGTCTTTGAAGTTGTATAGATGTTTATCGTCCTTGATCTACACTGATGCAAAAGCAATGCAACATTGTTGAAAGCAAACGCAGTCTCTCTTTTCTCTCCTTTGTGGAATGGAAGGAGGCAACCATGTAACTTCAGTTGCAATTTGATACTAGCTTTCTTAATTGCATCTTGCATGTGCTTATTCTTTAGCCTTTTTGTTTAGATCTTTGTAGTTATATATATGCTTATTTGCTCGGAGCCTATTGGCCCTTGGCTATTCGAATGGGCTCATAACTCGGCTAATACATGAATCTATTCTTTCTTGTCCTGCACATATTCCCTTTTTTAAGTTCCAGCATATATTCCTGGAGAGTGGAGAAGGGAGGCTCAACGAGTGATGCACCGAAAGTTTAGGAGAAACTACATGTGAGTATCTCATTGATAGTTCAACAGTTAAGATCGTTCGTTATTGCTATATAATTATGAGAGATCATGTGTTTGAGTCTTCCTTGAATGAGTTAGGATAAAGGGTTTTTTTTAGTGTAAAATTGCTCCAATTGTCTGACTTAAAACTCTAAAATCTAATCATACTCCAGATTCTGTTGGAAAATAGAAGAGTGGATTCTAACATTCAAAGAAGTGTTACGGTCCTTACTGAAGTTTTTTCCATCTTATCCCTCCTATTTGTAAAAATTTTCTTAAAAGGTTGTTTGCACGCTTCAAAAAGAACAAAGGAAAAGAAGGAATATGTTATTAGAAAACCTCAGTATATATTTGGTGGTGCTTTTGGTTAGATGGATGCATTAAACACATCATCAACATAAGAATTGAGGTATATGCTAGAACATAGTATACCTTTTTTCCTGATTCTAATTGGATAGGAAGTTACCAGTGGTGATGGGCGATAGTGACATCAGTGCCGCGGTGGCAGTGAGGCAATGGATTCATACCAAAACCCCCTCAAGAGTTTACCAATCCCTCGACCTTAAATCTTAAGAGGTAGGATAACTAACGGTGGATGGCGACAGGGCGGTGAGACGGCGTAGTGTCGTCAACTGCAGATGAAGATAGTGGGAAGTGGCAGGAGTGGGGAAAGGAGAAGAGGAGATAAAGGTGGTGCGGTGAGGTGGCAATACTGTCAAATGCGGGTGAGTAATGCGAGGATGAGGAGTGGAGTACGTGGGGATTGTGGTGGAAGACAAGGAGCGGAGGAGCCAAGTGGGAAATTCTAGATATCAAAGTTGGAGATAGTGAGAGTCGTTGATTTCAATTCAAGATCTTTGATAGGTATCATTTTTATAGGTCGAAGCGGATCATTTTGGACTAATAGTCCAAAGAATTAATTATATTTTTTTGTTTGATAATAACATGTTGTCCGTCCTGCCAACTATCATGCATAGGAAGTCCACCACCTGAAACAGAAGTATGCTAATTTGCTGTCAAGAATGACAATTTTTTTTGCGATATTATTTTCTGTTACAGCGAACCTAATCAGAATGGACCCATCTTGGTGAAATATACACAACTATCAATTATTGTTACTGAAAAGCGAATGAGCACAGTACAGTTACTGTCAAAATCAGAGCTAGAAAAGAGTTCCACTTAGTCTCTTAAATATAAAATTTTTTGAGTGGGTCCCTCCTCCATATTATAACTAATATGGTGTTTTTGTAAAATTTTGGTAGATATACAACTAGAAAATGTGTAGTCTAGTCAGTGAAAATAATTTTTGTGAAGACTTTTCTCACATATGTAACTTGATCGAGAGTTATTAGATTGTAGTACATATATCACACATGTCAACGGTTTAATATTAAAATCTTGTGAGGTGGGTCTTCACATAATTTTTTTTCCCTTACTAGTACTAACAGGTAATACTATCCATAAAACTGTAGAATGAAACCCATCGCCAATCGACCATCTTGACTTGTTCAAAACCAAACCTTGCAGCAGAGATTCTTGAACAACTTTAGAGTATTTTGCTAGATCAAGATTTAATTATTATATCCCATCGATTAAAAATTCATTTATACGTAGTTCTATGTTTTGTAATTAGGGTTGATCATCATATATACATGCTATATTAGGCAAATCGATGAAACTTGGTTGAGAACCACTGAATTGTAGTATATATATCACAGATAGTCCACGGTTTCATATTAAGATCTCATGTGAGTGGGTCCTCATATAAATTTTTTTCCCTAACTAATACTAAAAAATAAAACTACCTATAAAACTGTAGAATGAAAACCATGACCAATCGATCATCTTAGACTGACTCCAATGCTAGAGACTTTTTGGGAGACTATTCTCTGCCACGTGGGCGAAAAGTTTCTCGAAGAGTATCTTGGTCTTCAATGCAAAACTCTTAGAGAGACTCTTCGTAGGTCCCACGCATGAAGAGCCTCTCTAAGAGTCTCCCTCTCCAATACAAGACTCTTCGGGAGGCTCTTCGGTGAGTCATGTGTATTAAATATCTAAATTAGTTTTTCACCTCATATTATTGATTAAATAATTGATAAAAATTAATAAAAACATGTACGACAATAATTCCAACAAATAAAAATTTAACTTGCGGATGGAAAATTTGACATAACGAAACTAAATATTTTTATTAAATTCAGACGGTTGAACATAAAATTACACATACGACATTGGATAGATACGAACATGTAAACTTAAAATTTAACATCAACGTACTAATTAAAAATATTAAAAATGCGATAGATAACAAGTAGTTGCCCTTGACACCTCAAAAAAGCTCCCAAATGTACTCAATCAAATCTCTTTTGAGCTGGGCATGTATCGGTTGGGCACGAATGTTGGAATTTCTCACGATTACATCAACGAAAGCAATTGGAACACCACATTGGATATGAGGCGGTGTTATGTTTGGAGTCTCTTGATTGTTGTCAAAATCATAGAGTGGGCCATCAAACTCTCACTCATCCTCAATAATCATATTGTGCAATATAATACATGCCTTAATGATTTTCGAGAGAGTTGAGCGTTGCCAAAAGCGGGCGGGGCCATAGAGAATGGCAAAGCGGAATTGTAGAACTCCAAATGCTCGCTTCACGTCCTTCCTCGCTCCTTCTTGATACTGTGCTAACAATCTGAGTTTGTTTATCTGGGGCAAGGGTACCGTCTTCACAAATGCAGTCCACTTTAGGTATATACCATTTGCTAGATAGTTCACATGTTGTATTCATTTCCATTGACAAAGTATTGTACTTGAAGAGTTTGTCCCTGTAAAACGTCACTGAACAAGAGTGATTGGTTCAACACATTAACATTAGTGCTGGATCTAGCAATATCAAAGAAGGCATGTCATATCCAAAGGTTCTAGGAGGAGACTGCTTCAAGTATAATGGTCGGGACTCCATAATCGCCGCGTGTAAATTGTCATTTCCATGCCATTGGACAATTTCTCCATTCCCAATTGTTTGACAAATTTTTGTAACAAAATTCATTAGAAAAATCCCAAAAAATTGGTCAAAATTGGACTGGTCAAAACTAGTCAAAATTGGACTGATCAAAACCTGGTCAAAACTGGTCTGGTCGAAATTAGATTCAAACTCAGGTTTAGTCGAAATCAGGTCCGGATCGGGTTCAAATCAGACTCAGGTCTGGTCAAATTTGACTCGTATTTGGTCTGGTCACATCGACATTCGGCCTGGACTCGAATATGATAAGGATAAGTACTCATATTATATCTTGATTATTTAAATAACAGTATCTATCTCCTATTGAAATTCAAATCTCAAAAAAATCTCTGATTGTTGGATAGTTGCAACCAACCTAGAGTCTCTATAAATAGAGAGGGGTGCTAACCTTTTTGACAAGTGAAGAAGGAGCACAGCAGGTGTAGGGCAGAGGAGAACAAGGTGGATAGAGGAGGTGCAAGGTAGACAGAAGGAGGTGAAAGGCCAGGCAACCAGGACAAGGCGAAGAGAAGATCTCTCTGTTCAACCAGGAGCAACTAAAGAAGATCATGGGTGAGTTTTGCTCTCTTTCATAAGTTTGTATCATGCATTGCATAGATTCTCTGATGCACTTTGATCGATCGATCAGAAGTTACCACCTTGATCAATTGATTCGAGGTCTCCACTTCAATCAAAAGATCAAAAGTTGCACAGATGCTTGCATTGCATAGTTTCTTTGATACACAGATCAAATGATCTGAAGTCACCACTTCGATCAATCGATGCGAGGTCTCCACTTCGATAAAAGATCAAAATTTACTTGGATGCACTTAGATCAATCGATGTGAGGTCTTCACTTCGATCAAAAGATCGAAAGTTGCTCGGATGCACTTAGATCAAACGATCTGAAGTCGCTACTTTGATCAATCGATGCGAGATCTCCACTTCGATCAAAAGATCAAAAGTTGCTCGGATGCACTTAGATCAACTGATCAGAAGTCGCCACCTCGATCAATTCGATCAAAGGTCTCCACTTCGATCAAAAGATCAAAAGTCGCTCAGATGCATGCACTTAGATCAAACAATCTGAAGTCGCCACTTCGATCAAAAGATCAAAATTTTCTCTAATATACTTCGAAGATCAATTCGATCAACAAATCAGCTTGTCCCATGAGAGATAGATCGATGATAATTTCTTATCCAGAAGTCCGATCGACCCCAAATTTTTATGGTTAACAGGAGACTTGAAGTGGAGCATGTTCACCAATTTTCAAGTTAATCAAAGTGCAATTTTTTTATTGTGAATAGAAGACTATATGTAAAACTTGTCCACTAAATTTCAAGTCAATCAGAGATCTATAAGATACAATTTGATCAAAATAGATGCTCTATCTAGAAGTTTGTTCACTTTTACTTATGAAAGATAGATCAATGATAATTTCTCATCCAGAAGACCGATTGACTCCAAATTTTTATGGTGAATAGAAGACTTGAATTGGACCATGTTCACCAATTTTCAAGTCAATCATAGATCTCTAAGGTGGAATTTGACCAAAGGAGATGCTCTATCTAGAAGAAAATTCAGCTTGTCCCACGGGAGAAGATCGATGATAACTTCTGATCCAGAAGTCTGATCAAACCCAAATTTTTATGGAGAACAACAGGTTCATTTTGAAGTAAATCCACCAAGTTTTACCTCGATCAGAGGGCAAGAATATTATCAAGACTATTGCAAACAGTTTTGTTTCACTGAATTCCAACTTGACGTACGAGCAACACAATGAAAACAGTTTCTAATCTGACGGTCTGATTGATCACAAATTTTGATGAACAATCGAGAATCTATCTAGAAACTATTCTTCCAAGTTTCATATCGATCAGAGGGCAAGAAGATCATCATTACAAATAGCTCTATATCATTGAATTCCAACTGGACGTACGAGCAATGCAATAAAAATAGTTTCTAATCCGACGGTCCGATTGATCTAAAATTTTGATGAACAATTGAGAATCTGTCTAGAAACTAAAAGTTTCAAGCCAATCAGAGGCCAGAAAAGCTTCCACCTAGTTAGTCGAAGAGGAGCTAGTGCAATGATCAATCATGTTTGAAGTAAAAATACTACTAAGTTCTTGATGGATATTCTAATGGGCAGTCTACCATGCAATATGCATTTATTGAAGCTAAGGAAGTCAAATTGTTATCACAAGTCATTTTCATCATATTCCATGTCATTGGGTACTGATGAGGCGAAGATGACATGCTTTTTGTTCGCAAATGACGAAGCCGGACACCATTCATGTCGGGTACTGATGAGGTGAAGGCATCCATTTGTTCGCGACCAACGAGGCCGAACAACCCCCTAGCCAAGCACCGATGAGGCGAAGGGCATATTTTTGTGATAGTACCATAGATTAACGAAACTATAGATTTGCATATTTGCATGCATGGAGCATATACATTGCATACATTCATCAAAGGGTAAAGTTGTTTTGAGGCTTGAAGACGACGACCATCCACACAACTTAATTAGAGATTTTCTGTGGACTTGTTCTGCAGATGTAATTAACCAGGAGTTTTTCAAAAAACCTGAGGAACTATGAACCATGCAATCCCCTGAAGCTAAGATGTACTTTTCTTTGGTGTAATGAGGATTGTAAATCTTAAAGGGACTTGTAACTTGTAATTATTTTCAGAATTAATAAAGTACATGTTTCCTAAGATTATACATTCTCTACCTTTTATTTGTATACTTATGTATATTGGCACACCCGCAACACGAAAAAGGGGTCAATTTCCCGGAAGAGAGATCTCGGCGAAACACCAATGCATGCAGTCTATACTTTCTATCATCCCCGGAAAACCACCATCTCTCCTTATTACAATAGGTGCTGCATGTCTTTGACGGTCGACCATCGGAGATATTCCTCGCCGAAGTTGTCGATCACTCCATCGACAAATTTCTCCAAGCACTGGATTGCTATGGATTCCCCGATCCTTACATATTCATTGACATCATCGGCAGGAGAGCCATACGTCAACAAACGAATGGCCACTGTGCACTTCTGTATAAGAGACAACCATCGGCGGTTAATGGCATCTCTTCTTTGAGTAACACATAAGTAGTCCACCATGAGACAGTTATGATCGTTTTCACGGTCCCTGTCGATGTATCGCCTGCTACCGTGCCAACGACAGCGGAGGTAGAAGCTTGTAGCCTTGTTTGCATACCGGCTATAAGACACTCTTCTAACTCCACCATGGCGGGATCTTCCTCTACGAATCCCGCAAAAAATTCTGTAAGGTATTGAGGGCCTCTTCCTCTTCACTACATGTGTCTGAACTAGAGTTGGATGACTTTTTGAGGGAAGGATTTGGAAGGAAGAAAGATTTGGAAAGGAGGAGTATTGTTGAGCATGAGAAATATGTGTTGGGATGGTTCAGTTTATATAGGCCAAGTTGAATATCCCAACGGCTATTTTTCAAGCAGATGTGTCCGACGACTATTTTTCAAGCAAATGCATCCAACGGCTATTTTAATTGCACAAATGAAGGATACATAGTTGTACAAGTACACACTGAATATAAAATGGTACAAGACATAGTCTAGTCCAAATTAACCTCCTTGATCAAATCTTTAACAAACTTCAACGCTTCCGCATGATCCTTTATTTTGTCGTCGTTGAATTTTGATTCTGTGGTCACCAATTTTTTAAAAGACTTGGCAAGTACTAACTTTCCCTTAAACTGTCATGACTATTCAAAGAGGAGGCCGCATGGTCCGTTGCTTCCACGCGCTCAGTTTGAACTTCGACAAAGGTTCGTAGGTCTTCTTGTGCGTCCGTGTTGGATAAGGGACATTGCTTTTTGCCTTTTCCTTTGCGCTTCTCCTTGGCTGCGTCGCAACCTTCTGGCCACGTCTCCTCCACGAGGACATCTGGGTTGGATGAGGATGATGTGTGCAAACCGTCCTCATTCAGCCTTACTCTTTTGTTACTGTCGACGTAGGTTTGATTCTATTTAGGTTGCTCCCTAACACCCATCCACCAGTACTCCAAAACGAATGGGTGCCACATCTCCAGTCTATATAACTCGCATCCTTGTGACATTAGTTGGTAGTTGGAACGACCACTAGCGTAGACCTACTTAAGTCTGCACCAACAACTATTGAATTAAACAACTTTTCTGTTACTTCGGAGCCAATGGTCTTTGCAATGCTTCACCTCCCTTCTCCGATTTTTGGGCTGCTCTCGCTATACGCCGTTGTTACACTCGCCCAATATGTATCGAATTTTTTATTGTTCCCATCGATTGGGTCCAGCGAATTATTCAACCACGCATTGATCTGTGCAACTGAAATATAATGATGTCATAAAAAATGAATATAAACCTTTCAAATAAAATCCCACAAAATTTCAATGGCAAAATGAATTACTCACAAGTCGAACATTGTCGGCCGCTGACCAAAACAATCGCTTGCACCCGACAGGGCCTGGGAGATCATGGTCATCATCGTCGTTAATAATGAGCTGCGGCGTAGAATGTGGCATACCAAAGTATGAGGGGCATGCAGATTTTGAATTTTTGGATGGGGGTTGCGGTGGCGAGGGCTGCAAATAGTTGGGCGGCGCACCAACAAAATGATAATTTTGCTTGTACAATGCAAATGGATGGCCATGTGGATATGAGGGCGGCAATGCATATGGAGGGGATGAAGATATGGAGCAACATGTGAATATTGAGAGCTGGGGGATACAGAGGATAACCAAAAGGATAAGGTGGTTGTAGAAAATGTGGATTATCGAGTGGATATGGTGAAGAATTTGGATTACCGAGTGTTTCCGGATTTTCTCCAGGTGTATTAGGAGAATTAATCCAGTTTACAAAACCCTTAGGAGAATTACTATCCATATCAAACTCTAAAAAAAAATTAGTGCGAAAATACTGTAAAAGGAGTGCATGATAGTGTAAGATTTGTGAGATGGGTGTGGTGAAATGAGCAAATGAGAGCACTATTTATAGAGATATAGTGAGATGATTTTTTTCTGAATTTTCTTGAATTTTTCTGAATTTTCTAGAATTTTTTAGGAATATTTTCATGAAAAAACAATAAAAAAATTACATAACAACTAATTTTCCAACGACTAAATTTCCAACGGCTAAAATTATTGCCACTAACATGTGGGGCCCACCCCAAAATAAATTATAAACATTAATCTACACGGTAGCTATACAATTAACCTTTCTCTAACTCAACCGTTTCTCTGACAGTTGGGCCCTACAAAACCTGGCCCAACGTATTAGTGAGAGTGTGCGCAGTGAGTGTGGTAATCGCGGGAAACATAAGTCTCTGACGCGTTTCAGGCGTGGGGCCCACCATGGTCGCCTCGTAAATTGATGAAATTAACCCGCCCAATCACTGACATGCGGGTTGGCGAGATTATGTCCCTACCTATCATGGATTGTTTTTTGTTGCGTACGTGTCGCGTTTGTTGAAACTTTGCGAGCCCCACAAAATGCGCCTACGCACACATTCGACCAGCTCCAATAGAACCACTTCCCGCGGCATGCGTTCGGTGGGGCCCATAATTTGGTGGTCGTGCTACGACCACCTGGTCGAGCGTCGCACAAACTGCTTGAGTGTCGTGGGAGGCGCTCAACCAGCCACATCATGCGGCGTGTGCCGTTCGAGTAGCCCGCGATAGAGAGAGCCTTACTTGTTCAAAACCAAACCTTGCAACAGAGATTCTTGAACAACCTTAGAGTATTTTGTTGATCAAGATTTAATTATTATATCCCATCCATCAAAAAATTATTTATATGTAGTTGTATATTTGGTAATTAGGATTGATCATCGTATATACATGCTAAATAAGGCAAATCGGGTGGTAGAATTAAAAAAGAAAACCTTAATGGAAAAAAAATCTCCTAGTTTCATGCAAATGAAGAACCGTGTCTCATTGCACGATTGTGTAAACAAACTTATCATCAGTAAAAGTCTCTGAACGAATCAAGATGTTTCTATGGTAATGCACATATTGGAGTTCTTTAAGGAAAGTTATAGATGTAGCACGCATCATATAGTTTGTAAGCTTCTTAAACGACAAAGACGTCATTTCACTGATGTGAGAGCAGTTTTTGTCAGTCGCGCAAATACATACATGCGGACAACGTTAAGTACTAGCCGTAAGTAGCATCGGGAAAAATCGTGCATATACCCAGAAGTCTGACAAGTTTCGTAAGAATTTTTGTAATTTCTTTTTTGTCTATGCAAGTCGTGCAAACGGACAAACTCACTCTGCACTGCAACCACAGTGAACCTTTTATGTGTGCACTGTGCACCGTGCATCGAGGCAATTACACACATTTTTATCCACTCCAAAAGAGTAATAGCATATGTTGCACGAGTGCATGGATCGACACAAACCACCTGTCTCATAAGCGTGCCAGCACGGCACATGTGTAACATTATTGAGGCGCCGATAAGGTTGCGCGGTAAAAAGGACAGCAGCAGAAACGGACCCCCTCACGGTCTTGTCCGGACAGCGAAACAAGTAGCAATAACCTTCTGGAAACACTCGCAAAGCCAATCTACGGGGATTATTTTTATAGGTAGCCAGTATACTGTTTTTTTTTTCTCTCAGTTTTGACTACTCACCCACACCATCATCTTTTAAGATCTTTTCATCTTTAAATCGAGCCTATTATATAATTATCACTATCTTTTCATAAATTTTATGGATTGTAGTGTGTATGAAGAAAGAATAAATATAATAGATGAAGAAATGCAACCAACGAATGGGGGCATCGATGTCCACAATGAGAGCGTGGGCAGTTGATCGGTGATGATGTTGCTATATGTAATAACATCTGATAATGTGAAGACATGCAAAGTAGGGAAGGACGAAAAAGAGGAAGAATTATAGATGAAAAATTATTGGGATGAGCAGAATGAAATAAATATAGGAGTGAAAAGAGTGTCATTTTTCTTTAAAGAACTAGGTACATTTACATTCTTCAACTCTAAAACCATAGATTTTGTATCTTCTGTCTTAATTAAAGACAAAAGATATATTTACAAAAATTTCAATTATCTAACAAGAATCTAAATTAACATGTAAGAAAATCTAAATTTTTTATCATCTTAAAATGAGTTGTTAATTTATGATCTAGTTGCCTAGATAAATAAAAAAATCACTTGATTTTTATTCATGAGAGAGTGGATATTAATATGCGAATAAGTAGTTCAGACACAAAACCACGCTTTCGCTACTCAAATGCTACCGACTGGTACGCGCGCGCTGAACTTTGTAATGCTGGAAAAGGAGGGCCTCGTCGTGTTGCTTTTGCCAGCCACCCTGCCCCCTTGTCGTGTAACTCGTGTTATTTGCCACTCCGTTTGCTGCTTAAGTTATAAGTCACTCTATACCTTTGCAGTTTCCGCGCGTACATTTGGTCTGGGCGTGGCAGGATGGTGGCGAAGAAGCCGCGGATAGTTATAGTGGGCGCGGGGATAGCCGGGCTCACGGCGGCGCACCGGCTGTGCAGCGTGGGGGGGGACAAGTTCGAGGTAGCGGTGGTGGAGGCTGGTGACCGTGTCGGCGGCCGGATACTGACGTCCGAGTTCGCGGGCCACCGGGTGGAGGTCGGCGCGACGTGGGTGCAGGGGATCGTCGGGAGCCCCGTGTACGCGATGGCGCTCGAAGCCGGTGCGCTCGGCGATGGCGACGGGCTGCCGTATGAGCGCATGGACGGCTTCCCCGACCGCGTCCTTACAGTCGCCGAGGGCGGCGCGGTCGTCGACTCGGACCGCGTGGCCGAGCCAATCGAGGAGCTGTATAGGGGCATGATGGAGGCCGCCCGCGCCGGCGAAGCCGGCGGGGGCGGGGGCGTGAAGGAGTACCTGCGGCGGGGGCTCCGGGCGTACCAGGCCGCGCGCCGCGGCGGCAGCCAAGAACTGAAGGAGGTGGAGGAGGCGCTGCTTGTCATGCACATGAACCGGGAGCGGACGGACACCTCGGCCGATGACCTCGGCGACCTCGACCTCGCCGCCGAGGGCGAGTACCGGGACTTCCCCGGCGACCACGTCACGCTCCCTGGCGGCTACTCCCGCGTCGTCGAGCACCTGTCCGCCTCGCTCCCGCCTGGCACCGTCCGTCTAGGTCTCCGCCTCCGCCGCCTCGAGTGGGGCGCCCTCCCCGTGCGCCTCCACTTTGCCGATGGCGCGCCCCCGCTTGACGCCGACCACGTCATCATCACCGTCTCGCTTGGCGTCCTCAAGGCTAGCCTCGCCAAAGACGCCTCCGCCGCGGGCGCCATCGCCTTCGACCCGCCGCTCCCGCCTTTTAAGCGCGACGCTATCGCGAGCCTCGGCTTCGGCGTCGTGAACAAGCTGTTCTTTGAGGTGGAGGCTATGGAGGCGCCCGACGGCGGCGAGCCGATCGCGACGCCACCGCCACCGCCGTCAGATTTCCCGTTCCTGCACATGGCGTTTCGGGGACACGTATCGAAGATCCCGTGGTGGATGCGCGGCACCGAATCGATCTGCCCCGTCCACGCGGGCTCCAGTGTGGCGCTCGCGTGGTTCGCCGGGCGTGAAGCCGCCCACCTCGAGTCCCTCTCCGACGACGACGTCATTCGCGGGGTCCACGCCACGCTGGACTGGTTCCTCCCGTCACAGCGCCGCTGCTGCAACGCGATGTCGACGGCGCCGTCACGGTGGAGGGTGAAGCGGATGAAGCGGAGCGGGTGGGCCACGGACCCGTTATTCCGCGGGTCCTATAGCTACGTGGCCGTCGGATCGAGCGGGCAGGATTTGGATCAGATGGCTGAGACACTGCCACGTGTACTGGAGGTTGACGCCGTTAACAACGAACAAGCGGCATTAAGAGTGTTGTTCGCCGGAGAGGCGACGCACCGGACGCACTACTCAACAACGCACGGGGCGTACTTTAGCGGCATACGGGAGGCCAACCGGCTGCTACAACACTATAGCTGTGGAAAGCAATTCATATAATGCTCTTTATGCGTGAGACCAGCAGGTTACCTTAATGTTGGCGCATTCTAGCAAATATTCTTCTCGAACTTTTTTTGTCCTCCTTTAGTTTTGCTCTTCACTTTATGGCATGTAGTTTTGGTCTTAATTTCTCGTTTGTTTTGGTGTAACTAGGCAGGCTATACTATTGTTGGTACGGTAATCTATGTGAGGGCTGGGGATAAAAATGATGAGATATGGATCATTTATGGTTAAGAATGTTTGCTTTCCTGTTCTTGGGGTCCATGATAATGCCCTAATTATACAAAGGTACGATGAAGGTTCTGTAGATTCATTGTAGTAGACGACATTAGTAGCAACTAGCAATTACTAATAAGCATGTGTTTGGAAGGATTTTGTACTTGGTGTGATATTAAGATTTTGTTTAAGTTCTTCACCTTTCTCAAAATTCTCGTATACATGTACATATCTGGGATTTGGACCGTCTTTCAAGTACAAACACACGCAGTATCTTTCAGAGCGTGGAGACTGTTGCACGGTGGTTTAAACAAGTGAGGTTGAGATGTGAAAACAAATCTGAATTGAACGGATAGCGAGATATCTAAAACTCTCGTATGATTTTATTCTAGCAGTTGATTTGCAATCAACGAATGATTTTATGTTTCATGTCTTTTTTGTTTGAAATGTGTGGGATTCGAATTCATGTACTGTCCCTATTACAATAAAAAGATTGCATCTGTTGTCATCTTAAAATGTCATTTTCATGTACTAAAATAAAATATTGTTGGCATCTTCCCACTAACAGTCTACTTCACTTTCTTTCGGTGTTTTTGCCATGGTGTCAAATGAGCCAAATATGGCCAGGAGTTGTTGACATGTATTGGCTTTCCAATGGCAACACATCTCCCTCTGGAGTTGTAATGTACTGTCTTGAACTAATTATTTGGCCTTCTGATCAGCAAAATTTTCTTACACATCAATATCAATGACATCTTTAATCTCAAATCTTCTTCAATGGTATCTTGTTAGGATATATGAAGTATATACATACATAACTTTATCAAAGGTGCTACAGAATATTTGATTTTTTTTTTTGCCTTGTGTTTAAACATCATATATCATCTGACCAAATTAATATACCACAGTATACACTGCAAATTCTTATGCAAGCACAGATATTTGAAACAATGATATATTCAACTAATTTGTCACCATCCAAGTAGCTATTGCATTATCCTGGCTCGTTGATTGTTGCAAACTATCGAGGCAAGAGGAACAGGAGAGACGAGTCACATGTGGTGGTAGGTGGCATGCCCTACATCTTTTTGTCTCTTGCAATGCAATTACTATAAGTACACTAGTACAGTGAATAATATTGATCGAAACCATTCGTAAGGGTGATGAAATTTAATTGCCATTGCAGCTGTTGAGGTGGCTCCAGCAATGACAACGTGAGTGTGCAAGTTTTTTTTTTTTTTTTTGAAAAAAGATAATTTTAGAAAAAGAGATTTAAAAATAGCTTATTTCTGTGGGGAAATTTTTATCCCTAGACAGTTTTTTAGATTTTGTTTAGAACATAGGAATATTGGAGGGAAAGAAACATCTACTCTTATTGGATGTGGATTTTTTTCAAAATTTTTTGTGAAATTTCTATATTCCAAATAGATCATTATATGTGTCCTTCGAAAGAGAAAAACATCCATTGAATCAGTTGTTTTTAAAATTTTTAAATAGATTATTTGCAAAATAAAAATCCAAGGAGAGTGAGAAGGCCCCAACCAGACAGTGTGTCCTTTTCATGTCCGAATCCCAGCACGATCAAGCCATGATGGCGCTCAAAAGAAGGCGAGCGATTCCCGGCCAATAAATCAAATCTTTGTCCCGTGAGAAGATTAGAGAAAGAATGATATGCCACCTTACTTTACGATCCAACTTTCGCATCTAGCTAAGCCTACTGGCTACTACCTGATTGCGATATCGCATCGAAACACTTGCTTTAATAATTTGTGTGTGGCATTGCGACACTTTGTTAAGTATAAGGCATTGAAGTACGAATAGGTGCTCCTTTTTTAGGGTGTCTAACCAGGTTCCGGGCTTTTGACTCCGATTTCAATCTCACATAACCTAGAGTCATGAAATTTTATTTTATTTATTCAAAAGCTAAAGTCAAAGAGGTCAATGATGTATAGTTTCAATTTCTTTATTTAAAAATTATATTTAACATTTTTAACTCTCTATTACAATATAATACTAATTGTTAGAATTAGAGGCATACTGTAACACCTCAAAAATAGAGTTGAAAATTTTCATTTTTTAAAAACCATCCCCTAAAGAAATAAGATTTCTTTTCATTTTAGCGCTTCCAAAAATCTTTGATAAAGTTTGTCTTGGAAATTATCCCAAATTTTTCCTTGTCTTAACCCTAAAAACATTTACAGTAAATGAAGGAGAGTGGGGTGGGGTGGGGGGTGGGGGGTGGGGGGGGTGACTATCTAGTATATCTCACATACATCTCATCTTAAAAAATCATATAAATGATCAAAAAAATTCTATAAAAATTAGATAATGTGAATATTGGATTGGTAAAGAGCCTACAAAATTTCACTTATAAACTAGATGTATATTAAAAGAAACAAAAATAATAAATTTAAGTGAATAGTAATTTTTTATCTTTTATCTTTTTACTTCGGATTTCTTTTTCAGCATAATTTGTCTTTTTTGTTTCTCCTTCTATAGATTGAATTTGAATTTAAAATTTTGTGAATATGGAAGATTAATTTTATATCTACAATCTCAAATTTTTGAAAAAATTTTCATAACTATTTACATAGAGTTTTGAAGAGAGATTCACGGGAGCACCGAAAGGGTGGGATGCATTGGATACTTCCCCTATAAATCAATCTACCAACTCGAATAATTTTAAATCCAAATTCAATCTACACAAAGAGAAACAAAAAAGGCAAATTCAACTAAAAAATAAATCCAAAATAAAAAGATAAAAGTTACTGTTCACTTAAATTTGTTAATTTTGTTTCTCTTAATATATTGAGTTTAAAGTTGAAATTTTGTAGGCTAATTAACCAACCCAATATACACATTCTCTAATTTATATAGAATTTTTTATGATCATTTATATTATTTTTTGAGAAGGGATGCACGAAAACACTGAAGAGATGGGATGTATTGGATTTTTTAACCCACACACACATCGCTTCGCGTCTGTGCTCCCAATCCCGACTGAAGTTAACCCAAAACCCTAACTAAACCGTAAAATCAACCTAACAGCCGCTTGGTCCCCGTCTGCATGTGTTCGAGACCATGCATGTCGCGATAAATCATCTTCGTGCCCATACATGTTGACTTCGACCAATTCATCGAGCTCACATGTTTCCTTCGGCAACCCCATTACCTCGCATGTCGCATTTAACATCATCGAAACACTCTCACCATTGTTCTAAAATCCAAACGACACATTGTTGTGTTGTTCTCCTTACCGTTTGCCCCATACTTGTACAATCAACATCAATTGCAACTGTTTATCCATCAAGCATACATGTATATATATGATTACTATTTTTTGCTTGTTGAACTTTGGTCCAGATTGTTGTTGTCGTGAGTTAGGTATCAAGCGAGTCAAGTCGAAGGATCTCGCCAGGATCTCGCCACTTGGGCTCCTTCAACTGATCATCAACTCTAGCAAGACAAGTCATGACACCTTGATCATATTGCGCCTATATTTCAAATAAAAAATTATCTAAATTGTTGTTTCAAAACGTGTGCATGGTTACTTTAGCATGGAAATGTTATGTATGGCTATTTCAATAAACTGTTAACTTGCAAATGAACATGAAACTAGTTACACCTAACTTTGGTAATTGCCACCCTTGATATCTTGATGCCACTCCTCATTGTCACCTTAGGATAATATGAACAACTATAAACCTGAATGTCATGAAATTTGATGTTGGAGACTAGTTGATCTGGTACAAATGAAATTTTGACTATATAGGTTATGAGACTTGTTGCCTTGATGAAAATTGGGATCAATGGTAGAAGAATGTCAAATGGGTGCTTATGCACTAGGTTTCATAAGACTGATATTTTTTTAAGTACTAAGGACCAACTCAGTTGTGTTGTACTTCTAGTAACATAAATAACGTGTTGACCACAAACTCGATATGAGACGGGCATGACCAATTAACCTTGTCAAGTCGTAACTGTTGAATCTTTAGCCCTAATTAGGGTTTTGGTGATTAATGACATCCAAAATATATGCAACTAATCTCTATATTTGAGACTCAGGTTAAGAAGAGGTGGAAGCAACACAAAAGCGCAAAATCAAGATTGTCAAGACCTCTCGAAGCATGGATGGCGACGAAACTCGGCATAAGTGCAAAAACTGAGTAATACGCATGTTTTCTTTTGAAAATTTCTAGTTTAGATGGTTGTACTATTAAGAGGGGTCTTAGCACAAGTCACTTGATCAAACTCAATATCTTGGAAACAAAATTGCATTTGCATTTAGCCACAAATCAATTTTGGGTAAAATTGTGAATTCCTGTTTTCATTTTGCACAGGTCGGACATTGTCTGTGATGGCCGGACATTCCGGCCAGTACAAAATTCTCTCAGCACACTAATACATAAAAGCTTTCTTCTATCGGTAAAAAACACCCTTCTACTATCGGTTTTTGTACCGTTAGAGATAGACACGATAGAACAAGATAGGTCATTTTCTAACGGTAAATAACCGATAGAAGAAGTGCACTATTCTAATGGCATTTTAGGCGACAACCGGTAGAAAAACCGTTCTAGTCTAACGGTTGTGAAAGAGTTTACCGATAGAAAAAGGATAGTACTCTCTCGGTTGTGTATGAGTTTACCGGCAGGAAAAGTTACACTCTCCTAACTGTTAATTACTAGTGTACCGATAGAAAAAACCTTAGTACTCTCTCGGTTGTGTATAAGTTTACCGGCAGGAAAAGTTACACTCTTCTAACGGTTAATTACGAGTGTACCGATAGAAAAAACGATAGTACTCTCTCGGTTGTGTATGTGTTTACCGGCAGGAAAAGTTACACTCTTCTAACGGTTAATTATGAGTGTACCGATAGAAAAAACCATAGTACTCTCTCGGTTGTGAATGAGTTTACCGATAGAAAAAATGATAGTACTCTCTCGGTTGTGAATGAATTTACTGATAGAAATACAGTATAGATGCTATACAGTACATTCACATATACAGTACAGATGCAATACAGTATAGATTGGATACACAATACAGTATAGATTGGATACATAATACAGTACAGATGCAAAGAAGAATAAATTCACATATACATTGAACAGATTGACACATTAGACAGTTATTCACATATATATGAACCAATACAAATTGCAATCTAATATGGACAAAGACTATATATAAACAATCTATGCACAGAATACACGAAAAAGAGAAAATTGACAACAAGTGAGCGAAAAGCTTGTCATGGCGGTTGGTTGGGTGTAACTTCTTCCATAACATATTGAGCCCAAATTTGTCGGAGATCTCTAATCTTTGCATTTTTGTATTGGTCTTTGGACATGGCGATCTGCAAGCATGTGTGAATACTGAGTAACTAACTTCCTAATTTTGAACGTGACACCCAATTTTCAAATTTGAGTTAGCTATCGATGCTTACCTGGGGGAATTAGGCAAAGTTTGTCCGCACTAGGTCGTATATGTAGCGCAGCACATAAAACCCGCATTCCCATAATTGCGGCTGCTGATAGCATTGAGATAATTGCATATGCGAAGACATGTTAGCTATTGTTTCCATAAACTAATTAAGCATAAACAAAAAGTCTCGTGAGTACCTCATATTCTTTCCAAGCTAGTAGGGAGCCCTGCGGTGCGGCATGCCTCCCTCCAGCGGGCACTTATTTCTCAAAAGCCCTGCATTTCAGTTAGCATTGCCGGTTAATGTATTATCATTAGCTAGTGAGGTCAAAATTTAAATCAAACATATATGTTTCTTACGCCTCCATATTCCCCTTGACCACATATTCATTCGATAATCTGTCACGCATCAAAACGAGGTAGTACACCTCGTTCCTCGATGGACAGATCACGATGAGGATCTAGTGGCCCATACATTGTACATAAAAGAGGACCGCTAGCTCAAAGTATATCTGAGGTATAGCATACAAGATTGAGTTAAATTAGTACGAGATGCACTAACCTTTGGTGGTACGGCACCAAAATGAACTCCCTGTCCAACTGCGCCATCAACGCCTTGGATATGTAGTGCTCAGCGTGTGCGGCGTCGTGCTCTAGCATTGTGAGGCTTATTTTCTCTAGGTCGAGGAAACCCACCTTGTCACACGCAGCCTCCGATGCTAGCCTATACATGCACCTGCATGCAAAGGACGACATTAGTATTACACAGAAAGTTACTACATTTCAAATGAACTAAAACAATGCAGAGTTAGCAAACAGAGTTAGAAAACAACAATACATAGGATCAACAAACTCATAGGACTCCAGTCCGTATGATGGACATATCGAGCTCCCTCCAGTTGTAGAGGTCGAACAGATCCTCGTGTGCCACGGATATACTCCCGGGCTCACGGTGGAACTGCTCAGGCCTGTAGGGAACTAAGAAGTTCAGATTGCGCCGAGCTCGGTGTAGGTACCACTCGTGGAGGTCTCTGGTTGATCGATCCAATTTGCGCAAAGCTGCCTTCGACATGAGTGGGAACTCGTTCCCGAACCTCTCCGGCTGTCCCTTTCGCCCTTTGCCCTTGCCTTTTGCCAGGGATTGAGCGCGTACCTTCGAAGGCAAGGGCGAGGTGAAGGCGTGGATGCGCTGGCTGGGGTCGAGGCCGTCTTTGCTATGTTCAGGTTCGCACGAGATCCGGCCTCATGCCCCGAGCTGGGGGCGCAGTCCCCTGGTAGCACGCCGGCAGGCCACTTCAATTAATGAGCATGCATGTTAGATTTTGTAAGTTGAGTGTACTGAGTAAGATGTAATCTAAAATATGTAGGATTTACCTCTTGTATTAGAACACACTTCTTGGGCCACTGTACGTAGGAGCCCACTGCCTCAGCAAGTGTCTGCATTTTCTGTGTTGGGACTGGCAATGGAGAATCGTTGTAGCCCGGCATGGCCATGTCCACCTGTACCTTTGCGAACCCCAACCGTAGAGGTACGCAGTGGATCCAGACATCCTCCCTAGACGGATATACGAAGCCGTGTGCAACCACTTCCTGCCCGTCACCTAGGTGAGTCAGTAGGACGTAGCTCTCTGGCTTCTATAAATTTGTAACAATTAAAACAGGTTAGCGAAACAACTCTAACAGAATGGGAGTGGCATCAACTTAAGTGCACAGATGAAGGCTTGCAATACCTCAAGTAGATCCACTGGATCCGCGAGGACCTTTGAAGAGCAACTGCTTATCCGACCCCGCGGGGTACCGTCATCCTGAGGATCCACATCTGCACTCTTGGCCAGCAATGCTTCTCTCAACTGTGCAAACTCTTCCCTCATTTGGGCGACCTCCGACTGCACCTTGTAGGATCAAGGATGCCGACTAGAGGGGGTGAATAGGAGGCTTTTAAAACTTTAAATTTAAAACAAAATATTTGCAAATAAAGAGATCAAGAACAAATAATAATATGAGCAAGAAGAGAAGAGAACGAACACACCAATTTTACAGAGGTATCGGAGACTCGCCCAGTCTCCACTAATCCTCGTTGAAGCACTCAATCAAATTGAGTGCCTCAATACCCACGAAGGATATTATCAACTAGTGGTTGCTCCTTGTCCGCTCCGGAAAGGCGAGCACCGATGCCTTGTACACATTTGCCGAGCCTCTCCAACAATCTCCAAACTGGAGAGGTCAACGGCCACGCCTCTGAACCGTCTAGGTGAGGGCGCTCACCAAGAGTAATAGGCAGTGAGGTCTTCTCTAGACCTCCAAACACGCACCGAGAAACTATGAGTATGCAAATGCAAATGAACTGAAAATCTCGGTGGATCGAAAAACACTCGACTTGATCAACAGATTAAGATTTTGTGTAGAAAACTAAAACTCAAGAGTGTATAAGAGAATGATGTTGCTTGTGATAAAAAACACATGCCCAAAGCCCCTTTTTATAGCCTCAAGAATCAAAAGAACCGTTGGAGCTAGGGCTGAAAATTAGCAACACAAACTGACAGTCAGTTTCGTACACAACGGCCAACAAAATTTACGGATAAAAAATAGCTAGTCGTTTGTGGTCGTATAAGGAAACTTGAAACCCCCAACTGACAGTCAGTTATGCAAACTGACAGTCAGTTCGACCAAGATCTCGACCAAAACAAATAGAAAATCAGTTAAAAGAAAATGTGGTCGAAACCCCAACTGACAGTCAGTATGGACAAACTGACAGTCAGTTTAGTACAAAAATTTTGAGCCCGAAAAACACACTCTCTTGACAATTGTCAGTTAACACAAACTGACATTCAGACTGACAATCAGTTCAGCAAACTAACAGTCAGCCTGAACAAAAACAGCTATAACTTTAAATCCAGAAGTCCAAATTGAGAGTTTAATAGCTCGTTTGAAAGATAATTTTAAGGGCTTCATTTTTGTCAACAAAAGAAAAAACCAGATCTGCCTAGATCTTTCTAGAAATTTGAAAAACTCTTCTGCTGTCAAAAACTCAACTGAAAAACCAAATCTTTCAAACCAAATCAAATCAAATCCAACAAAAAAGAGGCAATGCAATGACCTAAGTTTCTCGGTTTATATTGGAGATGAAGAGAGGACTTTTACCATCTCTCGTTATAGTACGGTTAAAAACTAAAAACAATTTTCTTAAACCGATCAACACCAAACACCGAGATCGGTAAAAATAAAGACAATATTACCTTAGGTCTTTTGTGCTTTTGCGTTTTGCGTCTCGACTTCATTCCTTGCGACTTGTGCTTTTACTTCTTTTGTGTTGGGTTCATCTTGTTCATCTCAACTATCTTCCCAAACAAGCTCTATATCAAAATTCTCAGAAGTATAGTTAGTCTTGAAACACTTTGTTTTCATTAATCATCAAAATTAGGGTTAGGCATAACGGCCTAGATGCAACAATCTCTCCCTTTTTGATGATTGATGACAACAAGTGTTCGATAAAAATAATAAATGAACTAACTCCCGCTGAATATATGCATCTCATCACGTAAGCAAATATCAGAGCATAAACCAACACATATACATCAGAGCATCAGATGAAACACATACATCATCATACCAAAAGCATCACAAAACATCATCAAGTATTAGAGCTACACAAAACAGAAAACACCATATCCATATCCATAATCTCAAAAAATATCAGAATCACAGAGACATATAATAAACCAATAAACCAAGATCCAATATCCATAATAAACATAAAACATCAAAAAGTCATACATCCAAAGTCACATATATAAAATACTTCTCCCCCTTTGGCATCAAGCACAAAAAGGGAGACAATACATAAAACTAGAGCCTAATGCTCATCATTAGAAGAGATTCCTAGAACATCTGTATCTCTGGAGCCTCCTGGAGATGCAGTCAGGTCGATGGCTGGAGATGCCGGAGGAGTAGCAGCTGCAGCAGGAGCTGGTGCTGCAGAGGCCGGAGCAGACGGTCCTGGAGCAACTGGAACCGATGCAGAGCTTGGAGAAGATGAAGCTGGCCGGGCCCTCTTGCGAGGAACCGGAGAACCTGAAGCAGGAAGCCGAGCCAGAATCTGCTCCTGCTGGTCAAGGAGACGAAGCAGGATCCGGTGATGCTCTGCCTGGGTGTGTAAGATCTCCTGCTGAACAGGGAACGAATTCCTTTTCCTGGTCGCGGACCAATCCATGGTCGTGAAACCTTTCCGAACACGGTTAAGGTCGCAAAGCCGTATGCGATCAGGACTTGGTCGCGAATCCGTATGCGATCAGGACTTGGAGATCCTCCCGGATCATGACTCCCTTGTTGAGAAGGAGCCAACCCCCGTTGCGACCTCACGATCAAACTGGAGATGTGGAAATTGGGCTTGTCCATCTTCTTTGGTGTACCACTTTGCCGCACGTGCTCGTTGATCTTTCCGACCGATTCGAAAAGTCTCCTTGGTGCCACTGCGGGTGGTAGTCACCTTCTTTTCCAGAATCACATCTTCACGTAGAGGTTTGTCTCGTTGATAGACCAAGTCTTCAACAGATGATACTATAGTATCTGGCTCATCATCCAGCATTGAAGGCTCGAAGACTTTGAATCCTTCCCAAGGTCGCAAACCTTTCCAATGTCGCAAACCTTTTCGTGGTCGCAAATCCGTTGCGAACGCGACCTGAGATCCTCCCGGATCATGACTCCCCTGTTGAGAAGGAGCCAACACCCGTTGGTGACCAACCGTGATGACGTAGAGAACGACTGGGAGTTTTGGAACGAACACACGATGAGCAATGCTACAATCGTCGGATCGAATGTATGGATAGGCGCTCATGGAGCTTAGCACCTCCGTCATAGATTGTGGCCTTGGCCACTCGCGGATAGCCTTCCCCTTGTCGAGGTTAATACTATCACCGATCCCAAAGCTAGTATTGCGAATTTTGAATAGTGGCGCCGTAGAGACAAGTTGTATGTCGTTTTCAACTAGTCGTTGTGGTGATCGACGATATACCTCTGCGAACAGCACGTTGTTTTCTGCAGGCAAGCTCGCCAAACAACCCTCATTTTCCATACTCGATGTATCACAATCCCCTTGGCTAACTGGACGCATCACGCTCAGCACACACTTTAAGCATGCATTGCCAAACCGTTTCGCCTGATTTGCTATCATCAAGTTCTTGGTGTCGACGTGGTCATTTTTACTGATGATAAATTTCGTCCCATCCTTTGTGAGGTCGTATTCTTGAGCTCTTCGGTGGTAATGGGCATCACGATCATACAAATACGGACTTCCAAAAATCACTTGGCAAATATCGATGGGGATGACATCGCATTGAACCTCGTCGATGTAACGAGCAGATATTGCAAACTTTAGAGTATACTGACTCTTGATTTGCTGATTCACGTCGGAAGTGAACCATCCCAGAGGATATGGTCGAGGATGATGAGTCGTCTGCAAACCAAGTCGTCGAACTAGCCCAGAAGAGACCAAATTCTTTTGGCTTCCGGGGTCGAAAATGGCTGCGACCACCTCGTGCTTCACCTGTATGTTAACAGTGAACAATTCCTCTGTCGGGTTGTGGTCAATTGATGAACCCAAACCTTTCTCCTTCGGCATTGCCATTAGAGACAAGGTCGTGTCTACCTTTTCAACCGAATCCAATTGGATAATTTCCTCTGTGAGCGGAATAGAAGTAACCATAGCTGCTCGTGTGCTTGGTTCATCCCTCCTTTTTCTTTCTGGTCGCAGTTCAGGATGAAGTTTATAACACTTCTCTTTTGTGTGCCCAGCAACATGACAATGCTCACAAGTGTTACCCGTATCGTGGGTACCCTCTCCGGAGTTTGTCGTGGTTGAAATCTCCCTCAAGTTCTTATCGTTGCGGGTCTTATTCTTCTTCTCAATCGCCAAAGCAGTCGTACTCGCGGTCGAGATGTCTTGAACTCTGAACAGACTTAGCTCAGTACTGATCGATTTCTGAAGTCCAGATGTGTACTTCCGAAATACCTGAGGATCGGACAATGAGATGCCGATGACCATTGCTTGTCGCCGAAACTCCGTCGTATAGTCTTGGATGGTCTGGTCGCGCCGTTGGTACAATCTGTGCCAACGCTCCCATCTCTCCTCAAGGTAACCCATCGGATAGAATTCTTGTCGCAGAAGTCGTTTGAATTGACCCCACGCAAGGTCGTCAGCTTCATCACTGGCGACAAGGGCCTTCCACCATGTCTTGGCGTGGTCCTTCATCTTCAAAGGTGCAAATTTGACCTTTTGAGCGCTACTAAACCCTTTCAGGTCAAAGTAGGTCTCAAGCTGGTCGATCCAAGAATCCAGCTTCTCGGCATCGATCACCCCATCATATATGGGTATATCAATCTTAGCGTCGACTTTAAAAGATCCGATAGCTAAGGAGGTGTTGGCGAGGTTGTCGGTCTTGTGGTCGCCTTCGTCTTCATCTTCGTTTGCCCTGCGCAAGTCTTCACCAGTCTTCTCACCCATAACCTTCCCTACTTCAGGAGGTACAATCATGGCCTGCTGCTTAATCCAAGCAAGTACGGTTTCCATGTCGGTGGAGAGCTTAGCCACTTGTTCGGCTAGGTTAGCTTGAACGGGGGTATCGTCAGACATTGTCGGAGACGCGGCTGTAGGAACCGTCAATTGATCACCTGGAATTTCGCCGGAAGTTTTGTAACCCTGGCGAGTCTTCACCATCCACAGGATAGGAAAGTTGTTCTGATACCAACTTGATCCGTTTGAGACCTAATCTTGGTTTTCGCACTAGGCTCGCCCAGATTCTAATATGCGGAATAACGGGATCTTACTCGGAAATACCGAAACCCAAAGTAATTGCACAACTCTTTATTTCAAAGAGGGCTTTACACGTCGAACGTTAGGCACACTTGCCTACGTCGAAGGAACTATAAGTTTCTAAAACTCAAATAAGTTCTATGACTCTTCGATTGAGTTCGATGATCTAAACTAGACCTATTACAAGTTATTTATAGTCCAATCGTATGAATACGTATCAGACTTAGAGACCTAAACGTATTAGACTCATATAACTAATCCTAAACAGATAAGCTTAGTTATACACATTCGGATCGGATTACAATTCCGAACAGGGAACGAATTCCTTTTCCTGGTCGCGGACCAATCCATGGTCGCGAAACCTTTCCGAACACGGTTAAGGTCGCAAAGCCGTATGCGATCAGGACTTGGTCGCGAATCCGTATGCGATCAGGACTTGGAGATCCTCCCGGATCAATGACAATGTTCACAAATATGCCAAAAGTTATGAACAGGGTCGTGCATGGGAGTATATATACCCCCACAATAAATATAGCCGTTACAGGCCGTTGGGAGAAAAAGATCACTTGGCGGTCAGACCGCATGTATAAGCCCGGTCAGACCGCCGCAATTGCAACGGCATAAAATAGGCGCAATTAATGCTCACCTGCCCTTGTCAGGCACACTCACGGTCAGACTGGAGACAAATGCGGTCAGACCGTGAAACTGTCCAGAGACGACATAATTTCTGGACACTTTATACGGTCAGGCCGATAAATACGGACAGACCGGCCATACGGTCAGACCGTAGTTCAAAAACACGGTCAGACCGATTTCTCGGTCAGACCGTCATAGCACAAAAATTCAGAAAGATAGGTCAAGAAGTACCAGGAGACTGACCTAGGTTTTTACCTACGGACAGACCGACCTTTTTAAGGAATAAACTATACTTTGACATTACGTCGGTCAGTCTGAAACTCAATTCGGTCAGTCCGTATATTCGGTCAGACCGGTCTAACAAACGGTCAGACCGACTGAGACAAAGTTTGGCAGAAATGAGTTGAAGCAAGCATTTTCAAAGTATATGGCCTTCTAGTATGCAATGCAAGTTGATTTTATGATTTGTGGCACATAGATGAAGTATTTCGTGATACACCACATGCTCCTCTTAATAGTACGGCAACTATCCTAAAATCCGATCAAAATTCTTCTCTAATCACCTTAGACCGGTAAAATGGAAAAAGATCATATCCCGTACCTTAGCCTCTTTGAATAATGTCCTTTCTTCATCATGAGGCTCTTTCTTTGCCTTTCATTAACCTGTCTTTTGAGTTTGTTCTTGACACAACTTAGTAGGTATCGTTAGTACAGCATTTGTAATTGTCATTAATTACTAAAACACTCTTTAGGGGCCTAGAAGCTACAACCTCTCACACTTACTCCCTTGCATTTGGAGCAAAATCTTTGAGCTAATTGTTGAGAGCAAATTGAGTAGAGTTGCATTTGAGCCATTTGCACTTGCATCCTTATTTTTCAAGCTTTGTGTTTGATCCAGTGAAGTGCCAGGCTTATTACTCTTGGTGATTGCTATCACCTAGACAACCCGGAAGGTCCGGTGATCTCTCCATCGACGGTGTGTGTCGGAGAGGCACGGCGGTCGGGTGTAAAGGCTCGGAACTCGCCTATCCGGAGAGAAGAAGGGCTACCCCTAGTGGAATCGAAGCAAAAGCTCTTGTGTAGAGTGCTTCAACGAAGATTAGTGGAAATCGGCAAATTTCCGATACCTCGGGAAAAATTTGATCTCGTTCGGTTATTTCTATTGCTTGCTTCATATTTTTAGAAATTGCGATATTGTGTTTTGTCACCCTAGGATTTCAAAACTTAATTTTTGTCATCATTTAGATTATTTGTGAGTTGTTATTGCAATCTAGGATACAAGTTATTCAATCAAAGTTAAAATTTGTAAAACCGCCTATTCACCCCCTCTCTAGTCGGCATCCTTCGATCAACAGTAACCTTGCTTTGCCTAGCAGGAGTAAGTGATCTTTTCAAGAGCCCATGTTAGGTTTGGGTATACCCTGATAAAGAATTATTATTGGATAGGGTCACTTACATACGATAGATATCGGCCCTTTCAAGGGTCCATGCTAGGTCCGGGTATAACCCGATCAATAACTTAGTACTGGATAGAAGTTGGCGTAGAATTTTAATCTTTACAACGATATTAGGAGTGCCCAAGATAGAGATTCCTCTTATCGTGCAAAGTAGTGTTTACTATGAGATAGCGAACAGCATATCATCCCCAACTCAGTCGCATGCTGAACTATAGCATGTATACGCGCTAATAGTAAAAAGTTGGGGAGTTTTGTAGGTGAAGTGCCCCTTTGTAAAGATTAAAGACATATTTGAATACTCCGTACCCCAGTTCTTTGGGGTCTGTTGCGGTGATTTATTACGTGTTGTATGACACAAATATTCTTGTCATGAAATTACATTTCGTCAAGTTTAATACTTGAAATACTTGTTTCTTTTGAATATTTTTCTGTGCTTCTTCGTCTACTATGCTAACTACCTGTTGACGACAAAAAATTGAGCCTGATTATCTTTCTTTGAACCTACTATCATGATAATTGCTTTATAAACTTGATAATGCGTGACTTGCTGACTATTCTGTACTCACCATTTGCGTAACAATAAATTCAGTTGAAGAAATGCGTGAACTTTTGGAGAGTAAAGTGATCTGAAGTCTAGAAGGGTTACGTACTGCACTCGAGCCATGACTGTAGAGGGTCCAAGGTTTCGCTGTAGTGCCACTTTTCAAAACTATCTTTATAAACTCTTTAATATTTGGCCATATTGGCTCTATGTTGTATTTATTAGCACTTCTTGTTGTTTTGTGTATCCAAAGTAGGTGTTCGGTATTCGGTTTTATGTGTGTGTGACTATATCCTGGGTAGTCAGGGTAAGCACACATGAGGCTTGCCTTAGCCAGATGGATGGCTAGGTGGGTCCCTCATGTAGGATCAAGGATGCCGACTAGAGGGGGGTGAATAGAAGGCTTTTAAAAACTTTAAATTAAAACAAATATTTGCAAATAAAGAGATCAAGAACAAATAATAATATGAGCAAGAGAAAGAGAGAACGAACACAACGATTTTTTACCGAGGTCTCGAAGACTCGTCCAGTCTCCCCTAATCCTCGTTGAAGCACTCAAATAAATTGAGTCTTGCTCCAATATCCACGAAGGATATTATCCACTATTGGTTGTTCCTTGTCCACTCCAAAAAGGCGAGCACCGATGCCTTTTACAACTTTGCCTAGCCTCTCCAACAATCTTCGAACGAAGAGATTAACGGCCACGCCTCCAAACCGTCTATGTGAGGGCGCTCACCAAAAGTAACAGGCAGCAAGATCTTCTCTAGACCTCCAAACAATCACCGAGAAACTCTAAGTATGCAAAGTGAAATGAACAAAAGCACTCGGTAGATCTGAAAAGCACTCGACTTAATCAAAAGATCAAGATTTTGTATAAGAAACTAAAACTCAAGAGTGTATATGAGAGGAGGCTGCTTGTTGTGTAAAATACGAGCTCAAAGCCTCTATTTATAGCCTCAAGGATCAAAAGAACCGTTGGAACTAAGGCTGAAAATCAGCAACTCAAACTGACAGTCAGTTCACGTAACTAACAGTCAGTTACATATACAACGGCCGACAAAATTTACGGATAAAAAATAGCTAGCCGTTTGTGGTCGTATAAGGAAACTTGAAACCCCAAACTGACAGTCAGTTAGGCAAACTGACAGTCAGTTTGACCAAAACATCAACCAGATCAAATAAAAACTCAGATAAAACCACTCGAGGTCGAAATGCAAACTGACAGTCAGTTTAGTACAAAAAATTTCAGCTCAAAATACACACTCTCTGGACAACTGTCAATTAACAAAACTGACAATACAACCTGACAGTCAGTTTGGCAAACTGACAGTCAGTATGAATAAAAACAGCTATAACTGTTAATCCAAAGATCTGATTGAAGTGTTTGATAGCTCATTTGAAATATATTTTAAAGGACTATCTTTTTTTCAACAGAATAAAAAGCCAGATCTTCCTAGATCTTTCCAGAAAATACAAAACCTCTTCTGCTGTCAAAAACTCAACTGAAAAACCAAATAACTGATAGTCAGTTAAAAACATCCATAACTTTTGATCCAAAAATCCAAATTAAGAGTTTAATAGCTCGTTTGAAAGATAATTTAAAGGGCTACATTTTGGTCAACATAAGAAAAAGCCAGATCTGCCTAGATCTTTCTAGAAAAGCAAAAATTCTTCTATTGTCAAAAACTCAACTGAAAAATCTAAATTTTTCAAACCAAATTCAAATCAAATCCATCCGAAATGAATGCAATGCAATAACCTAACAATTTCTCGGTTCATGTTGGAGATATAGAGAGGACTTGCAACCCCTCTTTATAATACGGTTAATACTAAAAATAAAGTTCTTAACCGATCGAACTCCAAACACCGAGATCGGGAAAAATAAAAACTCTTATTACCTTAAGTCCTTTGCATCTTCAATCTTGGTGACCTTGGACTTGCAACCTCTGACGACACTGCGACCTTGTGCTTGCGACTTGCAAATCCTCCAAATAGCTTAGGTCTCTGCGGCTTTCTATTTGCCGACCTTGTGCTTGCGACTTTGGCAATACTACGACCTTAGGCGAAATAGCTCTTAGGTCTCTGCATACATATAACTCAAAGACATGATTAGATTAAAAACACTTAATGTCATCAATAATCAAAATCCACAATAATAGGGGCTTAGATGCAACACCTCACACAAACTCCACTAACACTAGTACAGAAATGCAGTCTACTAACCCCTATCTTCTATCGGTTATTAGCGAAACAGCACAAAACCGATAGAAAATGTGCCTCGCCGACATAAAAGCCCGATGGATGTATTTTCCCTATCGGTTTCTAAGAAACTTACCGATAGAATAAATAGTATGATTTACTCTATCGGTTATGAACATATTTTCCATTAGAAGAGATGCATAAGTACTGACGGAAGAATGTTGTGCGCCGATAGGACTGGTCGACTTCAACAACTAGACTTATTCTATCGCTACTGTATGAATATACCGACAGAGTATATTAAAAATTCCTATCGGCAATATGTAGTGCGCCGATAGAATAGTTAGCCTTCTACAAATATTTTTATTCTATCGGTTATGGATTCTTTTACCGTTAGAATATATAGAAAATTGCTTAGGACTGTTCGTCTTCTAATAGTTTTATTCTATCGGTAATGAATGTTTATACCGGTAGAATATTGCACAAAATATCTTAGAACTGTTGGCCTTCTACAACTAGTAATATTCTGTCGGTAATGTACGTACATACCGATAGAGTATGTACAAAAATTCCTATCGGTAATATTTATTGTGCCGATAGAACCATTCGCCTTCTACAGATGTTTTTATTACTAACGGTATTCTGTTTTCTTACCGATAGAAAATATATAATTGTATAAATACACGGGTATGTCTCTTTCATTCTCACAGTTCATCTGGGGCTCGTAGTCCTAACCCGTAAGCTCCATGGACGGCCGGCGCACCTCTACAGGGGACCGCTGCACCTCCGCACCTCCATCGACGCCCTCTAGACGTCGGCATCCCAAGGAAGGTACGTAAAATTTCTGCAATATTGTTAGATTATTCTAATCCGATTATGGCAATAATTCTGCTTTTTTTGTATCCTTCATTTTGATGTGTCTTCTTTTCAATATGATTATGATCTGTTCAGGTCCTTGGATGATGTTCGTGAGGGGCAACGTATTTCACGGTTCTTCATCGCAGTACGCTGCCTACGTTGGCTTGTTGGCGAAAGAAATGGTGAAGATCACCGTCGAGAGCTGGAAGGACGTGAAGGGCGAGATCTTGGTTGGCTCGGTCGAGAAGATGCTTAAGCCCGGCGTGTTTCTCAAATCAGGACCTATAGAAAGCATCTTACATGTTTTTGCATGCACCAGCTTGTGGCCAGATGCTTACCTGCTTGGAGAAGAAGAATTGTTGTTATTTGCACAGCCATTCTACACCATCACTACACAGAACAACATCTTGGAAGGTAGGTTCTTTTTGTTAATATCGTTGAGTTGAGTTGAGTTGAGTTGATCGAGTTTGAGTCCGAGGAAATCACCAATACGTACAAATGTATGTCGACGGCAGTTCCAGCTCCTCGGGCGTCTTCGAACTGAACTCCTATGGTTAAGTCCAATGTGGTTCAGACATTTGCTGTTTTGGATGAATGGATTTGTGATGTATCAGGTCTAACTTGTAGTCGGTAGTTGCATTGTGGCAACCTGCAAAGGTTCCCTTTTATGTAAAATGCATGTATGGGACACTGGGTCCTCGTCGTGATCTGTTGTTAATTTCAGACGTGGCTTTTGTAATATACATCGAATGTGTGAATTGTTGTATTTGTATATTGTTGTATATTTGTGTATCATGTATTGCTAATTAGGACATGAACTTGAATGTGCAGGGAGCATTTGTGTATTTAATTGTATTGGTAGGTAGGTGTGTATTTGTACTACTGTTTCAGACATGCACTTCAATTTGTGAACTGGCATGTGTATGTTTGTACCTGAATTTGTATTGGTGAACTGGCATGTGTATGTTTGTACCTGAATTTGTGAACTGGCATCTGTAATTTCTTTGGCAAGATGAAGTCCCAACTACCTACGAAAAGTATTTTTGTGTCTCCTAGTTAATCCACAAATTAGCATTTAATATATTGCTTTATCTTCTAGTTAAGATCCGTTTGATGTAAGATCTGTTTGATGTTACAATGATATGATTCCTTGAATGTGAGAAATGGCATGTGCATGTTTGTCCCAGTTTGGTAACAGTACCTCCTCTAACGGTAAGTACACATATTTACCGATAGGAAAACACATATATTTGTTCAGTCATGCATATTCTAACGGTAAATACACATATTTACCGATAGGAAGCACATATATTTGTTCAGTCATGCATATTCTAACGGTAAATGCACATATTTACCGATAGAAAAATACATATATTTGTTCAGTCATGCATATGCTAACGGTAAGTACACATATTTACCGATAGAAAAATACATATATTTGCTCAGTCATGCATAGTCTAACGGTAAATGCACATATTTACCGATACAAAAACTAATGCTCGAGTGTCATGCATCATCTAACGGTAAGTACACATATATACCGATAGAAAAACTCATTTGCGTGCTGTGTCATGCATGATCTAACGGTAAGTACACATATTTACCGATAGGAAAACACATATATTTGCTCAGTAATGTATATTCTCTAACGGTATGTGTGTGTTTTTACCGATAGAATATGTGAGCGGCAAATTACCTAAGTTAGTCTGACGGTTATTTCATGTATTTACCGTTAGAAAAATGTCCATTATAAGGAAAATCCCACTCGACCATTGCTGAGCTGCTCTTTAATTTGTTCTGTTGCACTCTGTGTCCCTCTGTTTGTGACGAAAGATCCAGCTACACTGCTAGGGTGATCAGCGCAGGCTGGAGGGAAGTTGATTGCGCCCCTCTCTTTAAAGTATGCTTAATCGTCGACACTTATCTCTCTCTCCCTCTAGATCTCCCTTCCTCTCTACTTGCAAGCTAGCTGTATTGTGTAGTTCCAAGTTTGTAGCTCTAAGCTTGGGAGCTTGGTAGCTGGAAATGCGTCATGTTTTAGGAGCTAACTAGCTTGTATTGTGTAGTTAGCTAGGTTAATTAGTGTTAATTTCGTCAGGCTAGGGTTCAACACATATATCTGTTGTAAGAGGATGTACATGTACATATACATAACTTAATCGGGCAGGTTTCATGCATGGCTTACTCGTTAAATTTTGTTAATTGTAGATGGACAGGAAATATTGGATGTATGGAATAAAACGTACTACTCTTGAATATTTGGATGGTGTGAATGAGTTTATTAAATTTGCTGAGCAACAAAAGGAGAGGAAGGGAGAGTAAAATATGCTCTGTCCTTGTACAAATTGTATGAACTTGAAGAGGTTTAGCAACTCTGATCAAATTAAGAGTCATTTGATTCGTCGTGGTTTTAACGCGCGATACACCCGTTGGATATAGCATGGCGAAGATCTTGAGGAAACAAGCACCACTACTACCAATCAGCACGACTCGGATGTGGATTGCAATAATATCGATGATCATCCCAATTTTGGTAATGTTCATTCCGATGTGCACGTAGATGATGATGATGACAATCTAGATGAGATGTTACGTGATGTAGAGGAAGATTACAACGAAAATGACTTCTGTGAATTTGAGAAACTGATTGCTGACTCTGAGAAGCCTCTGTTCCCTGGATGTGCAACATTTACAAAACTGTCTTCTGTGCTGAGATTATATAACTTGAAGGCAGGAAACGGTTGGAGTGATAAGAGTTTCACGGCACTATTAGATCTTCTAGCGGACATGCTTCCAGAGGGAAATGAGTTGCCAAGATCTACTTACCAAGCCAAAAAACTGTTGTGTCCGTTGGGAATGGAAATCGAAAGAATACACGCATGCCCAAATGATTGTATGTTGTACCGTAACGAGTACTCCAGTTTGCATGTTTGTCCAAGATGCGGCACATCGAGGTATACGCGTAGGGACCGGATTGACAGTGAACGTCACGAGGTAAGGAAAGGGCCCCCGGCAAAAACTGTGTGGTACTTGCCTGTGATACCTAGATTGAAGCGGCTGTTTGCAAATCCGAAAGTCGCGAAGCACTTGCGTTGGCATGCTGAAGCCCGGAAACAAGACGGAAAACTGAGACACCCAGCTGATTCTATTCAATGGAGAAACATCAACAGAACATTTGCTGAGTTCGGCGGCGAACTTAGGAATGTAAGGTTCGGGCTGAGTACAGATGGTATGAACCCACATGGTAATATGAGCAGCCGGCACAGCACTTGGCCGGTTCTTTTATGCATCTACAATCTTCCTCCTTGGTTATGCATGAAGCGCAAGTACATCATGATGGCGTTACTAATCTCAGGACCCAGACAACCCGGAAATGATATTGACGTGTTTCTAGCGCCTTTAATCGAGGACTTACAGAAATTGTAGAGCGAGGGTGTGCAGGTGTGGGATGCATACAAGAAAGAGAATTTCATCTTGCGGGCCCTGATATTTTGCACCATAAATGATTTTCCTGCCTACGGCAATTTGTCGGGGTATAGTACGAAAGGAGCCAAGGCTTGCCCTATTTTCCTAGATGAAACTGAGAGCATGTGGCTGCGAAACTGCCGGAAAACAGTGTACATGGGTCACCGCAGGTTTCTTCCGGTGCATCACACGTACCGTAAGAAGAGGAAATCATTTAACGGGAAGCCTGAGAAGGGATCAGCTCCAGTGTTTCTGACCGGTAAGGAGATTTACTCACGCGTGAACGACATCAAAGTTGAGTTCGGTAAGCATTCTAAACCTCGAGAAAAAAATGTTTGGAAGAAGAGATCGATTCTCTGGGATCTACCGTACTGGGAGCACTTACAAGTTCGACATTGCATTGACGTCATGCATGTAGAGAAAAATGTCTGTGACAGTTTGATTGGTTTGTTGTTGAACATTCCGGGAAAGACAAAGGATGGTGTGAAAGCTCGTCGTGACATGGTGGAAATGGGGATAAGGACTGAGCTTGCACCTTTAGAGAATGGAAAACGTACATACCTCCACCCGGCCTGCTACACGTTGTCGAAGAGCGAAAAAACAGAACTCTGTCGGTGCCTGCACGGTGTTAAAGTTCCATGTGGGTACTCCGCGAACTTGAAAAAACTTGTGTCTATGAAGGACCTAAGACTGGTTGGCATGAAGTCCCACGACTCTCATGTCTTGATGTCACAGATGCTTCCCATTGCTATCAGAGGCATTCTCCCAGTTAAAGTCAGAGAGACAATCACAAACCTATGTTATTTCTTCAACGCAATATCTTCCAAGGTAAGTACTTGCACTCGTACTATAAGTTCACTACCTCCATTTGTGGAGCTTAATTAGAAGATTTTTCTGATATGAATATTTGGCGCAACTGTGTCCTCGTAGGTAATTGATCCCGATGGACTGGACGCTTTGCAACGCGACGTGGTTGCAACTCTTTGTCAGCTCGAGATGTATTTCCCTCCATCCTTTTTTGATGTTATGGTCCATCTGATTGTTCACCTTATCAGAGAAATTAAATTTTGTGGACCTGTGTGCTTGCGCTACATGTATCCATTTGAGAGATTTATGGGTGTATTGAAGGGATACGTAAGGACTCGTCGTCGACCCGAGGGGAGTATCATGGAAGGTTATGCCGCCGAGGAGGTGATTGAATTTTGCACAGATTATATGGCCGGGGTTGACCCAATTGGTGTTCCTAGGTCCCGACACGAGGGTAGGCTTGAGGGAATTGGAACGATTGGATTCAAAGCTATCGTCCCCGCTCATGATGTGTACGCAAAATCACATTTTTGGGTCTTACAACACATGACGGAGGTCGAGCCATACATACACGAGCACAAGGTAATGTTACGGTCACAGAATCCTTCGAAGTCAGACGTTTGGGTAAGCAGAGAACATAACAGGAAATTTGCTGAGTGGATCCAAGAAAGAGTCACGCGAGCTGCCAAGGGCTCCGTAAGTGAAACTGTGACATGGTTGGCTAGAGGCCCAAGATTCACTGTAGGGACTTGGCAGGGGTACGACATCAATGGGTATTCATTTTACACAAGAGCTCAAGACGCCAAGAGTAGCACGCAATGTAGCGGAGTGACACTGTTTGCTATTTCCAAGGATGCCAGGTCAGTAAGGGCGCTGAACTCATATTACGGTGTTATTGACGAAATATGGGAGCTCGATTACGGATTACTTAAGATTCCCCTGTTTCGATGCCAATGGGTCGAAATCCCTCGAGGTGTTCAAGTTGACAGTTACGGGTTTACTCTCGTCGATCTTGGTAGAGTCGGACACCAAGACGATCCATTCATACTTGCAAAGCAAGCCACACAGGTATTCTACATCGTTGACCCGGCCAATCCAAACTTGCATGTTGTCCTCCACAGCAAGAGACGTATTGTTGGGGTCGAAGATGTTGTCGATGAAGAGGAGTATAACCAATTCGATGAAATACCTCCATTTTTAGAGGACATTCAATCTATCCGTACTGAAGATATCGACGAAACAACGTATCTGCGAGATGACCACGAAGAAGGATTATGGGTTGAGAACCATTGATGATTAATTTCTATTTCAGGGATAAATGCCAAGCAAACAGCCCACAAGTTCTGCAGCAAGGTGAGGAACTTATCATTAATACATCAGGCAGTACATTTTTCTTTAGAATTTAATGATAAGCTAGTTCACAGCATTAATACATCTCAATTTTACTCCACAGCATGAGTTCTAACATGTACAGTACCTTTATCCTGTAAATATTTAATTCTTCCCTTCAAATAGCACTTGCAAAAATCTCATCGCAGCCTCTTCAAATTAAGTTCAGCAAAAATCACTTTTTTCTGACGGTATTTTGTTATTTATACCGATAGAGAAGGACATCTTCTCTCAGGCACTTGAAAACGTTTTCTATCGGTATTGTTCTGTTTTACCGTTAGAATAAATTCGTTTGTCTCACGGTATTTGTTGTCTGACGGTTTTTTCCTGTTTTTACCGATAGAATAAGACTCTACCGCTTTGAATTCTCGAACGTGTCGCCATGCGTCGCCTTGGAAACTCTATAAGTACCTCACCATGCGTCGCGGTATTTTGTTGTTTTTCTAATTCTCGAACGGTTCGACTCCTCATCTTCTCTTTCACAATGGCAACCTCCATGGGATCGTCATCCACGGCCTCCCCGGTAAGAACTCTAAATCTCCTCGGTTTACCCCTGTATTGTTAATCCATGTTCAGTTCATTCTTGACCTGTTGATTTGCACAGGGAATGGTAGCCGTCGAAGACACTGCCAAAGTGAAGGCTGACCTGAGGGCCCTCCAGGAGGAGCACAAGCTCCTTACAGACAAGCACACTCAGCTACGGCTTGACCTTGACGATCTCTTCCAGCGCATTAAGCGCATGAAGACGGATGGTGACAATGCTAGGGCGAGGACGAGGCGTCTTCGCGAGGAGAAGAAAGCCGCGGATATGACCATCGCTGGCTGCGGTTTGACTATGAAGGATACCATAGAGAAGCTGAGGGAGGTCGCAGGCCTTCTTGACGCGGTAGTAGTTGATCCTAGGGACAACTTGTCGCTAGAGGAGTCCTGCGTCCTGGCTGCAAGTCTAACTGACTCTATTCTACATGCAGCCAGGGCTAAGACCACCCCTTGACCTAGCAATTTGGGTTTTATTTTTTTTTGTAAGTGATAAAACAACAATGAATGAACAATTTCTTTTTATGTCAATTTTCCAATTTTCCGGCTATCTTCCCTCTTTCTTTAACATTCTGCAGCTTTCAACCACGGTCTGTTTGATGTTAAATTGTTTACCTTTTCATTACTCTGACGGTATTTGTTGTTTTTACCGATAGAAAAAGGGCACACAAATCTCAAGCACTTAATCAAAAAAATTTTCTGGGGAATATTGGGCTCACGAGATTTTTTTGTTTATACCGATAGAAAAATGCATGCACTAATTCGAATATTTTTCCGGGAAATTTACTTTTTCTATCGGTATTATTTTGTTGTTTCGATAGAAAATTACATAAGTCTATCGGTATCATTTTTTTATACCGATAGAAAAGTTCATCCGCTACTTTATTACTCGTACACGGCCCTTTAGTTTCCCTCCACTCGAACAGTTCCACCTTAGAGCACTGCGTCTCTTCGAGAGCGAAGAAAACCCCAACCTCCGCCGTGAGCACTCACTTCCTCTCTCCCACACGACGATCGCCGGCTGGACACTGGTTCGTCACTGCCACTGGTTCTTATTTTCGTCCTTCGCCCGCCGCTGCTGCGTTCTACACCGCCTCTCCATCACCAGAACTGATCGCCGCCGTAAATACCCTAATTCGTCGTTCTATTTCCAGCATCTTCTTTATTTGATCCTAGTGTTTTGCACGTACTAATTCTTCGAGTTTTGCAATTACACTAGGGTTCCCTATTGTGTTGGCTTATGTACATTCCGCAGGCAATGTTGATTTTAATTAGGGTTTACATAATATGTTCCAGTGCTGTAATGAACCTGTTTTGAGATTTTAACTTCTCTATACTGCTGTATGTGTGATCAATTGTATCCAACTGCCATGTAATGCAGATTATATGTTGGAGGTGTTCTTACACATATTCTATCGGCAGCTCATGTGTTTACCGATAGAAAATTTTTCTGCACAAGTAGTAAAACTTAATTTGGATCTGGAAGGACATGAGCCATGCAATGCACTAGTTTGGTTGGGAATTTGTACTCACTTCGTATGAATATATGGCAATGTGGATGGGTCTTCGATGTATATGTTTCAAAAGCCTATATACATGACTTTTCCCAACCTAATAGCTGTGAAGTCCTGATGACTCACATACAGGCTAGGCTAAAGATTATGCACAGTGGCACTTAGATGCTTGTGTGCATATTTACGTGTGAAATAATAATGCTGGCCCATGAATATTAGTGTAGCAAATCATCGAGAATGTTATGTGATGACAGTGAATGGTGGCTTGTCAACAAAATTCCATATGTAGAGAACATTGTTATGTTCTATCGGTATCTCACGTGTTTGCCGATAGAAAAATTGTCTTGTGTGGAGGTAATTGTTATGGTCTATCGGCAGCTCATGTGTTTACAGATAGAAAATATTTCTGAAGAGTTCAGTAAGTAATTTATGCATGTCTTTCTTTTTGTATTATTTTCCCTTTTGCCGCCCTAGTTAGTCTCCAGTCCTGGGCTGAGTTATGGAACTCCAAGGCGAATTAATTGCCATATATATGGTTTGTTGAAGGTTTTGTAGGGGAAGACATGTCGTCGTCTTCATCGGATGGTACTAGTGGTTCGACTAGGGCCAACCCCATCGTAACTACTGAAGATGGGGCTGTTACATCCCAGCGCAAGAGGGTGGGGCGAGGCGCGACGACGTTGGGGCGTTTGGCCAAACGCACTGATCTTTCTTGTGAGTTCAACCAATTTGGGAGGCCGATTGGAAAGAATGCTGGGAGGTACGCGGCCTACGTTGGGCTGTTGGCGAAAGAAAGGGTGAAGATCACCGTCCAGAGCTGGAAGGACGTGACGGCGGACGAGAGGGATAGGTTGTGGGCGGAAGTGAAGGTTAAATGAACTGAAATCGCTGAACACTTTCGTAATCACGTTCTCTTGGCTTATACTAAAGTTTAACTAACTCGTGATTAATTGTATGCATTTTTCGGAAACAGGCTAAGTGGAACATCCCCGACGATACACCTAGGACTGCCTGCTTGAAGGACATGAACGGAACATGGAAAACCTTTAAGAGCTGGCTCGTCAGTAACTTCTTAGCTGCGGGGAAATCTCCTTGCGAGAAGTACCCCTTCATATCGGAGGAGGTATGGGAGGAATTCACCAAGCAGAAGGGGACTGAGGAGTTCAAGGCCCTTAGCGAGAAGAATAGGGCGATCCAGAAGAGGAACGACCACCCGCATCGGCTCGGATCCCGGGGCTATGCGGGGAAGGAGGAACAGTGGAAGAAGGAAGACGAACAAAATCCTGTGATCGACACCCCTGAGTTGCCGCTCTCCGAGATCCGGGATGAGAGGTGCAAGCGATGGTGGAGGGGGAGGGGGTCCGTGTCGTCCACGGGGTCTGTGCAGTTCGCAACCCCTGGGGACGCCGACGTTGTGAGGCGAATGGTAAGTTGGCTAACCTCGTAAACTGTGTGCGCACAAATGTATATAAGGCAATTTGTCTCACAAGGTACCTTCAAATGTAACAGATCTCTTTTGAGAAGGAGGCAGCGGAGGGATTGTTTACCCCGCAGAGGGAGAACGACATCCTCACCCGGGCTCTAGGAAATAAGGAGCATCCCGGGCGGACACGGGCCGTGGGAGCCATTGTGTCGTGGAAGGCCGGTTTCGTAGATCCGGCTCCACCGAGGAAGAAGGCCCACACCTGGAAGGAAAAGGAAGCTGACCTCTCCGATAAGATACGGGCTGAGGTACGGGAGGAGATACGGGCGGAGATGCGGGCTGAGATACGGGCTGAGGTACAGTCTGAGGTGCAGACCGAGGTCGCACAAATGAGGGAAGAGTTTGCACGGTTGAGAGAAACATTGCTGGCCAAGAGTGCAGATGCGGATCCCCAGGACGACGATACCCCGCGGGGTCGGATAAGCAGTTGCGCTTCGAAGGTACTCGCGGATCCAGTGGATCTACTTGAGGTACTGCAAGCCTTCATCTGTGCACTTAAGTTGATGTCACTCCCATTCTGTTAGAGTTGTTTCGCTAACCTATTTTAATTGTTACAAATTTGCAGGGGCCGGAGGGCTGCATCCTACAGAATCACGTAGGCGCCGGGCAGGAAGTGGTTGGACACGGCTTCGTATATCCGTCTGGGCCGGATGTCCGGGTCCACTGTGTACCTCTGCGGTTGGGTTTCGCAAAGGTACAGGTGGACATGGCCATGCCGGCCTACAACGATTCTCCGTTGCCAGTCCCAACAGAGGAACTGCTGACACTTGCTGAGGCAGTGGGCTCCTACGTACAGTGGCCCAAGAAGTGTCTTGTAATACAACCGGTAAATCCTACACATTTTAGATTACATCCTACTCAGTACACTCAACTTGCATAATCTAACATACGTGCTCATTAATTGAAGTGGCCCGCCGCGGGGCTACCAGGGGACTGCACCCCCAGCTCGGGGCATGAGGGCCGATCTCGTGCGAACCTGGACACATCAAAGACGGCCTCGACCCCACCCAGCGCATCCACGCCTCCACCTCGGAAGAAAGCCACCATCACCTCGCCCTTGCCTTCGAAGGTACGCGCTCAGTCCCCGGCAAAAGGCAAGGGCGGCAAAGGCAAGGGCAAATGGCGACAGGGACTGCCGCGGACGTTCACGAACGCGCTCCCACTCCTGTCGGAGGCATCTTTGCGGAAATTGGATCGATCAACCAGAGACCTCCACGACTGGTACCTACATCGAGCTCGACGCAGCCTGAACTTCTTAGTTCCCTACAGGCCTGGGCAGTTCCACCGTGAGCCCGGGACTATATCCGTGGCACACGAGGATCTGTTCGACCTCTACAACTGGCGGGAGCTCGATATGTCCATCATACGGACTGGAGTCCTGTGAGTTTGCTGATGCTATGTATTGCTGTTTTCTAACTCTGTTTGCTAACTCTGCATTAATGTTGCAGTTCATTTGAATACTGAGTAACTTTCTGTGAAATTAATATTAATCTCGTCCTTCGCATGCAGGTGCATGTACAGGCTAGCATCGGAGGCGGCGTGTGACAAGGTGGGTTTCCTCGACCCAGAGAAAATAAGCCTCACGATGCTAGAGCAGGACGCCGCGCACGCTGAGCAGTACATATCCAGCGCGCTGATGGCGCAGCAGGACAGGGACTTCATTCTGGTGCCGTACCACCAAAGGTTAGTGCATTTCGTACTAATTTAACTCAATCTTGTATGTTACACCTGAGATGTACTTTGAGCTAGCGGTCCTCTTTTACGTACAATGCAGGGGCCACTGGATCCTCATCGTGATCTGTCCGCCGAGGAACGAGGTGTACTACCTCGATTCGATGCGTGACAGATTATCGATGGAATATGTGCTCAAGGGGAATATGGAGGCGTAAGTAACTTATATGTTTGATTTATATTTTGACCTCACTAGCTAATGATAATACATTAACTGGCAATACTAACTGAAATGCAGGGCTTTTGATAAATATGTGTCCGCTGGAGGGAGGCATGCCGCACCGCAGGGCTCCGTACTAGCTTGGAAAGAATATGAGGTACTCACGAGACTTTTTGTTTATGCTTAATTAGTTTATGGAAACAATATATAGCTAACATGTCTTCGCATATGCAATTATCTCAGTGCCATCAGCAGCCGCAATCGTGGGAATGCGGGTTTTATGTGCTGCGCTACATGTACGACCTAGTGCGGACAAACTTTTCCCGATTCCCCCAGGTAAGCATCGATAGCTAACTCAAATTTCAAAAATGGGTGTCACGTTCTAAATTAGGATCGAAGTTAGTTAATCAGTATGCACACATGCTTGCAGATCGCCATGTCGAAAGACCAATATGAAAATGCAAAGATTATATATCTTCGACAAATCTGGGCACAATATGTCATGGAGGAAGTAGCGCCCAACCATTCAGCATGACAATTTTCTCCTTTTGGTGTACTCTGCATAGACTGTTCATATACATGTGAATAAATATATATATGTGAATAAATGTCCACATTGGATTGCAATCTGTATTTGTCCATACATATGTGAATAAATGTGAATAACTGCCTAATGTGTCAATTTGTTCTGTGAATTTACCTTGCATCTGTACTGTATTGTGTATCCAATCTATACTGTATTGCATCTGTACTGTATATGTGAATGTACTGTATTGTGAATGCAAATAAAGTACTGTATATGTGAATGCTCTATCGGTAAATTCATCAACAACCGAGAGACTACTGTACTTTTTTTCTATCGGTACAATCAAAATTAACCGTTAGAAGAGTGTGACCTTTCCTGCCGGTGAACTCATACATATCCGATAGAGTACTAAGCTTTTTTCTGTCGGTAATCTTGTAGTTAACCGTTAGAATAGTGGTACTTTTCCAACCGCTGACGACGAGTTTTCTATCGGTAAACTTTTAAGATGCCGATAGAATAGTATGCCTTTTTCTGTCGGTAATCTTGTAGTTAACCGTTAGAATAATGGTACTTTTCAATCCGCTATTGACGAGTTTTCTATCGGTCAACTTGTAAGATGCCGATAGAATATTATGATTTTTCCTATCGGTAAACTTATAATTAGCCGTTAGAATAGTGGTACTTTTCCAACCGCTGACGACGAGTTTTCTATCGGTACACTCCTAATATGCCTATAGAATATTATGTTTTTTTCTGTCGGTAATCTTTTAATTAACCGTTAGAATAATGGTACTTTCCCTGTCGCTGGACGTAAGACTACGACGGGTTTTCTATCGGTAGATTCATAATATGCCGATAGAATAGTGAACTTGTTCTGTCGGTTATTTACCGATAGAAAATGTCCAGTCTTGTTCTATCGTGTCTATCTCTATCGGTACAAAAACCGATAGTAGAAGGGTGTTTTTTACCGATAGAAGACTGCATTTCTGTACTAGTGTAAATTGTTATGATTGTATAGACAAATATGACATCTAAGTTTCTGAAGTCAAAGAAACCACCAAAACTGACCTCCACAATTTATATAAAAAGTGGCTTCGGCTTCTCTCAGCTCTAAAGAAATTCAAACCCAGAACTAAGATGTTTAGCTAGTCAACTCTATCTTTCACTTAGAAACTAAGATCTAAAATCTGACCAAACAACCCCTAATAGCTTAAGTTAATCTAGTTGATGTACAAAAGTATAAAACTCTGCATTGTGTGTTAGAGACTGAGTTCGGGAACCGGTTGACTTGTTTATGAAAAAAAAAACTCTGTGATAGTTGAAGTATCAGATTATGAGACCTGGAGGGGTTTCAAGCATCAACTTGGAACTTGTTCTCAACTCTAGTCACATTATAGGTGTGGACCATGTGGTTAATCCTAAATTTGAAAGAAAATATGAGTATATTATTTGTTTGTTTCAACAGATGAAGATTCTAGGATTTGTAAAAGTGCCATCAGACGAGTGTATGCGACAATAGAAGCGTAGGGCATGGCCCACCAAAAGCTTCGTGGATCACATTGGAGTACGTACATCCATGACAACGATTTGATGCGATTGATGGCCCGACCATAGGTTCGACAGCCATCTTTTTTTTTTTTTCTTTGATCGGGCAATTGATGGGATGGCTGTAGCTTTTGCTCCAAATCATTTCACAACAGTACCACAGTGTTCAGCTTGATTTGTCTGGATCGATGCAAAAGCAGACGAGTGGAACAAAGATGTAGGCCTAATGGCCCTAATCTAACGTTTCGTCTCCTTGTAATGATTCAGATCTTGGCATGAGTGTGCTTATGGCCTTTGGTTCTACAAACATGGAGTATATTTATACTTGTGTGGGGAATGTTTTTTTGTTGAGTTTGGATGGCCGTTAGGAGTTTTAATCAAATTATATTAAATATATATTTTTTGTATAAGTTAGGATTGAGATTAAAATCTATATAAGTTCATGAGAGATGAGAGGTGGGTTTAGAGAATATCAATCAAATATGACTTAAAGAAATCAATTTAGACTAGAAGCAAAAAGAATATATAGATGGTAAGAGATTAAAAATTTTCTTAATTAGTTAATTCTTGCAAAATGTGACAGTCGAGAGTTCTAAAATATACGAATATTGGTTGAGGTCAATTTCTTGTACTCTTTTGAAATTATGCTTAAAACTTTTATAGTTTGTTAGTCTTTTTTTTGTCTCCAATTATCGTTACTTCACCGTTATTAATTATAATTTTCTCTACTAGATTCTTTACTAAACAATAGCAAAAGTTCTCGCCTAAGTTTGGTATCCGAGCCAAGTACAAAGTAGACCCCATTCTCCTCTTTATTATTATACGTGTTAAATTATATCTCACGAGGTGAGATCTGATCTTGTAATCGGCTTTTCTACTATCCTTGTAGCAATCTTTAATCCGAAGTTTTGAATGATTGAGGCAGTTTGCTGAGTCGGGTCATTATTTATCTCTTGATTAATGGGCCGAAACTATTATGGGCCAGGTCTAGTGGACCCCAACACACAAAAAAAAAAAAAAGAGAATTTGACTAGAATTACCAGCTAGTTTGAATGATATGATGCATCAGCCTTCAGGTATCCTATACCTTAAAATTAAGTGCTCAGGCAGCATAGTACTACTCTTATTCTTAAACAAAAAGGAATGATTCCCATCCTATAACAGCCATCCAAAAAAATTGCGCTTTGTCGTACGAACGCATTGCGATTTGTGATGTCCAAAAGTACTGGAAGCAATTTCTCAAAAGAAAAAAAAAGAAAGAAAAAGTAGCTGGAAGCATCTCCAGACAGCTAGCAAAAGGGTAGATATGGCACCAACCTCAACTTTCCTTTAAAGAAGTACACTCGTACTGTACAACTATGCTCATGCTAGTCCGAGCAGCCAAGCTTTTGATAATTTTTTGGCGTACACTGTCCATTCGGAGGGCCAATAACAGCACGGCGCTACGAGATGGACAAAACTTGAGTACTGTTGGTGCACATGAGGGCGAGCAACGCATGGCTACACGCCTCGCACACCACCCACAATACTAAGCCGAACGCACATAAGTTCAGGGAGTTTTTTTTACTGTTAACTCAGAATTAAAAAAAAATTTCAAAATTAACTCACAGTTGTGAAAATTTGTAAAAATGGGCTGCCACCTCAGCTTGTCGAGCTCCCAGAGCTCGACAAGCGAGTAGTCGCACGGGGAGGTACTAGTCGTGGTCGTGGAGCACGACTAGAGCTTGTCGTGCCCCACGACCACGACAAGCTGCTGTCGAATCTCGAATCCGCGACAAGTGTACTGTGCGTTTGGAATCTTACACCCGCTTGTCGAACTTTGAAGATGCGACATGTTTCTTGGCTCTTGTCGAGCCTTCAACCCGCGACAAGTGAAAAAATATTTGCGCTGCACCGGGGATTCGAACCCGAGCCGGTTGTTTGCTGCTGAAAACTCCCACCAGCTGAGCTACGAAGCTTATCTGACATAAGAGAAGTATACATTGTAATATTGTGCAACTTGTCGAGTTTCCAGAACTCGACAAGTTGCTGCTGGTCCCCCTCCATTTATTTGGTCCCCTCCCCTGCCATGTACCTCACTCACACACACAGCAGCAGCAGCAAGAACACACACATACACATTTTATTTTTGAACCGTAGATCTAGCAAAATCCGTCCGATAAATTTGTTTGGTGTAGAAGAGAAAGTTGTAGAGAATTGCGAGTTCTTCGAAAAGAGGTAATTTTTTTCTAAATGCATTTAAGATTCTGTTAATTATGTTGCTAATGACGTGATTAGGGTTTATATTTATGTTTATGTGTATATTATGTTGTTTTTAGGAATATGTTTAGGAAATATGTGCATTTGTATGTATGTTTGTAAAATAGATTTTTTTAAATGTATGTGTGTATGTATGTTTGGAAATGAATGTGTATATGTTTGAAAATAGGGGTTTATAAATGTATGTGTGTGTTTGAAAAATAGATTTTAGAAATATATGTGTGTATGTTTGGAAAAATAGGGTTTTTAAATGTATGTTTGTATGTTTGGAAAATAGGTTTTTGAAATGTATGTGTGTATGTTTAGAAATATATGTGTGTATGTTTGGAAAAATAGGGTTTTTAAATATATGTTTGTATGTTTGGAAAATTGGTTTTTGAAATGTATGTGTGTATATTTAGAAATATATGTGTGTGTATGTTTGGAAAAATAGGGTTATTAAATATATGTTTGTATGTTTGGAAAATAGGTTTTTGAAATGTATGTGTGTATGTTTACAAATATATGTGTGTATGTTTGAAAAAATAGGGTTTTTAAATATATGTTTGTATGTTTGGAAAATTGGTTTTTGAAATGTATGTGTGTATGTTTAGAAATATATGTGTGTGTATGTTTGGAAAAATAGAGTTTTTAAATATATGTTTGTATGTTTGGAAAAATAGGGTTTTTAAATATATGTTTGTATGTTTAGAAATATATGTGTGTATGTTTGGAAAAATAGGGTTTTTAAATATATGTGTGTATGTTTGGAAAAATAGGGTTTTTAAATATATGTGTGTATGTTTGGAAAAATAGGGTTTTTAAATATATGTTTGTATGTTTAGAAATATATGTGTGTATGTTTGGAAAAATAGGTTTTTTAAATATATGTGTGTATGTTTGGAAAAATAGGGTTTTTAAATATATGTTTGTATATTTAGAAATATATGTGTGTATGTTTGGAAAAATAGGGTTTTTAAATATATGTTTGTATGTTTGGAAAAATAGGGTTTTTAAATATATGTGTGTATGTTTGGAAAAATAGGGGTTTTTAAATATATGTTTGTATGTTTAGAAATATATGTGTGTATGTTTGGAAAAATAGGGTTTTTAAATATATGTGTGTATGTTTGAAAAAATAGGGTTTTTAAATATATGTTTGTATGTTTGGAAAAATAGGGTTTTTAAATATATGTTTGTATGTTTAGAAATATATGTGTGTATGTTTGGAAAAATAGGGTTTTTAAATGTATGTGTATTTCATTTTAGAAACTATGTGCACACAATAGAAAATATAAAATTAGGTTATTTTTAATTGTGCACATGCATACTGTATGTCTAAAAATTAGGTTTTGGACATATATGTATATGTATTTAGAAATTATGAAACTAGGCTATTTTCAATTACATGCATGTATGCATGCTCTATGTTTATAAATTATGTTTTTCAAATGTATATGTGTATGTATGGTTTTAGGATCTATGTGCATGTGTGTAATGGTGTCATGTTATTTACGCGTGAGATGAATGTGTGTAGGGAATGGATAGTCCGAACAAAATTTCCATATTTTATGGTGACGGCATAATTCGCGAGGGGCAAAGCGGGGTTGATATGAGCCGTTGCCAGTATGTGACGGGCAAGCTGAGTGTACATAACACCTCATTTCTAGACCTGAATTTGTGGATCCTGAATATGTTCGGGAAGCGGCCCCGCGATGAAATGGCTCTAATCGAAGGGCTCATCGTTCGTGAGGTAGATAATGAGCCATACTGGGTGCTGCGCGAAATTAAAGGGGACAAATCTTGGAGTTCTTTTATTCGAAGAGTGGAAGACCCCCATGGCGGACTGCTCGGCCAGTTCGCGATGTATGTGCAGTTCTGCAACGTACGAGCAGCCGAGAGTGCGGTGGAGGGTGAGCCAAGCGTCATGCCCGGTCCTGCGAGATTCAGGGCTAGCGAGTGGTCGGATGTATTCTGCCATACTCGCGTAGATGTGTGCGAGGTACTGGATTGCCTTCCATCAGTGTCCGACGAAGATGATTCGATGGACTCAGAGGCATCCGATGGCTCTGATGACGATACTCCTGGTCCTCCGCAGGAGTGGCTAGATCACTCAGCATACAGTCAAGCTGTGTTGCCAACGGATCAGGGTTCGAGGTGGTCTTTCGAGCACGGTGGCTTACAAGTAGAGCAGGAGTTTCAAAGCAAGGAAGATCTGAAGAATGCCGTGGCGAGCTGGTCCCTCGCAATTAACCGGCAATATAAGGTCGTCAAGTCGAACCCCAACCTTTTTGTCGCAGCCTGTGTAACAGCAGGCTGCCCATGGAAGATTCGTGCGATGCGGCCAAAGGACGACATCGGTTTTGTGGTGACAAGGGTTACCGCACACACATGCCTGCTCACGGAGGCGCTGGACAGACACAGGAACCTGACGTCGGCGTACGTCGGTAATATCATCCAGCCGGCTGTGCGAGAGAACATTTCGATAATGCCGAGAGAAATAATGAAGCAAGTTGCCGATAGGTGTGGGTACACTATAAGGTATGGAAAGGCCTGGAGAGCAAAATAGAAGGCAATTGAGGGCATGTTCGGCACATTCGACCACGGCTACAACAATGTGATGCGGTTGCTGCGCAACATCGCTCAGACCAACCCAGGCACATTTTTAGATTTCTTCGATCAGTCAGCTACACGTCGAGATGGTAGCCCCATACAGAACACTCGGGTACTCCGTCGATTATTCTGGTCATACCGCCAGTGCATCGAGGCATTTGCTTATTGTCGTCCAGTCATATGCGTGGATGGTACGTTCCTGACTGGAAAGTACAAGGGCTGTCTCCTCATTGCTGTTGCTGCGGATGCTAACGACCAACTGCTTCCATTGGCGTACGCCATCGTCGAGTCCGAAAACTCGGAAAGTTGGTTGTGGTTTCTGGTCAACGTGAAGCGGGCGGTTGTTGGTGATCGAGAGAAGGTGTGCATCATATCGGACCGCCACCGAGGGCTGCTCCATGCCATTGAGGTAATGCGCGGGGCCCCAGATGCTCCGTACAAATGGGAGGACGTGCGCAGCCGTTGGTTCATGCGGCACATTGCAGCAAACCTTTTCACACACTTCCGCAGTAAACAGATCATGGATCTGTTCAAGCGGCTGTGCATGCAAAATCAACCGAGGAAGTTCCAGGCTGTGTTCGACAAATTGGAGGCGCTGACAGTGAAGTACTCCACGAGGAGGGCCAGTAATGCTGCCGATGATGTGAACGTCAGCAAATTTTCGCAATGGATTCAGGACAAGGACATCGAGAAATGGTCCTTGCTGCACGACGAAGATGGCGCAAGGTTTGGGATAATGACGACGAACCTTTCAGAGGTGTGCAATTATGTGTTGAAGGGAGTCCGGTGTTTGCCGGTGACTGCTGTAGTGGAGATGACATGGTACCGCACAGCCGAATACTTCAACAACAGAAGTGTAGCCGCCAAAACGCTAGTCGACGATCCCATGAGAACCTTGCCAGATGTTGTGCAGTCGTACTTGACTGTCCGCATAGACAAGGCCCAGCGGCACGAGGTGACAGTTATAAACAGGCTGCACCGAATCATTCAAGTCCCCCTTCGGCAGAAGAACGTGAGCGGCCAACTGAGACCTGGACGGGTGCACGAGGTTATTCTTGGGGATGTCGCTGAGTGCTCATGTAACAAACCGAAGCTACTGCACAAGCCCTGCTCTCATGTCCTTGCTTCATGTGCGGCGCTCGGTGTGAGCCCTGCGCCTTACCTTTCGGAGTACTTCAGCCTTGACAACCTTTCAAACACGTGGAGTGGCGTGTGGAGAGTTTTTATGACGCTCGGTGACTACAGAGTTATCCCTGCTAGCGAGACTACCTGGATCCCAGATGTAAATCTAAAGCGAACGGGTCCAGGGCGACGGAAGACACGCCGAATACACAATGACATGGATGAGTCACAGGGGGGTAGCTCACGAGCTAGGAAATGCTCGATCTGTAGGCAGCCCGGACATAGCAGGAAGGATTGTTTGAATGCACCCGGACCATCGACATAGCCTTGTAATAAACTTTGTAATACGCTTATCATTTGCATTGGATTGTTGTAATCTGTTTGAAACCTTGTAATATGATTCATGTTATGTTACTTTCATGTCGTGTGCTATCCATGGGTATGATACTTTCAATAACGGTTCCCGATGTATGTTATGTTACTTTCAATAATGGTTCATGTTTTATGTTTTGACAGGCATGGCTGGCGGAGATAGAGATCTTCCAGAGCTACTGAGCAGTACATGTGATCGTGGCCATCGCGGCCGCATCTTGTCCAAGGGCGGGGACTTGGAGCCGCTGGTAATCCGTGCTCCCTTAGAGTACTGGCCTCTGCATCAGGGCTATATCCCCATCCTGCGGGCTGCAGGTTTATTGCCGTTCGCCCGTATGCTGCAGATAGGTCAGCATCTCACACTGGACAGGTCGTTGATCACCGCATTGGTAGATCGATGGCGTCCGGAGACCCACACTTTCCACTTCCGCTGGGGGGAGATGACAGTCACGCTGGAGGATGTGAGCATGCTGCTTGGTTTACCTGGCAGTGGACATCCCATCGTCCCCCGGCCAGCACGCCTGGATTGGCGCGCACAGATGCACCTCCGATTCAACATCGCCAACCACGACGACGAGATCCCGGCATCCAGGCGTGGTGTCCCCCACCGATTTCTGGCGCGCTACCATGAGTGCCCCGATGATGCCCCCGCCGATGTAGTTCGCCAGCATCTCTTCGCATACTTGCTGGTGACGCTGCAGTATATTTTGTTCCCTTCCACGCACGGTGACACTGTGTACACGTGGTTCATTCCTCTGGTCGAGAGTATCGTCGATGCCGACGCAGGGGCCATGCCGCGTTACAACTGGGCGATGGCAGTGTTGTGCGCGACGTACAGGGGCCTTTGCGAGGCATGCTGCAGGACCGCAGCTGGATCGTTGCTTTCCGCATGCCCTGTACTGCTGCAACTGTGGTCATGGGAGCACTTCCCCGTTGGTCGGCTGCGTTTACAGCGGCCCATCCATCCGTACGTTGCGCCAGCCGACTATGATGATTGGGTGGACCGGCCGACCATGGGAGCCCGTTGGCTGGGAGGTCGGCCCAAGTGGTCATCATCACAGATTCACCGCTGTTACTTGGCGTACCTGGGAGAGTTTGATCTCCTATCAGACGCGCGCGTCATATGGCGGCCATGGACACCGTAGCACATCTCGCAGGTTGCACCGCATGGCATTTCCTCGCATTGCACCGCGGGCCAGGACTGCTGGCTTACACGCCGGCACATGGTGTTCTCACATGTGGTGGAGCCGTATTTTCCGGAGAGGGTGATGCGCCAATTCGGCCTACATCAGCAGATACCGCCCCTGGAAAGAAATCGACAACGCCATCTCCCGTGGCAGATTCACGTGTATGCCTCGAACATTTTCTATATCTCATGTACACACTCATATTTGTTTATTTCTTTGCTTTATGTGCATCGCGTCACCTTTTGCAGACAAACACGTAGAGGAAAGCACTCTGACAACTGGCAGATCAAGAATTCCAAATGGGTCGACGAGTGGGAGGACCACGCGGCGACGGATGTTGTTGTGGAGGAGCGCCCGTATGACCCTGGGACGTCCCAGGCCTATCTTCAGTGGTACGTGCCGCGCACCCGCACGCGACTCGCTCGTGCGGCCCCCCCATCGCCGACAGAACTATCACATCAAGACAGTCTTCGACTCGGCCTTGATGTTCATTTCCCAGGCCGGATACATCGCTCGGTACGTTCGTCTTCGCTGGATACTTATGTTGGTCTCTTATCTTATCTATTTTTCCATAGTTCCCATATGAGTTTCGCATGTGCAGGGTGACTTAGCGTTGGGTATCGACAGTCAAGCGGAAAACCTGTCGTCTCGCTTGGAAGGTCCTCCACGCTTCAAGGCGATGGCGCGTGCTGTCCTACATTCCATCCGTGTAGCAGCACAACGAATCTTGTTCGACGCTACTTGTGGCCGAAAGACAGATGCATCGGTTCCACACCGGAGAGGGGCCCGGCCGCCCAGCCCGATGTCAGCCCGGCCTAGCCTGGGTGGTGCTCGACAGAGCACTTCGTCAGCACGGCGCAGTCATCGTGACACATCGCCGACCTGGGGAGGTGACATACCAGGGACGTCCGCCGGCCCGTCTCGGCTTCATCGTTCCTCGTCAATGCACAGTGCTCGACGCAGAGATCTGCATATTGGGGGCCCGTCGACACATCGCACTCCCGATTCAGATGACTCTGATGACGACGACGGCATCCGTCGTCAACACGAGGACGACATTCGTCGTCAAGACAGGGACGATGCGAGTAGAGCCTTGGCAGAGCGGTTTGCGGCTGACGAGGATTGCGGCCAGGCTCATATTGAGCAGGCTCTCCAGGGACAGAGATACTCAATCCCTTGGAGGTCTACTTGGGACAGTTGGGGGGATTCCGCCCACGACCACATGCATGTGGATGACGATCGTGGGTACTATGCTCCGCAGGGGGCCGACCCTAGTGGGGTGGCACCACAGGAGGACAACCAGGAGTGGATCTCGCACATGTTCGGGTTGCACGACCCTCATGCACATCAGTACTACCAACCGGATCAGTTGACGCCTACCGAACTCCAAGATCACCCTCCACCGACACAGCCATCTCAGGGTCATGCAGGTACTGAGCGGCATGGTCCTTCTACCGCGGCTGGACAGCGATCACATGTGCCACCTGATCCGTACTCACCATCGCCTTTTCAGAGAGATAGACATGGGCATGGGCATGGTCATAAGAGGGGTCGTCCGAACCCATAGCGGACATGTACTAACACTTTTATTTTCCAGTGTGTTACATTCAAAATGAATCATGCAGTTCACTAGATTTCTTATATATTTTTATTATATGATACATACTTACGTATATTTCTATAGATATATATACATATACATATACATATATATATGTGCATGTGTATATATATATATATATCTATACAGTATGTATGTATTTATGTATGTACAGTATGATGGGAAAAACTCCTAGCCCAGCTGGTGGGAACTCTCTTCTACCTCGTTGTCCACCTGGGTTCGAATCCCCACTGATCTTGATTTGGGTTCACAGAATAGATTTTGATATTTTAGGGTTTGAGATAGATTAGGGTTGAACTGATCTTGTTACTGCCAAACATAAAAGTCTTTACAAGCCAGATTCAATTCCATCTCTAAATCTCAGATCTATCAATCCTATTCTGTTTTCGAAAACAGGATTCTAATTACCCTAAATACTCATAACTCATATTTAGCTAAATCTTGCCCTAATCCAGATCAGATTATTCTTGGATTATGATCATGGGTATGTCAATACCTTAATCCAGAAAGTTGGCAGCCAAATCGTATCATCTAAGCCGTTTTCACATATCAGTCCAAATTATATCGTAATTTAGTCTTTTATTTGATATTTAGAAACCCAAAAAGGCTAAAATCTTCAGATTAATTCCAAATTCAAAATTTCTTCAGCAAATCTTTTTCAAATGCTATTTGATACAATTTTCTCTTCTGTGCAGATTACAAAATCACATTTTAAAGGCCATAATTCAAAATCGACAAAACTCAGACTTATTTTACCCTAAAGTACCCTATTTTCAGTTTATATCGAAAATCATCAAATCAAGTCGTATTTTATCAAATCTCTTGTTAGATGAGTATAATATATAAGTTTACATTTATTTATGAAATCAGATTACAAATAAATCAACAATGTATAAGTTTACATTTATTATTTGTGAAATATTATGCAAGCCCTAGTCGAACTCTGCAGGTACGACAAGTTGTGTGGCCTTGTCGTGGCCGTGGAGCACAACAAGAGCTTGTCGTGGTTGTGAGGCACGACAAGGCCTAGTCGTGCTCCACGGCCACGACTAGTAGTCCCCGTGCGACTTGCGGCTTGTCGAGCTCCCAGAGCTCGACAAGCTGACGTGGCAGGCCATTTCTGCAATTTTTTACAACTGTGGGTCAGTTCTGCAATTAATATTTAAATACGGGTTAACAGTAAAAAAAACTCTAAGTTCAGGAGATGAGTGAAATAATTACATGTTCACTTGTCTTGAAAGAGTTCAGAGCAAATTATTTGAAATGTCTAAAAATATTTTACTGAAATATTTATGATGTATTTGATTGTTTGAGATGAAATGAGATAGGATGGATAATATATCATGGGTTGGTCTAAAAAATATATTTGATCGATGTGGAATAAAATGAAATGATTAAAATTTTATTTGATTATTAGGAATTTTTTCTTTCTCTTTTTCTTTTTTTTAATAAAGGGTTATAACCTAGCTTCTTTGGAAATACAAGAGTTTAAAGTAACAGATAGAATAACAACGATGACTCTTGACTTCACCGGATAGTAAAACTAGCAAAAGCTCCTAATTCTGGTCTTCCTGAATTTGAGATAAAAAAAAACTAAACAAATAGTTTGAAAAGACTTTTCATTACAGTCCTACCGCAGAAAAGAACCACACAAACAACAAGGGATGGGTAGCAGGTGTTTGCCTTTGGTCTCCAACTCTATTGAAACAAAACAGAAAGCAACACAAGCAGCACACATTGAGAGCACAGAATGGAAGCAAAAAAACACAAAAGACACAGCACAAGACCAAGCAGCGAAGAAAGAACTGACCAAAACAACGGCGAAGCAGCAGCAGGCACCAATGCACCTACTGACGAAGCAAAAAGGAAATGAAGCAAACCATCGCGGAGAAAAACACACCAAGAGGACGCGCAAATCGAAGCCGCACAGAGAACTCACCTGCCTGCAGACAGCAACAAATCGAGGCCGCCGAAGCAAAGGATCAGACGACAGGGAAAAACAGGCCGACGCGGACCAATGAAAGGCAAGTATCGTGCACACCACCAACCGCGACACCCGCAGCAATCCCAACGGCTGAACGGCAACATCGAGCGGAGGAGAAAAAAGCAAGACGTGGCCGAGCGAGAAACGACGACGGGCTGTGCGACGCGGCATGATCACAGCACCAAACGGAAGGCATCCGACGGCAAAAAAAGAAACAGCGACGTGGATGCGCCAGAGGGAAGAAGAATGAACAGTGGTAACGTAGTGGGTTCCAAAATGTTAGAAATGATAGATATGCACTTTACTAGAGTGACAATTATTTTTAACTCAGTCGTGCTCAATCAATTTAGATGAAATCTACACTACCTAATTTTGATCTAAAATTTTCAAATACATCTTTGTATTGTGATAATTAAAGTGTTTTGAATATTGTAAAGAATCGTATTCATCATAGTAAAACTAAGCACATAGATATAAAATATTATTTTATTATAGATCATGTAAAGAAAGGAGACATCAACATGTCTTTTATTAAAACAGAAAATCAATTGGTTGATCTATTCACTAAACCTTTGGTTTACACTGGCTTTGCATGATTAAGAGAGAAATTAGGCATTATACACTAAAACAATATTTTTTAGGTGCTACACTTAAGGGGAGCATGTTTGCATTCACTTAATTTTTTTTGGGCATGTCAAATATGGTTTTTGAGCATCTCAATAGTCCTATTTGTCAAATTTTCTTAAGTTTGAGACTTTAATGGGCAATTTTAATTTTCTTCAGAATTTTTACTCAACTCATTTATTTGGCTTATCTACTAAGATATTATGGTTAATGATTTCTTTGTCATAAATACTTATAGTTCTTGTTGAAAATTTTGTTTTGTTTTGTTTTTCATACTTTCAATCTTTTGTTTATAAATCTAGCGTCACAACCGGTTACTTCACTTGGCATTTATAGCCCTTAAAAAAATACCAATCTCTGCCAATTTGTTTTACATAAGACCAGTTAGATTATTTCTTGAAACCACTCCACTGACAATTAAGAGATAATCAAGGTCTATTATATTCTTGTCATGAGTGGAAGTCACTCCATGGATGGAGAATCTTCGCCTAGAGTCTCATGAAAGAAAAAAAATATATTATCTTGAATAATCTGTTAACTGGTCGATTAAGCGGTTCACTAAAACACTCCGCTAGTCATAAAGGAATAATCAAGAGAGAAAATCATCCGGTTATGAGTGTAGCCTTTTTGGAAGGACAACACTTCTAAGGTTATTTTTTTTAGAACCATCCATAATCGAAGGACAAATACAAAGTTTTTATGAAAATCTTCATATGCCAATATTATATAATAGTTGGGGAGATTTATATGCCAAAAGAGTTTCCATGATTCCGAAACATTTTTTTGGTACCTAACCCCTATTTCAAATAATAATTACAATCTTACAACTTTCGTTAATGGGCTTCTAATATTGAAATGTCACATTTTTCTTATTAAAATTTCTTATTACCTCTTATATTTCTTTAAACTTTTGAAATTCTATCGAGTAGTCCTCTTAAATCGTATTCTCCTATTTTTAGATTGTCCTTGATGTGTGCTTGGACAAAAGGGCAGAAACTTGGAACTTAAGAAAATGAGAAAAATTATATAACAAATTATTTTCAAAACTCAAATTTGAAAATTGTCAAATCATTCATCAAGAGAAAGATTGTTGATATATGCACTTTACTAAATTGACCATTGTTTTTAACTTAGCATATTTACATCGTTTTATGATGATAAGATCTTTCAATTTAGTACCCAGTTATATCTTATGTCTTGATTTTTAAGTGCTTTCAAACAATTTCAAAATATATCAAATATTAAACTTGTTTGAAATATCTTATCGGTAGAAACACAATGGCACAATTATATAACATATCGGATACTCGGATCAAGAAATGTGCACTTCCAAATACCCGAAATCAACACATACAATACAAGTTGCAAAACTGTATATCCACTGCAACAACATAATTGATTTTCTCGAACGCAAATCAAGACAAGATAGATGTCGGTTCATTGGGATAAGTCTTCGGGTTGGCCCTCTGCTGTAATTCTCGATTTTATGCGATTTTATGTAATAGAAAACAATAGCCATCCAGCATGTTATAAATAGTTAGCATGGTTTTAGTATCTGTATTCCTCTTCTCCTCGATCCAGGCTATTGCTGCTATATCATAATGAGAGAGCAATCAAGATGAATTATTTTGTATATCACCGTACTAAATTACAAAAGTATATTTGGTTTGGAGACAATGGAATCAGAGCATAGATATGTTCAGCAGAGACATAAGTCGCAAGTGACGTGTCGAATTCCGTAAATCTCTGGTGCCCTCCTGTTCTTTATTTCTCGAATTCTTTTTGTTTTGAATTTCGAATTCTATTTGTTTTCATCTTCTTATTTACACTCTGATTGATAATTTTTTTAAAAACAAATTCATCCCTTTTTGGTGCAATTCTCAATCCAGTCGTCATACGTCCTAGCGAATTAGAATGAATTTAGATAATTAAGTATCACATGCAACCTAAAATTCATACAACTATATCTAATGATGGCCTCCTTTTGAAGCAAGATAATATGGAAGACACTGATGAGGGTCCGACGGTGACCATCGTGTAGGTAAGGCAATGGCGCGACTACTGGAACACGCTGCGATGGGAGTTGTCTCTGACGTATGTCATGTGTAGGAGGTGGAGGGAGTGGAGTCGATTGTGTCAACAACATAAATGGAGGTGCATTTGCTAGTTGACTCAGATCCAATTAGTTAGCTGTGCTTTGTCTGAAGATTTGCTCATACCAACCATCGAAATTTGTTTACTCCATCATCCACAGAGAAGGACCAGAGCTAGAGGAATATTGTGCTAGCCATGATGGCCTAGTGGTGATGTGGGTACGATTCTGTGATGTAGATGGTCTTGCCGAGTGAATTGTCCGAGTTGCCTATAATAACTCTTCTTGTGACAGCCCCTCATATGTTGCCATACTCTCGGGGATGTCGTGATCGTAGTGCTACCATGCCTGAGCAATATCCTCCTCGGATCTCGACCCTTGTATGTCGAGGTCTCGTGCCGCATGTGCAGTACCTGATGGACTCAGAATATTCATGGGGTCCACCACATTGTCGCCTCCGTGGCATCCCATCTCTTTTAGATGGTGCATCAAGGTCTCGTATATCTTTCTGAGCATGGTGGTGATTTCATGTGTGACCACCTAAAATCCTCACTAAAGACAATGAAGCATCACTCCAGCCAAACATCTGTTGTCTCGAAAGCTATCAGCCTACAACCAATACAAAACATGATTAGTTAAAAGTCACTACGCAGGATAATTTCAATTAAAACAATTTACCTCACAATATAGCCTAGCAGTCGAGTCCAGATCAAATGTTCGGTTCACAAAAGCGGACTTTGTCGCACACTCTTCTATAGAAGTTGCGTGCATCATCCTCACGTGCGTCCTCGGCATGTGCCACTCCAAATACCAAAGACAAGATAATGAATCGAATGGATGGACCTTTACTAGCACTTGCTGCTCCGCGGTGTTCAGCCATCCATCTCTCCATGTTCTCTGGTAGTTGTGCCATGAGTCTCTAACGTTACCCTTCCTACTTTTCCTATTACAAAATATTAAGCAAAATAAATAACCAACTTATAAGTATTAATAATCAAATGCACTAGTTTAAGATAAGATAACATACTCATGCACATCATGGGCAAGAGCTAGCACCAAAAGAGGAGACATGTTCTGGTAGAGACCGAACTGACGCATAACTCTCCATGGCATGTAAGGCTCCAACATAAAAGAAAAAACCAGTCGGCAGCTAGAGAGCCAGAAGAGGTTGTACTTGGTGCACAATACGCAGAGGCTGTAAGGTGCAACCCGATGCACATCCTCCAGGCTCCATCCTTACGTGACATCGGTGCCATGGAGATGATCGAATTGGGTAGTGAGGTCCAGATAACATTTGGTGACCTGATGATGAGCTCAAACATGTGACTGCCAAGCCCATCGAAGGCCCATAGTCGACATGTCAACGTTGTCCTACCAATCGACAAGACGAGGATATGGAACAAAGCTGAGGTCGATCGATGTTGAGGGGCTCATATGACCAGAGTTGTAGCAACGTTATGCAGCCTGTGAAACATGAGGTGTGGGAACAACATCGGGATGAGTTGCAGAGACCTCGATATGTAGCACATAAAACGGTAGAACCCTAGTTGATCACTAGCACATGTGCAAGATCTGCCGCCTTTGTAATACTAGATGCTAGCGAGAGGAAGCTGTGGTCGATGGTGTTGTTGTGTGATGATGTGAACAGCACCCATCCAAATAAGAAAAGTAGATGTGCCTCTAGGTGCCTCCGCATAATCCAATCAAGTCCCTTGTCCAGACAGTCCTCTAGCAGAGCCAAATCAAGGGGACTCCGACTTGATGGTCGAACTCTGAGCATGGTGCACCATCAGACCCATGCACAACCACACCATAAAATCATGCAAGAGTGTTTGATTCCATACCCCACGTTGCATGACCAGGAGGGGGGCATATATATCCCCAACAATCAGCAATCCAAGAAACATCGAAATGTCCTGCTAAACAAAAGGTGGAAGGTATGGGCTCTCAACTCCATCAATCAACTAGTGTGGAGATCATAGAACGGTCGAATATGAATCATCGATCTCCAACCTCGACCATCCTAGTGAGTGGAAGCAACCCCACTCGTCGGAGAATCAAAATGTTTATGCGGTGCATCCACCAGTACTCGTAGGGACCACATAGGCAAAGTGGCTCAAGTACATCTCCTCTAGCTGGCCTGCATGACCGGTGTTGCTGATTGATATCCCAATTGAGCAGCTCCCACCTCTGGTCGTCGTTAGCCATATCAGCATAAAAGTGTTAGGAAAATACAAATTTTTCAACATAATTAATTAATATTTAAAAAACATTACATAAGATGTCACATAAAAAATATTCGGGTTCGCGACTGCCTGCATTATGGGAGGATATCTATTGTTGAAGTAATGAATGATGAGGTAGAAAGTCATCTTCACTGTCGTTGTTATTGGAAGGGACCTTACCCTTTTAATACATTGTTGTATACCTCAGCAAAATTCCTTGTCATTAGGCCATATCAACCTCCTCCAACATCCTCAATTAGTGCCCACTTTTCAACGGAATGCTGGCGATTTAATCTGAGAACTTCTTTATCCTACACCTTCATCACGTTGAGACATCGAGATTGACTTACAAAGCATCCTCTACTGGGCCTTGTTGCTCTTGCACACTCTGTTATGACTCCATATCCTTTGTTAGACGAAGAGTAAGATCATCTAGTTTCTTCACACTTTCGAACTTACTTTCCTGATTCTATACACACAACTTCTTAAAAAGAGTCATAATCTGTAGCTCGTTGAACTGAGTAAACAAATTGGCAGCTATATGACACATATACCAACGGCTTTGTATATCTTTCCACGAGTACGGCTCACTCTATAGTGTTCTCATGTCCTCAATAGCGCCAAGCATCTCTTTGTTGCAATCATGAATGATGTAGACACTCTTTGATATCTTGCACAATCCATCTTTCTACATTCCTCAAGAACCATAAAAAATTGTCTTTGCTTTCACCCTCGAAAATTGCGTATGCTATAGGAAGAAGCTGTTTGTTAGTGTTAGACGCAACAATGATTAATAGGGTACCGTAATATCTCCCAGATAAAAAGGTGTCATTTATGCAAAGCATGAACCTACAATACTGGAAAGAATTTATGCACTATCCAAATAACCAAAAAGTACAATATAGGATACAACATGATGCAACACCAGTGATCTCTTCGTCAGCAGTGTCTACAATCATCTCAGGGTTCGCCTACTTAATAAAGTCAAGCAGTCTTAGGATATAGTTGTAAGACTTCTTGAATCTCCCGAACCACAATTCCAACACATTTTGCTTAGCCCTCCAAGTCTTCTTGTATTTTATCTTGTATCCATAAATGTCGTCAATTTGGGCAATGATTTTCTTGGGAGTCATCGCAAAGTTCGCCATCAGGTCAAAATATATCACACTGGCAGCAAATGCAAATGACATATTTTTGTGCTCTCCCAATGCTGATATTATCATGCACAAATGCTCATGTATCCTAGACACGATAAAACAATCTGTCCTTCGGTTTGTAGGCATACACGTGTCACAGACATTAATCTGACAGGCAGGCAGCGCACCTCATGCAAACACTTACTGGACCTAGATAATGCATATTGTCTTTTCAGTGACATGGCCCATTTAGCAACTACTTTCTTCAAATCTTTTTTGTTCCTAAAAATCTACACAAGATGCTCGATGTTTTCATTGAAAGCCCATGAAGAATTCTGCTGGTGACTAACGATGGCTTCACAAAACTCACTTTCGTAGCGCCATTCTTCTGGTACACCCTTTCTTTCATCCCCACGACTGCCCTCTGTTGGATCTAGGTTGATCTAAGTATCTAATTTTTGATGATTAATGATGATTTGGGTAAATCCCTGATGATTGAAGTTAATCTGGAGAATGTCATATTTGATGATTAAATGACAACTTAGATAAATCCTGATTTAGTACAAGTAAATTGAATTGATTATTGATAAACCCTGAAATGGATGTTTCATTAGTTGTGGGTTTAATATTGATGCATATGTAGAGAGAGAGCTCGGTGGTTGCATCAATCTTGTGCTAAGTGTAAATCGAAATGTCATGTGTTGAATCCGGAAGTTTGATGACTCTTTGTTGTGGATCTGATATAAATACATATGTTGAGAGGGAGCTCATCATATTAGTCATCTGTGCTGATTGCCATTATGAAATGAGTAGTATAGATCGTGTACGTATGTCTTTATCATATACGAATCTATATGATTGTATTTCATCTCATACTCATCTATGATTGTTGAATATGGTTTTGTCATTTCATCGGAAAGAAAAACTGTTGAGCTAACTCCTGTATGGAGTAATTTCTCTGGTGGTGATTAATGATGACCTATATATGAGACTAATGTTGTGCATTGAGTGTATGTGTGATAGTCTCAGAATGGTCGCGAGATGAAAGCAAGCAAAGGTGTGAAGAGGATGATGCCGACATGAGTCATCTCGAGCGAGATCAAGCTTAGCAAGGTCGAGCTTTGCGAGGACAAGCGTAGAGCGGTCGAGCTTCACGAGGTCGAACTTCACTGAAGGTAAAATCCAAAATTAAGGATTGTTTTTTTAGGATTTTACCGGTCTCGATGTTTTGGAGATAGACCGGGTTGATATGATTCATTTTGCTAGTTTGACCATACTATTAAGAGGGGTCAGAAACTAGTAGCTTAAATCTATCTAGTGCGGAAGCTCAGATGCATTCATATCATCTTGCACTAGTGTTTTATCGCCTCTTACATTACTAGAGAGTCTAAGTGTAGTTTGTGTCGCATTAAAGAAAATATTTTGAAAACTGCACTTAGTCATGTTGCCAGCTAATTCGATTGGTTTATATTCTAGAGCTGGTCGTGGTCGTGTTCGCCGAATTGGCTGTATCCTTGTTTGGAGTTTGGTCGTGGTCGTAGGAGTTCGAGCTGGTCGTACCAGTCTTCGGCTCGCTTGCGTACGCTCGACCAAATCCACTCGACCACCTGTTTTCGACCAGATGTTCGACTTGTGTGGTCGTAGTCATTGCTGAGTGTCAGCAAACATATCCGCTAGAAAACAGACAAATTGCATTAGAAATGATTTTTGTGTTAGATATTTTGGTAGCAGGAAGGGTTTTTAATTTTCTAGAATTATCTAGGACTCTAGGTTTGCTCCTGTTGACAAATTGTAGCCCTTTGAGTTATCTTTCCAACAAGTCAAAAATCACCTCAATTGGATCTCTGGATCAAAAGTTATGCTTATTTTACTATCGACGTGCATTGGCCAGATAGTATCCGAAATGGCCAGACAATGTCCCGCCTGTACAAATGTTTTGAGCATGTTGCAAAATGTGAACCAGAGATGTTTGCATCCGTTTGGGGGCTTTTGTCCTGACGGGCCGGACTTTGTCCGGTGTAGCCAGACTTTGTCCGGTGTAGCCGGACATTGTCCGGCCTGTACAATTTGTTTGAGCCGAGAGTTAATAGAGATAGATATGTCCGGGGGCTTTTGTCCGTCATGGCCAGACATTGTCCAGCCTTTACAAAAAAAATCCCTAATGGTAACTAACGTTTTGCAACAGCCGAAATTTGTTGTACTGGCCAGACAGTGTCCGACCTGTACAAAATTTCTCCTGTTCGTGGCAAACGGCTAGTTTTCTTTGAGGGCTATATAAATCTCGTGTTTTCCTTCATTTGAGGTTGCTCAAACACCTGATATTCCTGTGTATAAGCTAGCCAAACTCTTTGGAATCAATCTATTGCATTTAGAGTCAAGATTTGAGCCAAATCTTTGAGAGCACTTAGAGGAGAAGCGATTGTGAGAGGCTAAGAATGTTTAGTGCACTTCATCTCCATTTGTAAGCTAGTGCTAGTGTGTGTGCATTCATTTGCATCCTTGAGCTTCTAGCACTTGATACGTTCAAGTGAGGGCATCCGACTTGTTACTCTTGGCGATCGCCTTCGCCTAGGCGGTGTTGGAGGAGAGCTGCGATCTCTCCATTGAAGTTTGTCGGAGAGGCCGGCAAGAACTTGTGAAAGGTGTGGTGCTCGCCTATCCGGTGTGGAGAATGAGCAACCTTAGTGAGATATCTTTCATGGATATAGAAGCGAAGCTCAAGCGTGAGCACTTCAACAAGGAGTAGGAGAGATCAGGCGAGTCTTCGAGACCTCGGTAAAAATCATTGTGTCAATTGTCTTTCTTTTGTATATCTTGTATTCATCTTGACACAATTGCTAAATTTATCATTGTTGCATTCGTTTCATATTTACCTTGAAACAATTGTTGCAAGTTGAATTATATTTTCATATTGATAAATTGCAACTAGTTGTTAGATTGTTGATAAGTCTCATTGCAAAATCTAGGTTTCATAATCATCTTGTTAAAATTGCTTAGTGGGGAAAGAAATTTTAAAAGCCTCCTATTCACCCCCCCCTCTAGTCGGCATCCTTGATCCTACACCCTCTACCGAATCTAAAAGATCATCAAGTCCCTTGTCCTCTAAAATGACATCTGCATATATCGCATGACCATCACCAACTCCTTCCACCAATTGATACAGATCGTTATGGGCAAACGTAAACTTACCCACTACAATATTTGGCCTAAACAAGGCAGTAGAGCGGGGGCGGATATACTATATAATTTATCATACATCAACATTGTATTAATAAAACACTCTTTGGGTCTACCAACATAGGCACGTAGGACAACCATGTTTGCTCGCACACAAAATTTTGAAGCAACTAGCATGGTCCTAAATTTGTTCTACTCTACTATGATACCAATCCCTTCAGTTTGATATTATAGAACCCAACCATCCAGTAAATAAGGAAATAATCCACACACACATTTGTTCCAACAACCATGGGTTAGGATCTTTTACTTCACTACTCATACTAACATCCACTCAAATCAGTCCCATCTGGACCATCGTATATTATATCTTAAATTGAAACACGTCTTACAAGTTCAAAAACTGAATAATCTATAAAATATATTTATGTTTCAAGTTCTCTTATGCATAAAAAAACCGTAAATGAATTTAAGTTCTTTACATAATCAAGTGATATAATCTATAGAATTAAAAGAAATATGAGAAACATAGTACTAATGCTAAACACTCTCTCATAGTACTAATGTTTTCAGATACAAGAGAACTTTAGGTCTGCGTTGATATTATGTCATACAGTTTATCTACTACTAACTGAACTACAAATAATTAAGGCAAAGATCGGAACACTAACTGGAAGCTTGAAGTACTACTCCTCGCAATAGATTTGTCCACATGCGAGTCAAATCTCCGCACATTCAACTACTCCTAAAGTTTATGATCAATTATCGTAGAGAAATTTAAGTTTTTGTAATTTTTCTAATGTAATGTACAAAAAAATTAATATAATTATTAGAAAACACTCACCGAGCAATCGTAGTAGATCAACTGCTGTGCGAACTCCACAAAACCACCTCGCGATCTTTCTTTCCTCTCCTCTCTTCTCTCAAACCCTGGTTTTTCTTTTTTCCAAATTAAAATGAACTAAACATCATTTTCAAGTCTTTAAATATATGGCTTATCAGTCCAGTCGCCACACGGCTCAGTGATGAGTGCGCAAATTACAATTGCCAAGACGTATAATGACTGAACTGAATTTGCAGTCCAGTCAATAGGATGTATGGCAGCTGGGCCGACACTACGATGGGCCGACACTACGATTGAGCCCAAAACCATGATATCGGCCCAACTGCCATACATCCTAGCGACTGGACTGCAAATTCAGTTCAATTACCAAACGTGTGGCGACTAGGTTAAGAATTACTTTAGCTGCCATACGTCCTGGCAACTAAGTGTAAAATATGTAAAAACTTTATAATATACGTTATTCAAGTAATTTTTTTTAATGTAGAATTAATACTGCTACCCATACTCGCCATACATTCTGATACTCTCTAGGTACTCCCCTGGGGGTAGATTCTATACAAGAAGCTACGATTGAGGTTAAATGCATCTATTGTTTTTTCCCACAAGAACTCAACATTCTTACATCGGCAGAAAAGATGATCCAGTGTTTCAATATTATCACAGTACATACAAGCTGGAGACCTTCACAATGCCTCTTTCGCAAATTATCTTTTGTTAGGATTCTGTTCTTAAACACCAACCACAAAAAGAACTTGATTCTTTCCCAGGAATTTTAAGCTTCCAGATTTTATCCCGCCATCTAACCATTTTTGTGGCAAAGGTCATGTTTGTATTACTTTTAGACCCTCCGGTATCAACCAAATGATTTCTATTGCTACCTTTTATCATACTCACCTGTAGGCCATATAGTTTTGTTGTTTAAGTCTTTTCTTTATCCAAAGATACCTCTTATTATCCATAACCACTTCCTGGAGAGTAATAAATTTTCTATCATCAGTTGCGGGGGAAAAGATCTTTAAGAGTTTGATATCGAACCATTTATCCCACCAAAACAGAGTGCAACTACCGTCTGTAATCTTTTTCTCCCACTAACTTATCCATTTCAGTCACCCTCTTTGTTAAACCCTTCCAGAATTGGGAATCAGCACGTTTGGCCTTATGGTTTAATCCTTTGAACAAACCCTTGTTACACTATTTTCTACGAATTATCCCTGACAATAACTTGTTGTCTTCCTTACCACTACTTATTTTATCAATCCATTTATATAATAGACTCTTATTTATTAACTTCAAGTTTTTGATCCCCGCACCTCCCAGTTTGTTTTGGTAAATAGATTTCCTCCCAGTTTACGAGATGGTACCTTTGTCTATTATCGGTTCCTAGCCAAAGAAATTTGCTTCTTGTTTGATTTATCTTTTTTTCTATGCCTTTCGGCATTTCGAACATTGACAACATATACAAGGGTGAGCCTTCCCGCATCTGAAAGAAGTTTCCCTAGCCTTTAAGCTTGTTTTGGATTATCTCTATTACCCCTTCCAAGTTGATTTGCTTAATTTCTTAATACGAATAGGAATCCCTCAGTATTTGATAGGGAAATTATTTTTACCACAGCCCTATATTTCTGTGATATTATCCAATTCATTATCTTCTAGCCCAATTCCTACCACCTCACTTTTTGAGGAGTTAATTCTCAAATCTGTCATGTTTTCAAAACAAACAAGTAACCATTTCAAGTTACGAGCCGTTTCCAGATCATATTCTACAAACAACAAGGTCTCATCAGCATATTGTAGATTTAAAATTCCGTTTTGTTAAATTTTTTTCCAAACCCTTTTATCACACCATTAGCTTTTGCTCTCACTGATTTCACTAAAACCATCCACCGCTATATTGAATAGAACAGGTGATAAGTGGGTTCTCTTGCCTTACCTCCTTTTTGCAAAAGTTTTTGGTAATTTCACCATTAATTATTATTCCTGTGGAGCTAAACCTGTGCAAACTTTGAATCCACCATCTCCATCTGTCCCCAAAGCCTTTCCTAGCTAACACTTCTTCAATATAATCCCAATTATGTTTATTGTAGACCATTTCAAAGTCTAGTTTCAGTAAGAAACCTTTCTCTTTGTCATTTTTTACAAAGTTATTACTTCATGAGCTCTGACAATACTATCAAAGATATATCTTCCCTTTTATAAATGCGGCTTGATTCTCGCTAATAATTTTATCAGCCACTACCTCCAGACGAGTAGCCAACACTTTCCCAAATATTTTTAAACTGCAATTTAACAGGCTAATAGGACGCAAATGTGTGCATAATTAATCCTCTATATTTTCAGTTCATTAGAGTGAAATTTTTCAAACATGGCTTTTCAATCTGATTTTATCATATCCCAACAGTCTTGGTAGAAATCTATAAAAAAAAATCATCTGGTCCGGAGCTACCATCTTTATTCACGATAAAAATAACATTCCTAATTTCAGCATATTTTGGTTGGTGGGATAAGTTGGTTCTAGAGCGGATGAAATTATATTTTTTTGGCTCACGTGTTTTTACTTAAGCAGGATGAATCATCCGATACGAGTAAATAAAATAGAATGATCTTATATATTGAGAGAATATTCTCTGTTTCTAAAACCACTCTTCTAGAATGGTTGCTTCAAATCCACCTCTCGTGCAGCATGGATTGGCTCATAATAAGACAACCAAACACATTCTTAGATTCTTAAATTGAAATTTTAGTCTGAGAAATGCTTAGACTTGTTTGATTGTATCATTTAAGTTTATATGTCAACAAATTCTACATGTTCTCACATAATAAATGTAAGACTTGTTTTGTTAAATTGTATGGAAAGACTAGTGAGATGCAATTGTAATTCATATTAGGTGTGTGATCCATCTCAAATAGTTGTACTTAAATTTTAATCAAAGATCACATAATTAAATGGCCTAAGACATGAATATATCATACAATTTTATAAGATCAGATCTTACAATTTTTTCTTATCATATTGGGTCCATAAACTTTCTTAATTTTGCCATTTAGGCTTTTGAGTTTACTTGATTGTGCCGTTTAAACCCCTGTCGCATCAATTTTTCTCACTTAACTAATTAATAAAGTTATATGGCACAAATAACTAAGTATAGAGACAGACTATAATTCAAGTTCGAGAACTTTAAGTAGCATACCCAACAAGTTCAAGAGACTCCCATGCAATTTTCTCACGAGTTTAGCAAATCAATGGATCCAATTAAAGACCAAAAAAGGAGGAGCCGAATTGTCAAATCTTGGGCCCAAATAAACGAATCTCTTCGTGTTTCCTTTTTTGCCTTTTGAAATATAGAAAGGTATGTTTGTTTTCTATTTTGCCACATGTAGAGATTCTTCTTCGTAGCACGAAATAGTTATATGCCGATTTCCCACTATATCTTTGCAGTTGGAAAGCAATATTCCATATTTATGCCTTTCTTCCGACGAAGAGAAAGACTTTTTTCAAAATAATCTAATTAAAAAATTATAAAAATAATTCATAATTTGAAATTTTTACAAAAATAACCTGCTGCATTAACCTATCACAGCAACAAGCTCACTACCGCTCTCCATGTTAGCCAAATTATACTTATGATTATTTGAGGATTTCTTATATTGTATATATAAATTACAACTCTTAAAATATTAAACAATTTACTCCTATTCACAAATTTCTTGCAAGTTGCAACCTCCCATGCAGCCATGCTGCCTCTGTATTAACAGATATCTTTTTTTTAAGTAAGCGACGCTATGTATATGAACAATTATTGTGAGGCGATTTTATGACACCAACTAACGGGTGGGCTTGGAGACACCGGTGAAATTCAGGGGCCGGCCGTCCACAAGTTTTACAAAATTTCATTTGCATACAGTAATTCTATCTTTTGCTTCCCTGGTTTACTCTCTAAATAGCATTCTTGGTGTCCCAGCACCGATTCACACTACTTTTTAACGCATATTCAACCACTCTCTAGTCTTTTTTATATAGACTAAATTGTACATAGGTCTTTAAAATTATGAGTGTATCACTTAGATCTTTGAACTTAAGAACTCATTAAATATGTTTTTAAATTTATATCTGTAAATCAAAATAGATCTAAACGTTAGTTTATGATAGAATTTATTTATATGGGAGGATGACACTGTAATGATGTATTATTTGACTAGGTGGATTGTTGATATAGCAATTGTATACCAATGGATCATGAGGTGTGATTGAGACATTTCTAAAAATCCTCAAATTTGTTATTTTTTGGTCTGATTGTTTCATCTTCTTCACTAAATTCATAGCAACAACATGTTCACAAAGGAGACATTCAATCTACAACGTATTCATGAAGAAGAATAAGAGTCGGATGAGATGATAGATTGTTCTAGATAGCAATCACAACCATCTCAAATAATGCTGAGACTTCGTGGGATGGGATACTCCACACATGCATGTACAATTAGTATTAATATAAACCTTATTATAAACTTTATCGAGATGTTTTGTTAGTTTATGATTCATGTATGATTATTGATTGAGAAAATGTTAATATTTTGATCACCACATGAGAGATCGTATCACAAAATTATCGTTTGAACCTAAGTTTAGGTTCATATTAGATGAGTTATCAAGTTCAAAAATTTAAGTGATACATTCATATAAATTTAAAAACCTATGATGCAATTTACTCTTCCAACCAAAATTGTAAAGTCAGGAAATTAATATATATCAGTCGGTTGCTAGACTGCAAAACAGAGTTATGCTTTTAGAATTCCAAAGTCTAAGTGTGAGCCCTCTCCAGAAAATGTCTTAAGCGAGTTGATCTCAACGAGGACTCAAACTTGTCATGTCTGGGAGTGTCGTGCAACGACGATTAGGATTAAACTATTGAGGTATAACATGCTACTCCAAAATAATGTATCTGCCACCGTACGTGCCGAAGATCCTGAATTTGCGCCCCCATCGTGGTGTCCAAAAGAAAGGAAACACACACACAGACACCATAATCGTTCGTCAAACTCCTGCATCTCCTAATGACCACAACTAGATCCCAGAAATGGCAATAACAACACACGTAGTAGTAATTAACAGTGTTATTAACATATAGCCAGTGGTCTGCTTAAACGCTAGTTGCCGCGGTTAAGCATCTCCTTGTAGTTGAGAAGCGAGTTAAGCCTCTGCAGCTGCAGTTGCTGTCTAAACTTGTTGATGAAATCGTCCGCCCTCTCGTCCACGCTCCCGGCCACCGCCTCCTCTTCCACCATCCTAGCCGGAGCCCTCGCCGCCCATTGCCTTGCCGGGACCGGAGCCGGGGACCGCTCCAGCCTCTTCGTCTCCGAGCTCGACTTCTTGATCTTCGCCACCGCCTTCGCCTCTCCCTCCTTCCGAGCAACTGCCGGCCTCGCTGCCGGCTCTGACTGGCTCCTCGCATAGTGCGGCTGCTGCTTGTTCTCGTCTTCGGCGGGGTGGTTGTACTCTGGATGGAAGTCGCCGGAGCAGAAACGGTAGAGGCCTAGGGAGCGCAGCCGCTCCATGACGGAGGACGTGCGCGCGAGCGGCGCGGGGGGCCCCGGAGCGTACTGTTGGAAGTGCTGCTGTTGTAGTGGTTGGTGGCCGTCGTGGTCGTGGTCGTGGTCGTGACGGTGGCGGCGTTGGGAGCGGGAGGAGAGGGCAATGGTGCCGATGACCAGGTTGACCAGGAGGAAGAGGGTGGCCGGGGTGAAGTAGCCGCGAAACAGCGACCACACCGGCGGCCACGCGTTGGATGCCGTCGCATCCGCCACGTCCATTGTGTTGCGCTGGGCTTAGGACAACGGGGAGGGTAAGGAGATGGGTGTACGTACACCGGTGAGGTAGGGGAGAGATCAGATCAGTGGATGGGTGGGTGGGCGTTTGCCTCGTTGGTGCGGTGTTTAAATGAGGAGGCAGAGGACAGGTGGCGCGCGGGGGTGGGTTTTGGTGGGTTGTGCCTGCTTGGCGGGGAGAAACCGTGTGGACGCGAGTGCCGCCTCCTCGTGCATGAACCGACCAGGCCAGATTGTAGATCCCGACTCGATGGGTAGTTCAATGCAACCTCTCCGACTGACTAAAATTAATTATGAACATTCCTAAATCCTAACACGAGAAATGGTAAGGAAAAAAAGTTGTAGCTGTCTGATCTAGGATAATGAGCAATTTGTATTAATCTTTCAGTCACTCAGAGGATTTTTGAAATACCACAATCTTCAAAGCCGTTCTTTCACAATCTAACAGTTCAAACTATATTCTTAGAGTTCCAATAAGAAGTTTTCATGGAAGATTTGTCCCTAACACCCGTCGGTGTTGCATACAATATAGATAGAAATATTGCATTATTAATCCAGTATTTTTAGCACTGTACTTGAGTGAGTGTTTTAGATCTAGCTAAATCAGAGCATCTTTTACCGCAATAACAATAGGTTGAATCGACTGTGTTCTAAACAAGTCGGAGAATACCTAAAAACATATATAAAAAAATAAACAAAGAACGGAAGCGCCTGCCCAGCGTACCAGGTTGGATGAATAATCAAAGTTCAAAGCACATGGAGTAAACCACCCAGCTAACGATAAGCGCACTTGTTGGGTTACTTTATTTGCGTTCTCTCTCACGTGTTTGGTGGCAAGATTGGTGCCTGCAGGTCAACCAATTGCGGCAGTAAAAAAGCTCTAATTAGCATATGCACATTTCCAACACCATGTAGGCCACACAGTTTCACAAGGTCCACATCATTTCTAATCACTAATCAGAAAATATTCAGCTCATGTATAGTAACCAATGACCATTAAAGCACACCGTTAGCCAGCTATGTGGCTAGAACCATCTGATTGGGGTACGCCCATTATGACCTTGTTATGTCAATTATAATTTTCTAGAATAATGTTTAACCTCACCTTCATAGTCTGTCTAAATAGAAATTCAGCTTCACTATGTTTGTGCAAGCATACCGGTTTTGATCCATACAAGTCAACATAAGCCCACAAGCTCCATAAGAGAAGGTCAAAGTTCAGTACACCTCTATGAAGTCTACGGGCACCAGTAGAGGGTAGAGAGAATTTTTCACACACAATTTTTCAAACGAGAATGGTAGCAATGGGCAGAAAACTAGGATATACCTACTTTATAGACTATCAGTTTTAACAAATTAGTAATTATCAAATAATTCACGTCTTCGGTGTGCAGCTGGCCAGGTGAGCCTTGAAGTTTTCCAGCTCTGTAAGAACTTCCTCCTCTGGACGGTAGATCAAGTCGGTCATGCGCCATATCTGCATCAATCAACAATTTATTAAGAACAGACCATGTAGAATATCAGAAAAGGCAACACAAAGTAGCCCTAATGGTTCCATTTAACTCTGTATATATAGTTATTTATTGTCTACTGTTACACCAGCTTGCAGATTGTAGGGAAAGAGGAGTTACCTGCAAGGTTCCACCTCCACCAGTGCTCTCACCATCATCAGAGACACTCACAATGGTCCATGGATCTGATGAATTCCAATGAAAATCTACAATCTTATCCCTGCAAAGATGAATAGGATAAATTGCATGGTTATGGAAAGTGGAGATGTAGTGTTCCAAATAATTCAATGTAAACCACTTAAAAAGGAATCATTAAGCGTCTGCTCATCCTCCTTGATGAAACAAGTACAACACCACTTCTGCAGATTCATTCTCCATAGGACCTGACTTAAAACTTTGTCCTAATGTATGACAGTGCCTGATCCAACCAGCAAGTCATATAAAGCTCATAGCATCACTTCTGATGAAGTCCATTGTACAAAGTTAACAAGGCAGCCCTGGTAAAACCTATCATCCACCACATTCTCAAAAGAATACATAATAGACATACCACTTCATAAGTTAATTCATAACCACTATTTGTTGTTTATAAGCCCCCAAAAAGAAAAACACAGAATAGTAGATGCTGTGCTTTAACTACAATGTGTATATATATCATTTTATGCAGTCATTCCCAAGCTGGATGAAGCACTTTAGACACTGGTGTTGCCTAAATTTTTGCCAAATCTGCTGAATATGGACTAAAAAGACAACAGAGAGTGGACCCAAATCATTTTGCTCAGGCTTCAGGACAGGGGGTTTTCAACCTTACAACCTGACTAGTTAAATTTTAACTTAGGAAAAAATGATAATGAAAGGCACAAAGCAGCAATGCAGATAGACTACCTACTAGTATATTGAAACAGAAAAGGACATAGCATCTGGCCTTAGGTACGCTTAGGCACTGTTTGGGAGGGCTTAGCTTTTCCCAAAAGCCGCATAAGTTGGTTTTCTCACAGAAGCTAGGGGAAAGGGGCTTAAGCTTCTCGGTACAAAAGAGGAGTAAGCTTATCTAAAAGACCCCTCCAACTCTATTTGGGAGGGTTTAGCTTGTAGTTTTAAGCTCAACCTCTCCCAAACAGGGCCTTAAACTATCATGGAGAAGACATTTTGATATTTCATCAAACATGCAATAAAAACTATGATGCCAGGAAAAAAAATCCCAATAGAACATAATATAATCACTTTGACAAAAAGGGGCAATTTGCAACTGACATATCAAACATGTTGCTACAAATGGAAAGGCCTAGTTTCATATGAAGACAGAACATACCTATGACCAGCATGTTGAAAGAACAGACCAGCAGGTGAATTGGCCGTTTTTGTTCCTATACGGTCTTTCTTCCCAATCTAAATAACAAGAACTTATGTGAGAATCTGAAACACCTAAAGAACATTGCATGGTAGAAAAGGTGACCAATTAAGCCATTAACATTGATCTTGCTAGGTAGAGTATCTTGCAAGAAACAATAAAGTCCACCATAAGCAGGATACCTTCTCATGATCCCACACATTTAAGAAACCATCTTCTGCAGAACTTCCAAAAACAGATGCTTTGTCAGGTGACCACTGGAACGGACAAGGTAGAAATTATATCATGGGATGCAACCATATGTACAGAAAAAGAATATACAGATAACCAATGTGTTCTATTTACATGCCTGAACACAAAGAACAGCAGCTTTATGCCCCTCAAATTTGTGAACAGGAGCACCAGCTCCTCCAGAACTCAAATTTCGGCGATCCCACATACGGACAGAATTATCAGCAGATCTGCATATCAAGGGAAACAATTTTATTTAATGTGTAAAGCATTGACAAGGAGATAAATTCACATGCCATGGTGGATTAAACTAAACAAACTTAAATATCACGACAGATACACAGAATTAACAAGTCTTCATGTCCTCGTACCCAGTTAAGATATAGTTAACATCATGGGGGTTCCAGTCAACACAATGAACGTCTCCACTATGAGCTTTCTCAACCTGGCCATTAAGAAGAAAGCAGTTTCAACATGGTATGTAAAGTTGAGTTATTCCACACGTTGAGAAGAAAAGGGCACAGTATGCTGGAAAAGAAGATAGTAACATGATATATGAAAGCTGATCGCAGATAAGAAATATGGTAGACCAGAGCCACTAAAACTACAGTAGCTAACTGAAAACTGATCCTGCTCTAGTCTCACATTACTAGCAACAGACTCAAAAAGAGCATACCATATACCCAAGTAAAATATGTCAGCTGGGTTTCACTATGAATAAATGAATCATGTTATACAACATAATTGACCTTATTAAAGATTATGGTCTATTCAGTGACCTTTCAAATTAAACAATGGAATTAGTTCTGAAAGAAAAACTACAGTGTTGAAGCATGTATTCCGAACTTTGACTATAAACCCTTATTACTCCACTTAAGAAAGAAGAGGACATCACCTTAACAGCTGGGCCAGTACCAGTACGAGCATCCCAGAGAATAAGACAAGCATCATCACCCACACTACAGAATTCCTGTGCACTTCTCATCCAAAAAAATAAAATGTAAAAAAAAATGCAGATGGAAATAAATGCTAAATATCACAAGAGATGTCAACACTAAAGATTGGTACTATCAACTTATCATTAACAATCAATATAATAGCCAGATCAAAATTGTTTCGAGTATGTAAAGTTCAACACCCATACAACCAGATACACTATATGCTGGTAAGCTTTAGTCATCAGTCCTATCCAATAAGCAAACCACATAAAAATAAAGTAGCGTATTTACCTAGATGGGCAGAATTGCACATCTTCAACAGTGCTGTCATGTCCATGGAATACACCTCGAGGTTCAACTTTGGGGCTGTCTTTTTCATTACCGGTCTTGGCAGGTGGTTTGCTGGCTGATCCACCAGGGGAAGAAGCGCCTTTTGATGAGGACTCTCCAAGTGCAGAGATGTGGTCTTGGATGCTCCATAAGACAACAGACTTGTCCTTTCCTATTTGAAATATACATATTCAACCAAAGGGTCAAGAAAAAGGATATTACCACAGCACAAGCAAACACAACAGGAGTATCAAAACTTGGAAAAATTTCCTAACCTCCAGAAAGTACATATGGTTCTGCTGGACACATGGCAAGAGCAAACTCAGCATTTTCTTGGTGTCCTGTTAATATCTGACAACCAGAAGAGGTGAGCTATGTTAGAAAAAAGAAAAAGCTTTTTATCTATTCTGTCAAACCCACAGATCTCCAATCATGCCATGAATATAAGCACATCATCATCCAACTTATCCAAAATCTACCACCACAAAATTGTGACTTACAGTATACCGAGTCAACAATTAAAACCAGGAAACTCACCAGATCCGGGCGAGATTCAGCCGCTCCAAGCACAGCATGTCTATTGGGCTGGGCCTCAACATCCCAGATAAGTACCTGGAGGTAAACAAAAAAGGATTAATTCATAGAATCCATCATTGGAATGCTGTGTGATATTTATTCCTTGAAAAGAATCAAGCAGCAGAAAAAAGGTTTGGACATACATCAGGGCTGTCAGTATGCGTGGCAACAATCTTACTGTTCTGAGGAAGCTCCCTGATTCTGTTAACCTGTTCATATCATAAAGCATAAATAGGACATCATTATATCCTGTAACAGACAAATCAAAGCACCTTGACCATCATACAGAGTTCATTAGACATTTGAAGCAGATAGAAAAGAATATAAGGGAAAAATGCAAGCTGAATCACCTGAGAGGCTGCCAAAACAAGTGTAACTCACCCACCCCCACCCCACCACCACACACCCAGAGAGAGAGAGAGAGAGAAAGAGAGAGAGAGATCTGGACAAATGTTAAATTCTCACAATGAACTAGATGATGTACATTGAGCAAGCTATAAATAAAACCTTAAGTTCCACACAACAGAGGAAGCGACATGTAAAGAGGACTTAAATCCAAAAGAACTGCAACTATAAACAAAAACAAACCAATGGGGATACTTACTTCACCAGGATGAATGATAGTTTTATACTTCTTTACAAAAGGTGATCGTGCTTCCTCATTGAACTGCAATCAAAAATTGACTTCTAGTCAGCTCCGTTATAAAACCTATCAAGAATCGGTATAAGAAATTCCTATGGAAGTCTTCTTGAAAATCATGCAAAAACTAGACTCCGAAGTGCATATCAATTCTGAAGCGCACACTAATACTATGATCCACATGAATTAGCTGAGTTGAAAATAAACAAAATAGAGAACCCAAAACAAATGCATCCACATATACTATTAACACAGGTAATGCAATCTAAAATTCTGCACAGGGATAGTAATATAAATTGGTCAACAGAATTATCAATACAACTGTATAGATAGTTCTAATCTCATTACGTTGGGATGAGGGACTGACAAAAGATTCACTAACCACGGCAGGATAGAAACTACAGAAGGGTAAAGAGGGAGGACCAACTCATGTAGGTGCACTAAAAGTTTAAAAATCATGATAGAAACTAGAGAAATAAATCTTTAGTTTCTAAAAAAAAAAAAAGAAAGTCTAAAACTCATTAGGTCCTGCTTTGAGAAAATTCAAACCTTTCAAGCATGTAACAACAACAGTAAATAACCTGAGATATGTGCTCTGCAGCTGCAACCCTTGGTTTCACAACTTCACAATTTGCAATAACTAGAGTATTGGGAACACTTCCATCAGTCTGGAACCATAGCAAAACAACCAGATTGCCCGGTTAGCTCCAGATAAGAAATTATAATTACTCCTAAGCTGACAGCACTTAAGCATCAACTACAAATGTTGATTCCAACTTTGCAGTTAGCAAGAGCTTCACAGCATCCTTAAAGAGATAATTTTCTGCTTGCAGATTCACTTGCCTGCTCAGATAGGTAGAGCCGCTGCCTGTTCTTGTATGTGGCCTTCTCAAACTGCGGGCCCCACCTGTTCCCAAACAAACAATCAGCAAATCATCCGTTACATAGCTATTACTGAGGGCCAAAAGCACAGCAAAATCAAACCATGCTTTCAGACTGAATGCCACTAATCCCCACTGCATTTCAGCTTCAAAATGCTGCACAAAACCCTGAAACACGGCACAGCACTGATGCACATAATGTGTGTCACAAACATCATGCATAGCTTAACCATTACCCCTCTATAATAGAAATCAAATCACTATATTAACAGAGCAAACAGATTAACACTATCCCAATAGTCACAAAATCTAGACAACATGGCAACAGTAAGCACTTAACTGATACCACTAGCTCCAAAACTACAGCTCAAACAGGCGTATCCCCAAAAAAAAACCCCACCCAAAACCCTAGCATCGCAAAGCCTCAATCCAGCGCCACCATTCCCGCTCCCACGCCATCTCCAGCAAGGAACCAAGCACACAATCCACAGATCCGAAGCTACCGCAAGCACAGGCAAGTAGCACATAAACCCTAGATATGGCAATCTCCCCCAAACCCCTAACAATGAGCTAAAAATCTAGACGAATATAACGGAAAACACAAGAGGAAACGACGAGAGGAGGGGAGTGGATAAGGGAGGAGTGGTGGGTTACCGGCAGGAGAGGGAGGGCCAGACGAGGTTGTGGTTGGCGAACCAGTCGTAGAGCACGGGGATGAGCGATTTCCACTGAGCGTACCGCTCATCCACCGCCGCCCTAGAGCCGGCCTTCTCCTTCATCTCCTCGCCGTCTGGTGGTCGCCGTCGACTACTCCCAGTCTCTCCCGCTCGCTCTCTGTCTGTCTCTGTGGCCTGTGGATGTGTCTGGGCTTTTCTGACTACGCTCGGTGTCACTGTTGTGCTCGTGCCAGCAAGTATGATAGGAGCGGTGAGTGGTAACGGGTCCTGGTTCCTGAGTAAATGGATTTGGTAATACAAATGAGCCGTATCCGTTAACTTGGATTCAAATTTATGTAGACTAGAATACTAGATATTGGATCTTATCGGACCGGTTGGCTGATTGAAGCTTGTTCGGGAATAGCCCGTATCACGTGTGACTCGTGGGCTGGAGTTTGGGCTGATGGATATAAGGAACACAGGAAAGTAATGGCCATTGTGACCTCCATTGAGTTAGACGGCAAGTATGTAACTTGGGTTTTTTTATGGGCCTTTGGCTAAGTGGACTTCACGTCTTTTCATGGCCTCCTCTTCTAGCTGCTGTGTATGTGTTAGTTTTTCAGCACTTACTATTTTGCAGGTACTTGCTGTCCTGTTATATTGTTCAGTCCTGTGGTTTTAAACTAGCGTGCTGTATGTGTCCTGAGACGGTTTTTTTCTAAAATTTAATATCTAATAAAATATTATTATTATTTTAATAATTACTAAATAACCACATCCAAAAATATTATGTTAAATGAATTTTAGAAAATACACCGCACTTCCAAATACAGTCTAAATCCATTCACAAAAAATGATGTGGTAAACTATACTAAAACACATAAAGCTTAATTATGCAAAATGGATCTCTGAATTTGCTCGATTATTTTATTTGAGTCTCTCATATCTTTTTTATCACTTAACTAATAGACGGATATAAATAATATAATTAAACAAGTTTAAAAATTCAAATTAAAGAACTAAAATGACACACCAATATTAAGTTTAAGAACCTCTCTTACAATTCACTCTTTGTAGTTCATTTATGGGGTAGCTCTACTGGAAGATTCAATGAAATAAAAATAGTAAGACTAAGGTAGGAATTATAAGTTTATTCTTTTATTTTGAAGGCAGGTAAGATCCATAGTTGACCAGCCTAACATATTTGCTTTTAAAGGAAGTCAACATAATGTAGTTAGAGGGCACTGAAATTTCAAAGCGGCCGACTTCAAGTCTCCAACAGAATGATTCGCGGGTTGGCACATGTCAATTCTCTCTATTTGAATATTATTACTGGAAGCAGCATAATAATCTTGATGTGATGTTAGCCTGTTAACCACCAAGAAATTGCATACCCAAAACTTTGTTTAAGATATGGAATTCGGAATATATCCCTATTCTCTATCTAGTCCGGTTTTTTCTATAATATCTAACTTTATCTATATCTTTTATGCAATCATCTGTACCAAAAAAAAAATTACTAGTCTAAATCAAAAATATGTGCTCCTTTTAGAATTACTTGTATTCCCATTTCTGGCTCTATGTTTTGTACTCATCAGCATTTCCCAAAACTTATTACACAAAAATCAAAAAACCTTATGTATTTCTCATCCACATGAATCTCAAAAAAAAATCACAAACAAATAACACCAATAAAAAAAATATTTGAAAATATAAGATGGATTCCTATAATTTAGACTTGTACTACAAAAAGGATTGTGGCATTAGGGGATAAATTATCATTTCCCATCAACACACACCAACTTTCAACATAAAATTTTAACCTATAAACACCGCAACAAACCATTAATGAATTGGCTGTGTTTCATTCGTTTGAGCTACAGTTGAATAACATAGTTTTGATGGGACCGTGTGATCGAACAAAACCATGCATAAATGCACAAGCATATGACGCACATGCGCGTGTCCCGGCATGTCCTCCTACGTCGGTCACGCCGTCACGGTCACCATTGGAGCATGGATACCTTGTTTAGGATCGGACCCCAGACTGAGAAAGGCACACACACTAGGCTGCTCAAGGAATAACTACAGTTGGGTGGTACACAATGGCATGTCCTTATCAATTAAACAGCGACCCCGGCCATCCTCATTATTTCGTTACAAGCCCATTAACGTTTCCATGCTTTCATGGGAAAATCCTATATAACTCTAAGATTGCCCATTCATACTAACAAATATTTGCAAAAATTGTTATGAATCATTGCCGATAGGTGGATTCGTCTGAATTGTTATCTATACTCAAGTGATTCAGGTCTTTCGTTCAGTTACATTCTATAATACTTTTATATAAATAATTGAGTAATTTTCATGAATGATCTTACTTTTTTTCTCAGATATCTCAGTTGAATTCCGCTTTTTTAAATTTCGAAAATTCGCTCCTACTTCCTTTTTAATTGTTTCAGTTAAATCCCACCGTTCAGTTGTTTCTTTTTTTTTAATTAAAAAACAATATGCCACTATAACAGATCACTAATTTGACACAAAAATTTGGAAAAATTATAATTATTAAAATCAACTAACAAGTTATTAAATTTTATAAAATCATATGAAAATTTGCTAACAACAAGTGATATGTGGCGTTGAATTGAAATAATTTTGAAAAAAAATAAGATTTAATTTTCAAATTTGAAAAAAGTGAGACTCAATTAAATCAATTTGAAAAGTAGTGCTTAATTTTCAAAATCTAAAGAAGGTGAGACTCAATTGAAACACTTAAGAAATAAGATCATCCATAAAAATTTCTCATAAATAATTTTTTCATATGCATGAGTGCATCAGTGCTCGAATTATTGAGTTGACTAATTTTTTTGAGAAGAAATACTACACCTGATGTAAAATGTTTGTCGTATCATAACAAAAACCAAGATAATTACGTTAAAGAAGAAAAAACAATGACCAAGGCAACAATAGGCACACAAATATGGGCATAGTTTAAGTATTCATAATTTTTACATATAAAATATTTTGTAAGAAAATACGCAACTAAAAATAAAAAAACGACAATCTTAATTAAGAAAATACAACAATCTAAAATGATAAAATGTGGCAACCTAAAATAAGAAAATACGACAAACTTAACTAATAAAATGTGACAACCTAAAATAATAAAATACGACAAACTTAAATAAAATATGACAACCTAAAATACGAAAATACGACAACAAAAATGGAAGCAAAGAAGATAAAAAGAAAGTTTTTTAATAGCCATTCCATACTAATATTTAACACATTTTCTCTCAACTTATGAGTCCCTATGAGATGGTTTGAAAAATACATTTATAGCCATCAATATTTAGGGTATGTTTTGTGAGTAACCTTCCATTGCAGCGGGTTCCAAGTGTGCATTTATCCTAACTGCCTAAGATGTAATCATGCACATACAGTTGACAGATAGCCAATTCATATTACACAAATAGTACAGCTCATACACAAGAGTAACATATGACCTTCAAGCCTTAATACACATTACCATATAACAGGCCAACATGGCCATTTACTTAGGTTTTATAAAGATAGTTTTAACAGAATATTGCTGCAAACTCTAGGACCATCCCACAATCGAAACTCGAGTGCGATATATAACCCTTTTAGATTCCGAGTGGTCTTACTTCACCAAACTTAGGCTTCTCCTTAACTTTATTTTGTTATTTGGCAAAGGTGATTACTACGTACTTTGCAAGCCACAAATAACTAATGCAGTTTTATACATATACATATGATAAGACAATTGATGGAATATAATGCAAGTGTAGTTGAGTTGAAACACAAGCATATACGTAATGGTGAGATCAACCATTTGAAAACATTTGCATGCAAGCTGATCTATCCACATTTTAGGGTTTTTGATGATTGACCATTCAACCGTCCAAATTTTATTCATTATTTTACAGAAGAGCTACTTGTGTCGCTACAACGTGGGTAGAACCCACCGCAAGCCGGCTCCTAAATATCCGGGAGCATGGAATATTTGAATACGTTTTTAACTCTATAAAGATGTACCAATTCATCCGCAAGATCTCTCAACTTATTACTGCCGAGCCACTTCACGCCTCTTTAAGCGAGCGACTGAGTTGAGGAATCAAGTCCTTTTACAAGCCCAGCATTGATTTATCCCTTTGCTACCTTGCCTCTCCAATTATAACACCTGATTATCAAACACTGTGCCCTTACACATATTCTAGATGGGAGCGCACCCCTCATCAGAGCTAAGACCGTTCCATCCTTCACACCACTAGGTCATCTTAACCCGTGAAATGAAAACGACCACCAAATTGGGATAAATCAGCACATGGTCGCTACTAAGTTAGACCCATCCCATACCAACTTGTGGTTAGTGTGTATTTTGTGCCACATAGAAGAACAACACAAGATTCTAGTCCTTAAGAACTGATGTCCATGATAAGGACCAACCACATTTCTCTATGCGTCGTGGCACCAGCCATACAAACCAGTATTGGCACAGAATACCATACTCTCTTTCCAGTTAGAATGGATTCCCTACTCATAGTGGCAACTAACCCATTCAAACAAGACCGTCGAACATCAATTCAACAAATTTTTCATAAAATCATAATATCCAATTTTGTATATATTTAACAAGATTTAAGGTGATTAGTTAATTCATAAAAGTGAACTATTTAGTTATATTTGTTACCCTAAGTTGGTGGTGACATGGTAGGTACATAGTTATATTGATCTGGTAGGGTTGGTTATATGTTTAGGCTATAACTATCAGTTGGTTATTGAAGTTTAACATTTACTGACCTAATTATGCATATGAAATAATATCAGTAGTTAAAAATAGTAGGTTCTATAGGATCGAGTATGCCGGCTAGAGGGGAGGTGAATAGGAGGCTTTTAAAAATCTTTGCTCTTAATCAATTTTTAACAAGATAATTGTAAAACCTAGATTGCGCAAATGGTTTATTAACAATTCAACATCTAGTTGCAATCTATCAATATGAAATACATAATACAACAAGCAACAAGTGATTCATACAATTGTGTCAAGGTAATTATAGATATAACGAGAAAGAAACAATTGACACACAATTTTTACCGAGATCTCGGAGACTCGCCCGATCTCCTCTACTCCTCGTTGAAGCGCTCACGTATGAGCCTCGCTTCTATATCCACGAAGGATATCTCCACTCGGGTTGCACCTTCTCTACACCGGATAGGCAAACACCAAACCTTTCACACTTGTTTGTCGGCCTCTCCAACAAACTTCAACCGGAGAGATCGCGACTCTCCTCCGACACCGTCTAGGCGAAGGCGATAACCAAGAGTAACAAGTCGGACCCTTTCACTTGAACGCATCAAGTACCAGCAACTCAAATGATGTAAGTGGATGCACACACACTAGCACTAGCTTGCAAATGGTGGATGAAGTGCACTAAGCACTCTTAGCCTCTCATCAAAACTTTCTCTCTAATTTTCTCTCAAAGATTTGGCTCAAATCTTGGCTCTAAATACAATAGATTGATTCCAAAGAGTTTGGGTAGCTTATGCATTGGAATTTCAGGTGTTTGAGCAGCCTCAAATGAAACCCAACACGAGATATATATATAGCCCCTCAAGAAAACTAGCCGTTTGCAACAAACTGACGTAATTTTTGTACAGATTGAATATTGTCTGGCCATGCCGGACACTGTCCGGCTAATACAACAAAATACAACTGTTGCAAACGTGTCAGTTACCGTTGGGCTATTTTTGTGAAGGCCGGACAAATGATCTTATGTCCGGACAAAAACCCCGGACATATGCATTTGTCTCTGTTTCACTTTCAAAGATGAGGCACACACAATTTGTACAGTCCGGACAATATCCGGACATACTAGACAAAGTCCGGCCCGTCCCAGCCAAAAGCCCCTAGACGGATGCAAATATCTCTTGTTCACATTTTGCATACGCTTAAAGATTTTGTACAGGCCGGACATTGTCCGGCCATGCCGGACACTGTCCACCTAATACAAGTTGACAGTAAAAAAATATAACTTTTGATCTAGAGATCCGATTGATATGCTTTTTGGCTTGTTGGAAAGATAACTCAAGGGGCTACAATTTTGTCAACAGATGTGAGACCCAGATAGGCCTAGATATTTCTAGGAAATTAAAAAACCTTCCTATTGCCAAAATATCCAGTACAAATGTCATTTCTAATGCAATTTGTCTGTTTTCTTGCGGATATGTCTGCTGACACTCAACATAGACCACGACCAAATCGATGGAAGAACTTTACATTACTGGTCGAATATCCGGTCAAAAACAGGTGGTCGAGTGGATTTGGTCGAGCGTAGGCAATTGAGCTGAAAACTGGTACAACCAGTTTGAGCTCTTACGACCACAACCAAACTTCAAAAAGATACAGCCAATCCGGCGAACACGACCATGACCAGCTCTAGAAATAAAACAGATTGCTCTAACTAGCGACCATGACTAAGTGCAGTTTTCAAAACATTTTTTTTTAATGTAACACAAACTACACTTAGATTTTCTTAGCAATGCAAGAGGTGATTAAGCACTAGTGCAAGATGATATGAATGCATTTGAGCTTCCACACTAAATAGACTCAAGTTACTAGTTTCTGACCCCTCTTAATAGTACGGTCAAACTAGTAAAAAGAATCCTATCAACTCGGTCTATCTCCAAACACCGAGACCAATAAAATCCTAAGAAAACAATCCTTAATTTTGGATTTTACTTTCGATGAAGCTCGACCTCGTGAAGCTCGACCACTCGAAACTTGTCCTCGCTAAACTCGACCTCGCTAAGCTTGACTTCGCTTGAGATGACTCATATCGGCATCATCCTCTTCACGCTCTTGCTTGCTTTCATTCTGCAACCATTATGAGACTACAACATATACACTCAATGTACAACATTAGTCTCATATTTTGGTTATCATTAACCACCAGATAAATTACTCCACACAGGAGTTAACTCAACAATTTCTCTCTTCGGCGAAATGACAAAACCAATTTCAATAAGCAACAAATGAGTAAGAGATGAATCGTACAATCATATAGATCCATATATGATACAAAAAATACGCACATGATCCATACTACTCATGTCATGATAAAGATAAACATAAACTCACTGTAAATTCAGATGACATACACGATGAGCTCCCCCTAACATATGTATCGATGTCAAACCACAAATGGAGTCATCAACTTTTAGGGTTTAACAATTAACAATTCAATGTACTTGTGCTAAATCAGGATTTATACAAGTTGTCATTTAATCATCAATGTTATCATTATCCAAATTAACATTAATCATCATGAGTTTATCCAAATCGTCATTAATCATCAAAACTTATATACTTATATCGACCTAGATCCAATAGGTTCAGCATGATCAAGAAATGTGACTTGTCTTGCTTGGTGTGATGTCCAGTTGGAGTTGCCAAAGCAACGAGCTCCTGGAGCTTGATTTGTTTGAAACATGGTCGAGTGACGGACAACATAGACATAGGTCCATCAAACAGAAAATAGTTATACATAATTATACATGTATGCATGAGAGGTTAACAAGGAATGAAGTTGGATGGGTAAGGTGGATCCAATTCATGATGTGGTGGTTACGAATTGATGAGATGAGTTGAATTTAGTCAAGTGGTAAAACTTTACGAATGAGATGGAGTAAATCTGATCAAGTGATGAAATTAAATGAATAAGATAGATCCGATATCATAACAGAATCTAGAAAAATCGAGGATACAAATTAGGTTTTGAATTTATAAAGAATGTCGTTGAATTGAGATGTGAGGTTAAGATAAATCTAATTTGATTTGGTTAACCCATAGGCCGATTGGAAATGCAAGTTGAAAATAAGATGATTGAACTTTAAGATTTCAAGGGTTTAGTCTCAGATTTTACTCTTCAATTGGCTGAAGTAAGTCTGGAACCGATTAAGCTGTATAAGGAGTTTCTTAATAAAATATTTAAGAAAAACATATTATTAGTTTGTAAAGGTTTAACATTCAATCTTATAACAAATGGTTCCTTTTACCATAGAATTAAATTTGGAAATTGGATACCATAGAATTAAATTTGGAAATTGGATAGGTTACCAATTTACTTAAGTTGATTTAGAGTTAACTCAATTTGATATGTTATCATTTTAGGTTCAGACAGATCCAGCAATGTTACACTGCAATAAAGGAGAATTAAATTTTGATTTGAAATAGTACTTGGGTTGCTTTACTTTACATTGGCTTATCTTAACTTTGTCTAGGTTTAAATATATTAGAATTTGTGCAAACTGATAACTTACAAATATGTTGCTATTTTAGGTAACTCTAATAGTTTTAAAAGAAAATTGGTTTCTTGATAATAAAAGTTGAAATATAGTTTTTAACTCAAAACTTAGTTCAAATCTCCAACCATGTGAGTGAAAACCAGATTTTAAATAGTTTAAACTTAACTTGGTTTAGTTTGGATAACTTTGGGACTAAATTATATTGAAATTTTTTATTGTTCCAGAATTAATATCTTTTGATCTATTACTCGGATTGACAATCAATTTGAGCCAGTGTAATGATGAGATCAAAACGATGATCAGATTGGCATAAATCGATCATCAATCAGACTTATATATTTCAAGATATAATAATATATGACATCTTGTGATATATAATTCTGATTGATAATTCGTTTATGTCGATTTGATCATTTTAATTTTACGATTCCATCAAATCAAACGGATTGTTAATCCAAATTATAGATCAAAATACATATGCTGGAAGAATTAAAATTTTCTTCTATAAAACTTTGAGTTTTGAATTAATAAAAAAAATCCCTACCCTGCCAGACTCCCTATGTGCGGTAGACTCTTCATGATGCCTATTTTGTCTCTATTGTATACTGATTGGCGACACAAAGTTTGCCGCATTCCTGCTATCAAGTGTCACATTCAGATTGAACCGCACTTCTAAAAAGAATTATTTTTAAAATTTTTGAAACACCATAATTTTATTTTTTAAAAAAAAAATTCATTTGTATAAAAAATTTCGAGACTTGGGTGTGAGATAACCAAATTTAATGCGAAGCAGCAGAGGCAACCAAGTCAATGTCCAAGTTAGCAGTTTGTGTTTGGACGATGAGACAGCATCTAAGTTGACATTCAACTTAAAACAATGGTTATTTTTGCAAACTTTATAATATATAGTATATATTATTAAAAGAAGTCTATAGCTTCGATTTTCCTGGACTTCGTGTGAAGGACCAAAAGAGGACGGAATTCCAGTGCAACTCTTCTTCTCTGTGGCTCTACCTATTCAATTCTACGTGGTTAGACGAGTCTGATGCACCGGGTGTTGGATTTTCTTTTTCTTTTTCCCCTCAAAACAAGTAATAGAAGTTTACAAATGACACGTATCCGTTTATGCCCATTAAGCACGTGTTTTGTGGATAATAAAATAGCTAACACTTTTGTAAAGTCAATTTTGCTGTTTTGTATGATGGTACTTCTGGTTTTGATTTTTCATAATATATAATCAGTTGTGATTTTTTTTCTCTTCTGTCTAAGATCAGTGAACACTAAAACTGACCATAAGTTTGGCCTACATGCTTCACATTTATATTTTCAATTTTATTTTTAAGTTCTCTCATTTTTTTTCTGTCCAGTCCCCCCTTCTCCTTTCTAACAATATATGCATGGATAGGAAAGGTCATCGTAGGAAAATCGAAGACAGACAAGATCTAGATTAGATGTGTGCTATTGTCGTATTGTCATCACCTTTGTCTTTCACTTAAACCTCTACTTACAATTCTGCAAGCATCATCAATTATTTGTCTGTGGATGGGATCCATATCATGTGCTTTACAGGCAAGACAGTACATGCTTTGCAAAGCTTAATCATTTTCAATTAAAAATCAATAACCAAGATGGAGGGAGTGCTAGCTTTTGTATCCTAACCATCCAATTTTTGATTGGACAGTAAGGAATATGTCAAATACATGGTAGTGCTAGACTGCTAGTGAGCTAATGGTAAATTATCCAAATCCTCACACAAAATGATAGTACCTCCAAGGATAAAATCTTGCTTGTTTATATATGATGATATGATTCTAGTGATAAATTTAAGGGATCCACAATACACAAAATGATGTAAAGTTCTGTTTAGTACTGATGTTCATTTTAAACAAGAAATTTTAACAAACTGCTTCATGATTGGCTCAGTTCAGTTACGTTATTTTGAGATGAAATACTTAAAATTTAAATAGATAGGACAAAATTTTCCCACAACTATTTTTCTAAACAAGTACCATGCAATGCAGAATATAGGTCACAATAAATCATGAGATTAAATCTCAAAAATCCGCAAGTAACTCATATAACACATATCATTTATAAAAATCAAATCCTGATTTTTACCCAAACAAATTGGATATCATACAGATTGAACCTCTACTAGTTGGCTCCTATTTGATTGGTTAATAAAATTATTTTACATATGATAATATCTATCGTTTTGATAACACATACCCCATTTTTATAGACATATCTCTCACCTTACATAGACACCAATATATAAAAATTCAATTAAACATACGGAAGAAAAAAAAAATATCAAAAGTGGAATACATGGGTGATAGTTTGATTGCCTGGGAAGGCATTCGCAACTCGCACGTGGAAGATACTCCATTACTGTTTTGCTTTTCTACTGTATTCTTTTGCGCTTTTGGCAATAATAATGAACAATAGATAATGATGCATCGTGGAACTGCATGATCACTAATAAATCCATTGGTGAATCATCCTCCTTTTGAAAATGCTTCACGCATGGGACCGCAACATGGGCCTTTATCCTGCACCCAATCTTTGTTTGGAGCACAAATAGCAAAGCATGTTCTCACTGAGATCACTGATGAGTATGCATTTGCACCACCGTCATTCATTCAATGAATGCATCACAGAGTAGTTTTTAGATTTGCCATTAAACATTGGTCATTTTATTTTGTATGAAAAAAAACTTACGTGGGAATTATTCTTTTAGAAGGATAGTCATTGCTAAAGTGGTTTCCTCCTTTTTGAATTATAGTGCGTTTTAGGTTGAATATGCCTCTAAATGAACTAAAATTTGGGGATGAAAAGTGATATGTCATCATCTACTGCACAAAGAAATTTTAATCTTTTGATATGAGACGGTAACATATTCAATATTTTAAACGACAGTGGTTCTATTAGTATTCTATGATTAAATAAACGATAATCCTTTTTTAGCACATTGTATTTCTCAAATTTAAAAACTGGTCATAGTTCACAGTCTCCTCATAATAAAGAATATACTTAAAATTTAAATTTTTAAACAAACTGATAGTCTAACCCAACTTAAACTATCTCTAATAGGATTGGTTCTTGTTTGACTCTTAAATAGAATATTTCTTGTCACGTGTACGAGAATCATCTCTAACTACCAAATAAGAGCCAAGTCTCCGACAGCTTGGCTCTTAGCGTGGGTCCCACACTCCTAACCATCAAGCAACCACCAAACACTCAAATGGCTTGACTCTTGCTTGATTTTATATGATTTGACAATTATATATTCAACCAATTCATGAATTTTAATATTAGTAATATATTAACATCTTACTTACGAAATTAAATTCGACATTTGCGACCAAACAATAAATAATAAAATTTTGGATCTAAAATTGCACATGACAAAAAAATAATAGATATTAAAATTCAAATAGTGGTACATGACATCATTGCGAAATACACTAAAATTAAATTTGGAAATAAATGCCTACTACGAAATCGATAAAATACTACTCGTTGGCGTTTCCTCCGAAACGTTGCCAAATGTGCTCGATCAAGTCTCTTTTTAGTTGCATGTGTGTAGGTTGAGCAAGGATGGCAGCATTTCTTCGAAGTACATCTTCGAATAAAGGCGTACCCTCAGTGTGGATCACAGGCGGTACTACCGTGGATGTGCCTGGATGATCATTGTAGTCGTAGTTCTCGGCATTGTCATTGTGTTCATCCTCTATGATCATATTGTGCAAGATGACGCAAGCCCGCATGATCTTCGCGAGGGTTGACTATCTCCAAAATCTTGCCGCACTGTGCACAATGGCGAACCGAGACTGCAGGACTTCAAAAGCCCGCTCAACATCTTTTCTTGCTCCTTCTTAATGCTATGCGAACAACCGGATTTTCGCCGTCTGCGAGAGCGGTACCATCTTTACAAAGACAACCCACTCGGGTATATACCGTCGACGAGATAATATCACATGTTGTACTGCCGACCATTGACAATGTACTCAACACGAGGGGCTCGCCCTTTCAGTACATCAGTGAACAATGGTGATTGATTCAGTACATTGATGTCATTGTTGGACCCTGCCACACCAAAAAAGCATGCCATATCCAGATATCGTAAGAAGCCACCGCTTCAAGTATGATCGTCGGGACTCCATAATCTCTACGCCTAAATTGTCCCTTCCATGCTACTGGACAGTTTTTTCATTTCCAGTGCATGCAATCAATACTTCCTAGCATGCCCGGAAAGCCACGAGTCTCTCCTTATTGCAACAAGCAGTGGATATCCTCGACGGTGGGGCTGCGAATATATTGCTCGCCAAACTTGTCGATGACTCCTTGCACGAAGTGCTCAAGCATTCAATCGCCGTGGACTCCCCTATCCGCACGTACTCGTCGACGGCATCAACGGGGCCACCATATGTTAGCATACGCAGCGCTGCGGTGCACTTCTGTAAAGGGGAGAGTCCACGGCGATTAGTGGCATCCATTCTTCAGTGAAATAAGAAGACCACTCACCGAGCGCTTCGACAATACGAACAAATAGGGGTCTCCCCATCCGAAATCGCTGACGGAATATACCGTCGGGGTAGACCGGAGAGTCGGAGAAATAGTCCGCGACGAGTCGTAGATGGCCATCTTTGCGGTCTCTCTCAACATATCTCCTATTGCAGCATCGGCGACGTCCACGGGACGAAGCAGCATCAAATTGGGCGTACAGACTGACGATAATATGATCTTCCTCCTCTTCCTCCTTTACAAAGTCCACCAAGAAATCCTCTATTTTGCTGATGGCATCCTCCTCAAGGCTGTTTTTGCTTGAACTAGAGCTAGACGACATTTTGTGAATGGAAAAGAAGGTGAGTTTGTGAAGTGCTATGTTGTTTTGCAAGAGAAGGTAGATTGTGAGGAAAACGTTCTGAGGAGGGTTAAATATATAGACAAGGAGTCCAATGGCTGTATTCGAACTGGTAGGTTCCAACGGTTTTTCAAACGGCTATATTCCAACAACTAGTTTCAAACTGTCATATTCCAACAACTAGTTTCGAACGTCTATATTCCAATGAATAGTTTTGAACGGCTACATCCAACGACTATATTCCAACGGCCATATTCTAACAACAATGCTAAATTTAATTCATGCATTGATTAATAAAGCATCGTACATAGATTAACAAAGAAACATACATAGTTGACTATCCAAAGTAAATTCAAAACATCATAACTAATCTTCGTCCTCCAGGGCTTTAAGTTTATTTCTTATCATCTTCATGTTTGCCGTATACTCCTCTTTCTGAGCGTCGCCCATGGTGGATTTGTCGATGCTCATCATTCTCGAGTATGCCTTGTACAAGACAGACTTTTCCTTCGACTTCCCCAGGTTGTGCAATAATTCGGACACACGAACTGCGTCCTTCCTTTTGTCGACATGGTCATGATGATTGTTGATGAAGGCATCAAGATCCTCTCGCATTGCCGTCATAGAATCATGCGCTGCATCAACTTTGCTCTTACCGTTGCGCTTCGCCTTAACGGCATCTCGTCCTTCTGGCCGTGTCTCTACTGGTGACACATCATCGTTGTTGGATAATGACGTGTAGGTGCCCGACTCAGACAACCTACTTCTTTTGTTGGCGACATCAACATAAACTGTGGACCACTTAGGTTGCCCGCGAACTGCCGTCCACCAGTGATCCAAGACAAACGGATGACCCATCTTCGTCTTGTACATCTCACGAGCCTGCGCCATGAGTTGGTCGTCGGAACGACCGCTAGCGTAGACATCTTTCAGTCGGAGCCAAACACTATTAAATTGGACCACTTTTTTATTGCTCCGTTGCCAGTGGTCCTTGCAGTGTTTGGTCTCCCTTATCCTGTTTGTCGGGATCGTCTCGTTGAATGCAACTGCGACATTTTCCCAGTACATATCTGTCGACGATTCGGACTCGGGGTTCTTAGTCGAACTTATGCAGAATTTTGTGAGTTATGAGGCCTTTTAGGGCGTCCCTCCAGGAAGGGAAGATGAACCAAAGTTAGTTGAAGCATAGAGAAATTTAGGCAGGTTTGGGTCCTCGATGGTGGGAGTAACAATCCTACGTCCTGTTGATTTACTATGTGTAGGAAAAAGAGTTACAAGACTATGAAAAGGATCTTCACAGGCGAAGATCTTTACTGTGTATTTATGCAAGACAATATCAAAAAGGCTTATGAAAACTAGTTGACTTAATCTAATGTCTTCTGTTGATCTTCTGATCCTTCTATCTTTCTATCTCCGGTCGTCTGATGCATTGGTTTACCCTTTTATACTGGTCGAAAAGGTACCAAGGCATAACGGCTTCGAACAGTTGTTCGGGTGCAGTTTTGGTAACTGCACTTAACCTCCACGCAAGTTTAACACGTGTAATTAAGGAATAACTGCACGTATTAACCTCTTGACGGTTGTTTCTGCACGTGGAGGAATCTTTGGGATACTCGGGATATACCTGTTGTAAGGTCTAAGCAACCCCACGTTTCCTGGTCGAAGGTGTTCTGACCGCGCATTGCTTGCAATCATCTGACCGCGCACTATCTGCAGCCTTCTATTCGCGTATTCGCATACGGGCTTCTGACCGCGCACTATTTGCGGCCTGATCACGTAGAACCTGCGACAATGTGTCCGCGCCTCTCAAGACATCTTGAGATCATATTAACGGACAGTTTCCTGGTTCGAATCTGTCTTGAACCATATATGCATTTATTTTGAACTAGCTTGGGTAACAATCCTCGTCAATATCGCACTTCCTATTGTTTCCATCAATAGGATCGAGCGAATTGCTGAGCCAGGAACTAATCTGTGTGTTGTCAAAAAAAATATTGAATAACGAAGTCGAACGTAAATACATTTCACTCATAGTACTCTTGTACGAAAATCACCGACTTATCAGTTTTATGTCATCATCGGTGGACCACGGTAAGTGCTTCGTCTTCCGGCTAGCGTCGACGACAGTATTGGTGTTGGTGTCATCAACGACAACTCGGGCCGTCAGATTAGGTGGAGCAGAGTCTGGAGTGCCGTTGTCGGAGACAGACGCCGAGTGCGGTTGAGGTGGGGAAAACTGCGTTCAGGCCGGCGGTATACCGACAAAATGAAAATTTTGGCTATACTGTGGGGGCGGTGGAATTGTGTGGCATTGTGGTGGATAGGGACGATAATTTTAGCTGTACTGTGGATACGGCTGGTAATTCGGTGGATACGGCTGGTAAGTTGGTGGCTGCGAAAAACCGGGTTGCTGTTGGGTGTTTGGGCTTTCGGTATTTTCGACGGGAGAATGGGAAGAGCCAAGCCAGTTAACGAAACCGTCCGGTGAATTAGAATCCATGTCGGATTTTTAAAAAAATTTGTGAGGATTTGGAATAGTCTTTGTTGTGGATGGATGGAGATTTTTGTGTCAAAATAGCTCAAGAACATACCGGTGTTGCAAAAATTTTCTGTGATTTTTTTGGAATATTTTTGGAATTTTTGGATTTTTTACGATTTTTTAAATCCAAAAAAATTAAAATAACCACCAATGGCTATTTAATCACGACTAATTTCCAACGGCCGGTTTTTGTGGCGCTGACAGGTGGGCCACGGCCAAATAACGGTTTGACAGCTTTATTTATAACAGTCGGTGACTTACATGCAAGCCCGCGAGGCACTGGCCCCACCTGTTATTTGCTCAGAGTCAAAAGAGGCGCGGTCCACGACACAGTTTTTTTTGTATTTCGACACACCGGTTATATTTTTCTTTTACTCAATGACGCGTGGGCCCTAAAGAAAGATGACCCCACTGGTCGGTGACTTCAACGAGGTTGGTGCACTCACTCGTTTTACGCGTTGGTGGGGCCCACGCATTTAAACTCTGTCACGCGTTTACCTAACACCCAGTCACTAACATGTGGAGCTTTTTTTTTGACTCACATGTCAGAAATACTTTTGCGCAGGTTGAGTTCGCTGTTTTATTTCTTCGTGGGGCCCGCAAAACGCTTCTCGAAGCGTCCCATTCGTCTCCAACACCAGTGCCGCAGTCGCCTCGCACTCGCCCGTCGTTCAGCTTTGCCCGTAATGCACGCAATCCCATCACGCCGAAAAAACACCGAATACATCTCCTCCACCGTCGAAACGAGCCACCCTACTCGCTGCCGGTAGAGGTAGCTTTATACTCCAGTCTAAACGCAAGATACTGCACTGGTCCATGCTCTCACTAGATGATTCCCAAAAAAGAGAGGAAAAAGAAAGACCCCACGTGTCCACTAGCGGTCTCCCAACTAATTAATGCGAGGCTACCAAACAGAAACATGTCCCGCCCCACGTCGCCCCCGTCACCTCCGATCCCACCTGACCAACCAGAATCCCTTCCAGTACTGTTTCTCTTGCTTTCTTGCTATACCTCTGCCCCGTCCGCCTCCGCCAAAATCATACCTTAAAAAAACACCAAGATATCTCTGAAATGGACAGCAAAAACACATCACGGAGCCCCAATTTCCAAAGCCCTTTTACCACTACACGCCTACGAAAATAACGCACTAAAAAAAGCCCTTCTCCTTTTGTTTATTTGTTCATTCTTCCCACCGAATCTTTTCCCTCCTCGCACCACCGCCGCCCACCCATCTCCGCGTCTGTGCGTGCGCGCGTGTATTACTAACTGTATATGGAGTTAAAGCCGTGTGTCTTAGTGCCAGCTTTTCCAGGTGATTAGGATGTGATCATGGCTAATCCGGCGATTACCAGCGCTTAATCGGCGCCCGGAACCTGCCGTGTGTGATCTGGGGAGTTCGGGAGATGCTGCGGCTCGGAGGTGGCGCCTTCGGGTGCGCCCTCGCCGCCGCGTTGCTCGTCTCTGTGTTCGTTATCCGAGGATGTGGAGGTACTTGCTTTTTGATGCTTCTGTGGTTTCCTATGAATTCCAAAGTTTCTTCGCTGTACGGATTTTCTCTGCGGTTTGAGTTGCCAAAATGCGAGCTTAGAGCTGGAGTCTGCTCTTTTTTTTCTTTTTTTGAAATTTTACTGTGAGAGTAATGCTTAGTTTCGGTGTGGAAATCTGGGAATAGCATGCTTGTGCCTTTGATCCTTGGAGTTCGTCGCCGAATTAGTGTTGTTTGTGGTTTGATAGTGCTGTCCTGATATATGAGGTCTGCTGCTAGGATCTCATCCCAGTACACAATAAAACATATAAATCAAACTAGGTTTTTGAAGTTCTTTTTAACATAATTAGTTGTGCAGGATTGAGTTGTTAAGAGTCCAGTTTGTTGAATCTTCTTTATTTTGTTTCGGCAAATAAATTAGTTGCACTGCATGTCGCGCGTAGCATAATTTGAAAATGCATAAGCGGGTGAAAAGACGAGGAAGTAAGGCGAAGGTAGTAGCTTAAAGATGGTGATAACAACTACCAAGTGGAGTGGATGACCAATTGTTTTGTGATTTAGTGGGTTATCAATGGTTTTCACAAATAGGGATTAGGGAGGTAATTAGGGGAAAGAGGAAAGGATTTGCAATTATATATGAAGTGAGAATATGTCCACTTCATCTATCAGGGTCTAAATTAGTGCACAGTGATACCAGAAGTATAATCATCATGGATGTATCTGTTATTATCGGGCCTTTCATAGTAGTTTTAGTTAGTACTTGGAGGTTGTTATATTTGAACCAATATAATCGGCCAGGTCGTCCACAGTGATAGCAGAAGTATAATCATCATTGATGTATCTGTTATTTTTGGGCCTTTAATAATAGTTTTGGTTAGTATTTGGTGGTTATATCTGAACCAATATAATTGGCCAGGTCCTCACCATATGCTATTTATCATTTTATGCCATGGTAGAAAACTGATGAAAAAAAAGCTTGTGCTGTTTTGTGGTGTGTTTCAGTTACAATCAGGTTCCTTTCATTGAAAAATAATGTGTGTATAGGCTTGATCTTCTGTTCTGTGCTTTGTTTTAGAAGGTTCAAAGCCGTCTCATGCACCTGCCTTTGCTCGCAAAGTTCTTTTGTCCATAACAAGTGAACATCGACATAAAGACTTGGATCTGACACCTCATCCATCAAAATTACATGCTCCCTCCATCAGTTCAACACTCTTGTATTTAGGTTTGTAACTAAGCATGACAATACACAACAATTTGTATTTTTCATCTTTGCATATCAAGATGCAATTCTTTTCTAAATTAAATGCAATTCTGCATATTATTCCTTTGCAAGATCTAGCTACTGCACCACCTGCATCAAGTCCTACACATCTAAACAAACAGCAGGACTATTATGCACATGGCCCAACGAGCCACCGTGAAGGTAGTCTTCATAATATGATGTCTTCCACACTTTCCCTCAAATCTGAGGTTGAATAAAGCTGTTTCTTTTTTATTTAACAATGATGACTTTTATGCCAGTAAAATTGGTTTGCCCTCTCCTGATTGGTTGCCTTCAACAGATGATGCTGTATCACCATCTAGACAAGCAGAACTGCCTACAATGCAACCTAGTGCTCCACCTGATCATTTTGATCAGGCACCAAATGGAGAAACATCTCCATCTATACACAGTCCAGGGCCAATCACTGGTCAGCATTCTGCTAAACACTATCTGCAGCTACCTAACTGTAAAATCTAGTTTTGAATGGTGATCATTTTGCTTTATTCACAGGCCAAGTTGTTGTTCCACCTTCACATATGATTGCTCCATCTGTTCATTCTGGCAATGAACTCCCAAATCCTCGTGTTGAAAATCAAGTACCTGCAGCTTCACCATCTCCTCCAGTTCTACCTCATATGGGTCAGCCCACAGTTGCTGCAAGCACTCCAGCCAGCACCCCATTTCTTCCAGGGACACCCTGGTGTAAGAACGCTCTCTCTGGCTTATGTTCTGACTGATTGTTACATCTTTTAAATTTTAACCAATCTCTTACTTTTTATTTTTCATTTGTTTTAACATACATCAGCTTCATCACCTCAACCTCCCCCATCTCTTCCATCTATTGGAAGTCAATCAACACCACCAGTTCCTTCGCATCCCATAGATGACCACTTTAAGAATGTTGCCACTAAGGGTTATGCCATGCTATAACTATTAGATGATGAAACGACATCAGCTGTTCTCATATTTACCTAACTCAGAATCTGTTGCAACCTATCATTCACATGGCAGCAGCTCCAACATCCCTGACTCCTCCAACAGGCCAGGACATGTCTAGAACACCAATTGCTTCACCTCCAGATGAATCATCCAGCAGAAGAAAGCCAGCACCAAAAGGTATGGGTCTTTCATATCTCTAGTTAATTTGCTGGTCCATTTGCTTCAATATTGCAAGTTAATCAGACTGATTTGTTGTAATCTTTGATATATATATATATATATATATATATGTGGCAGTGGTGCCACCAATATCCGTCACTCCCCCCTCTGGTCAGCACAAGGGTGGGATATCAGTTGCCAGTCCTCCAAATAAATTATCAAGCCACAACAGTCCACCACCAAAAGGTGCGGCCTCCTTAATCCAATGCACAAAAAAAATTTACAGTATTGCTGAGAAAGCTACTTGGCTGGGAATAAGCACAAGGGAGACTGATCATTCTTCACCTTTAAACCCAGCCATCGTCCCGCCTAGTGATAGGAACAGGTACAACATTCCTGCTGCTCCACCTCCCATGCAGCACGCCTTTCAAAGGCCCCCGCAACAGGGACAAAGTTCGCATTCAAATGGTACTGACCTCAACTATGTCATTCTATAGATTAACCATCTCAATTTATGCATTCGAAACATATGATGTACAGCATCTGCTGTTTCTCCATCATCAATCACTTCTCCTGCCGTCCGTGGGCCTAGGTATCATGTGCCTGTTGCTGCACCTCCAGAGCGACCCTCTGCCCCTTCATCTCCTGCACATGATTCACATGTAGGAGGTATCCTTCTCACGAAGTTGAAATCTTAACAAATGCCCTCTTGATTGCAATATGGTCATACATGTGACATGCAGACTCATCTGCTTCACCACAACCAAATGCTTCACCCACTAATCAGGGGAAAATGTATGACACTCCAGTTGCTGTTCCTTCAAAGCATTTACCACCATTAAATTATCCACAGAAGAAAAGTATATCCAATCTAATAAAGTGTTTATGAAAATTATGTTTGTTCATGCTAAGAACAATTCCAACAATATGTGATGCAGGACCTGCTGTTCCTCCAATATCAGCGATTTCACCCCCTCCGGTATCAACGATTTCTCCAATCAGAACTACTCACCCTTCATTGCCCATAAATAATTCAACAGTACAAAGTATACCTCTTGAGTAGTGTAGTTATGAGAACAATATCTTTAAGGAATACCCTCAACATATTTTTGTGCTACTGTGTGATGCAGGACCATCAGCCTCTCCAGCGACAACAATTTCACCTGTCAACCATGGTAGGGCCCATGGAGTTCCGGTTGCAGCACCATCAAAGCGAAGGCATCACCATTCCTTGCCTGTAAATAATACAAATGTAAAAGGTATTCTACCAACAATACCATTACTATTCCAACAGCCCCATTGCTGATAAGAAAATGAGTCGTGATGTTATATTGTGCAGGACATGCTGTTTCTCCTTCAAATGCTCCCAGCATCCATCGGAGTCGGAGAATACATGAATTGCCAGTTGCTGCACCTCCAAAGGAACGACCCAGCCGTTTACCACCAGCAAATCATACACACCACAGTGGTATGCACTTAGTGAAAAGACAAACAACATAGAAATGCATTTTACTCAGTGAGATTACTTAATGCAGGTTCCTTTCCTGTAACAAGCCCTGCTCCACATAAAGCTGATAATGCTTCTGCAACAACTAATTCACCTTCCAGTACACATCATAGTCCTGCACCTACACCTGTATACGCTCCAAATCATCCCTATCACTCACCTTCATATTCGCAAGGTTAGATGTTCTTCATTTGAACATGTGTTGTGATTGACAATTGTGTATTTGTTTGAGTGTCATTCGGTCCAGCTACTACAAATGCTCCAGCCATATCTCCTAAGCATAGGCCCAAACATGCACCACCTCCCATTGCTAGAGGTACTAACTTTGTAAGTTTGGTTAGATGCAAGCATGCATACTGACATCGTTGAGACAAGTCGTGGGACTGAACAGAAGATGTGCATGCCATTGCAATAATGAAACCATGGTCTGATATAATTGATTGAGAGTTCAGTATATTTAAGCTATAAATATTGATTAAAACTCATCCTTGAGAAGGATATATAAGGGGCCGTTTGGATCTTGGGCTAGAATTGTCCTAGTCTAGCTTGGCAAGGTTTTGTGTTTGACAGGATAATAAAAACTAACTTTGCCATGCGTCTTGAGGCTAGCAACACTTTGCCACATGAGGCTAGCAAATTTGGCTCTCCTCCGTGGGCAAGCTTTGAAATGAAACTATGTGATCCAATTCTACATGTCATTATCTATGCAATTATCCAACCTATGATCCAACTAAAAAGATTAAAAGAAATTGAGGAGTTTACACTTTCAAAGTTAACTGAACCAAACAAGTTGCCTTGTTGCCTTGGGCTATAGCCCAAATGGGCTAATTTGTTATTGTCTGGTTTAGCAAGGTTGGCATAGGATCCAAACGTGTCCTAAATTTCTTGCCCTTCATATGGTATTGGGATGTCTTTTCAATATTAGTCATACATACTCGCAAAATGTGAAGGATCTCATCATCTTGCACTGCTTTTGTTAAACTAGCTGAAATCCCACACAATTGCACAGTTAGTCTCTTTATGGTTAAAAATGTTATTTACATTTTATAGATATGTGTTTCTTTTAATACTATAATATAGACAAATTTGATTTTGGATATGATTTTTCACATGAAATTATACTCTACTAAAGTTAGTTTTAAATACGATTTTTTAGATAATGAAAATACTGCTATAAATATAATGAATATAATAGCTCTTTTCTTTTTTACTGAGTAATGTGAGAATTTCAAGAATTTTTTCTTTTTTGTAATTTATTTGGGAATTTTCAATATTTTTTATATGGGTCCAGAATTAAAATAGTTCTTCAAATATCATCAGAATTTAGAATTTATTATATAATAGATCCAATAAAACTGAGAGCAATTTACCTTTCTATAGCTTTATGTGAATTATTTGCTTATCATTATGACTGTGCAGAACCTGGTTTACCGCCTGTGCATGCACCTGATAGTTCAGCTTTTATGAAGCCCAAGGCTTCGGCACCAGCACCCATTCATTTGTTGCCTCCTCCACCACCTAATTCATGTATGTTGAGGATACTGTAGATCATGCCATTTGAATTCAAATATTCTGCTATATTCAGTTCCGTCAGATACTTGACAATACTTTTTTGAGCATTAGTCACTTACTTCAATGTTCATTTTTCTTCCCCGTATTGCTAGATTGTACACCATTATCTTGTGAAGATCCTAGGACCAATAGTCCTCCAGGAACGATATGTCGATGCGTGTTGCCAATAAAAGTCGAGCTCCGATTGGGTATAGCGCTGTACACATTCTTTACCTTGGTCTCAGAACTTGCACAAGAAATTGCATCCGGAGTACTCATGAAACAAAGTCAGGTTCGTGTTATGGGAGCAAATGCTGCTACTGAGGACCCTGAGAAGACCGTTGTCCTTATTGATCTTGTGCCATTGGGAGAAAAATTTGACAACACAACTGCACTTTTAGTATATGATAGGTTTTGGCACAAGCAAGTCTTCATAAACCCCGCATATTTTGGGAACTATGATGTATTATATGTTCTTTACCAAGGTGAGACGACTTCACAATTTTTTAATCTTTTTAATTTCAAGTTCTTCATGTTAATAAAAAAAAACTCTTATCTATCTTGTCAAATTATTTAATCTGATCTTGATCTTTTTCTCTCTCTCTCATTCAGTCAATAGTTCAGAAAACTGCTCATAGTTTTTGAAATATTATCATGATATCCTTGGTTTTGAAATATTATCTTGATCTTTTTTTCTCTCTCTTATTCAGTCAATAGTTCACAAAACTACACCATTATCATGATATATCATAAAACTGCTCATAGTCAAGAGAAGAGTTAACTGCTCTTATTCAGTCAATAGTTCACAAAACTGCTCATGCAGGCCTTCCTCCATCACCACCAACAGCACCTTCAAATTTGGACAACGGTCTCAGCAATGTAAATGATCCAAGGTTACGCCCACTTGCTGTGGATGTGAGAAATCACAAGGAGAAGAAACGTGGTGGCATAATTACGATTATTGTTTTATCAAGTGTTTTTGCTTTTGTTTTATGCACTGGAGCTGCATTGGTGATATATTTCAAGCTTAGAAACCGCAAGTATTTAACTGAAGCATCACCTACACCAGCAAAGGCTGCAGGTAGTAGCACATTCTATTCATGGATTTTTAATACATGTTGTCATCTTTCTATGCGAGGCATTTGATTGTAGCAGCAGAATGCAAAATGCAGCATGCTGTATCTGTTTTGTTAAAAACACGTGGTGTCCTTTTGGTTTTTCCAGTGAAAACATGAACCAGTTGGCAGCGCATTGTGTATATCTGTACAAGTTATACCATCTTGGCCAGGTCATGATTGCAATAATATGTTAGAGAACAACAAGGGTGCATTGATAATCCTTTTTGTGCTTATAGTAGAGTAGTTTTATTGGCCTTATTGCTTTTTTTTTAAAAAAAAAAAAAAAAAAAAAAAAGAGCTGCCTGTGCCTTGATATGATTGTCTATGGATTGGGGTAGTAAACCAGTTCACTTGGTATGTAAAATATTTAAACCAAAGGTGTTTAATTGTGTCAATTAAAACTTGAGATGTTTTCATGAGCAAAGGTTCTTGTTTCATGTTTCATGAAAGTTTTCAAAACAACTTCCAGCAAAGCCTAAAGGTTTAAATTGCAAACATTAACTCAAGATGCTGATTTCTTTGTTTAATCAAAGTTTGCATTGGAAATGCAGGTACTGGTGCTATGGCTGTTGGGATCAGGTTAGGAAGCAGACCTATTTCGGCAACACCCTCCTTCAGCTCAAGCATAGTGACATATAAAGGATCTGCAAAAACATTCAGCTTGGTAGAGATGGAAAGAGCTACACACAGATTTGATGAGTCCAGAATTATTGGTGAGGGTGGTTTTGGACGTGTTTATGAAGGTATTCTTGAGGATGGACAACGGGTTGCTGTTAAGATCCTCAAGAGGGATGATCATCAAGGTAGCCGGGAATTTTTGGCTGAAGTTGAGATGCTTAGCCGGTTGCATCACAGGAACTTGGTTAAGTTGATAGGCATATGTACAGAGGAGCATATCAGATGTCTGGTGTATGAACTTGTTCCAAATGGTAGTGTGGAATCTCACTTGCATGGTAAGATTTTGCTTCATTGTCACTAGAACCTTAGTTTCATAAGCGTGCTGCTTGGTGAGACCCACAGTAGATCACCCAACCAAAATCCAGTCCCATTAGTGCAAAAGTATCTGTAGCTATCATGATGGATCTTCAACAAATGACCAAGAAGATGTCCTGAACTATGAAATATGCGTTTTAGTTTCAACTACAGAATTTTATTCCTAAAAAACAAAATATTGTCTTTTCTTGATTTCCTTTATGGATTACAGACCATGTATCTTTTTGTTACCTCAGCAAATGTGTGAACTTCTGAAAAAAAGTTTATTATGATTCCTATCAGGATCAGATAAGGAAACTGCTCCGCTTGATTGGGATGGTAGGCTTAAAATTGCACTAGGTGCAGCACGTGCTCTTGCTTATTTGCATGAAGATTCAAGTCCTCGTGTCATACATCGTGACTTCAAGTCAAGTAACATCTTATTGGAACATGACTTTACCCCCAAGGTATCTGACCTCGGCTTAGCAAGAACTGCTCTTGGTGAGGGCAACGAGCATATTTCAACTCGTGTTATGGGAACTTTCGGGTATGTTGGACCTGAAATTATTCTCTCTTTTCTTTGATAGTTCATTAGATATATTGACTAATATAATGTGATGAGTTCTTGTTAGGTATGTAGCTCCTGAATATGCAATGACCGGGCATCTTCTAGTGAAGAGTGATGTCTACAGCTATGGTGTAGTTCTTCTTGAGCTCCTCACCGGAAGGAAGCCTGTAGATATGTCACGACCTCCAGGGCAAGAAAACTTAGTTGCATGGGCTTGTCCTCTTCTTACAAACAGGGATGGTTTGGAGGCCATCATAGATCCATCGCTTGGAAGCAACATACCATTTGACAGCATTGCAAAAGTAGCAGCTATTGCTTCTATGTGTGTTCAGCCTGAGGTGGATCAACGCCCATTTATGGGGGAGGTTGTTCAAGCCTTAAAGTTGGTATGCAATGAGGGCAGTGAGTTCAACGAATCATCAAGTTTTAGCCAAGAAGATTTGCATATACAGGATGCTGAGATTAGAAGTAGAGCAAGTCTACATATGGAGGTAGACCCAGGGATATCCGCCGATCTGTTCACTGCATCAGTACATTATGCTATGGATGCATCTGCTTCTTTTCGAAGATATTCGAGTTCAGGTCCTCTAAGAATAGGTAGAACCGGACAGGAGAGGGAGAGAGGCTTATCAACAGGTAGCTCAAGTGAACATGGTGGTCTACAAAGATTTAGGATAGGTTCTGAGTAGTCACAAATCACAAGCTTCTTTTGATGATGTGGGCATTGAAGAGAGACACATTGGCTTTTATGCTAGCTAGATTTCAGATTCAAATTGTGAACGTCAGGGAGGATGGCGAAAAATGTAAATGGCAGTGAAACAGTTTCAGTTGGGAGTACCCAAAAATGTAAACCCAAGGGTGACAATGGAAGGGTGCTGCTAGGTTTGGCGACTGAATCAATATGTTGTCTTCCATCTGAGTAACTGCATTCGGAGAGCTGATCAAGAAAAATTGAAGTTTGAATGCTTTTTGTATAGCGATGGAGATGAATAAAAGCTGATTCTTCAATTGTTATTCTTCATGAACCCTCTCCATCTTCCTTCTTGTGCCACGCAAGGAGTAATTCAAGTGAAATATCCTCAGAAATCCTGAGTGACTGTTCACATGCTGTCATCATCTTTTTTGTTGTCAAAGTAACATCTATTGTGCTCAACAAATCTTGCATCCGTTGCAATCTGTGGCAGATTTATGTGGTTTCAAAATATTAAATTTTGGTCGGGACTGGCACTATCCTGTGTTCCTGGAATGAATTAAATTTTGTTCTGCCACGACATCTTACGTACCAACATGAATATAGCTGTTACAAGTCATATTTAGCTGAAACACCCGATCTTGTCGTTGGCGGTAATTATGCTCTTACGACCTAGTTTTGTAATCTGATGGTCAAGAGCAAAATTTATCTTTGCCGTAGAACCTTGTGCTTCAGTAGTCAAAAGCGAACATGCTACGCTCGAGTCCTTGGACCACTGACATTACCTCCAACGCTCCAATCCACTCGCGTACCGGCGGCCGGTCGTCTGCACAGCTGCCCGGCTCGTACAGGCTCAAGCAGTCTGTCAACATAATTGCAGTCTCCGATGTGACCTCAGGGACAAAACAAACTTCACTAGAAAGCTTTCTATGTTGAATTGCATAGGAAGACTTCTAAACCATTGGATATTGAATAGATGATTTAGATGAATCAAAACAAGTATCTCGTAAAATATGTAAATAGATTGAATAAATCTGAATTACATTTAATCGGACGACTTCAACAGACTTCTCACCTATTCCGTGAAGTCTCCTATTGAATTTTTGTCTCACTCCCGACTTCTTTGGTAGCACGGTCGCCACCAACAGGCAATACCAGGAAATATGCTCGTCAGTAATAAGTTGTTGGCCAGATCGTTGTATCCTGGTGTACGGCTGGGGTATGGGGGATTTGAGGGCTCCGGTAAATGACCGTCAAACGTGCCTCCAGGTGACAGGAAGTACGAATTGCATTTGCCATATGTGTGGCGGTACTCGATGTGACACTATTGTCCCTCTACTCAGGAGTCAGGACGTCTCCAACGGCAAAAAGAAAAAAAAAAACACTAAACCTAAGGCACCAGTGCAAGCATATGGCGCGTTCTTGCCATGGGGTTTGTGGGCTGCACCACCTCACCCAGCGTGTATCCATAGACCACATGTAGAAGTGGTAATGAGTTTAAATCCAATCCAAATTCAATCTAATCCTTTTTAATAAAAATTAAAATTAAACCTTCATCCAACTCATAACACATTTTATAAAACCCAATATAATCTCACTTATTATTTCAATCCAATCCAACTCAACTCTTTTTTTCAATTTAGATTCAATCCATTTCTCAACCCATTAAGAATCCATTTCCCAACCCATTTTAACACATGCATAATACATCCATTTTAAAAAAAAATTAAATATATAAGGGGTGAGAAGAGAAATAATATGAATCCAAATTATATTATGGACTCCAATCCAATAAAAATCCAATGTCAATCCATTCTCAACCCAAAGTTTTTCATTCCAATCCAATCCATCTCTTTTTGAAGCCAACTCAACCTTATTTCTTAACCCATTTGAACCCATTCAAAACCAATCCATTTTAAATCCAACTCATTACCACCCCTAACCACCTGTCTTTGGAGACACCCTCGTTCGGCATGCATACAAGCAGTGCCATCTACATTCTGGGGAGTGTGGGTCTCTCTCCCTCCCTCCCTCAATCCCTCTCTCTCTGAGATAAACACGCATATACAAACTCTATGAGCATTTATATGTAAGATAAACCGTGTATTTTGTAGTTGACTATCTTTCGGATGAAAACAAACCAAACTGAAATCACATCCATTAGATGCTGAATACAATTCTTTGGGGAACAAACCACACTCAAAAATATAGTGGGGTGGGCAATATTCATGAGGTAATGCCATAGCCTACATAGTTACATCCAAACTGTAAGGCTTGAGCATCAACTCATTTTACATAGCTGAAGAAAATAGACAATCAACCAAGAAAATAAAGATTGCACTGAACAAATTATCAAGTGCAAAAGGAAAAAAAAAAAAACAAACCAATAAAGAAGGGTGAGGAGAAAAAACCATCACGGCCTTGAAAGAACTAAGACATCTAAAGAGTGTACATGCCTGGATGATTGTTAGACTGCTGATGGAGCTTCTTTTTCTTCGGTTACAACTGGAGCCTCTTGTTCTTCAGTCAGAACAGAAGAAGCCTCCTTTTCTCGAGCTACAGCCACAGCTGCAGAGAGCCATTCTGAAGCTGGGGCTCCAATGCCAGGCTCCACATGCCCGTGTATATTCAGAGGAGTAACAGATATCTGTAGGCAGTAAAATGGGGGACCGCTTAGCCACTTGAAACACAATTTCATCACGCGCGCTCCACACACACACGCGCGCAGAGAGAGAGAGAGAGAGAGAGAGAGAGAGAGAGAGCTCACAAATCCATTCTCCAAGGCTCTCAAATCGATATCCTCATCTAAACCTTCATGTTCTTTCTGTAGAAACTGCAAATTGATGTAAACAGATAAGAGAAGGATGTTCAGTAAGTCATGGTTATTCACAACGAGTGCCCAGTTTTGCACTGTTTCAAAATTCCATTGTTTTATACCTGGGAAAGAGTGGCTTGAAGCCTTGAACAATGATCTACAGTGTGTTTTTTTTTTATATCTCAAAGCTACTGGAAAATGCATATACCTCAGCACGGAAATACTTCTTCACTACTTCCCGAGCCTCCGGTCTCCCTGCAGCTGCAACAGAATCGACTTCAACTGTCTTCCGTTGAGCATTAATTCTACGTGCTGCTCCCTGGAGACAAAAAGGAAAATCAGCTTGAGAAAATGTGCTAATGAGAACATAACCAATATCTGGTACACAAAAACACTGTTCCCTACCGCTGCAGAGGCATCCTTCCCAAGCTGAGCAAGCTGAATACCAAGGCTTTGGTGCATGCCCATGAACTGGGCAGCGGATGAAGGTCTGCTTGTTGAGACAGCTTGCCAACTTTGAGCGGGACTGAATAGACTCTGCTTGGTCAACTGAAAGCCCTGCATCAGGAAAGGTCCATAAAATGTGAGCATATAAGAAAAAAGTGGCAAACAAGGCATTGCTGACTTGCTATTCTGCATTCCAGTGGAAGAGAAATGCAAATTGACAAACCAGATAAAATTGCAATGCGGAGGTTTCACTAGTATGTGTGAAGGACTACAGAACATAGTATTTGCCCCTAAAATTAAGAAAGTTGATTTGCTATAAAATTTTTTACTTTTTTTGGATTAAGGGGTAGCAGCCCCCAATTTCATTGAAAATGAGACGAGCAGACAGTATCTTTATTACAAGCCCATCTTGAACATACGGCAACAAACCAGAAGCATGAAAAGCTTTCCCTGAGAGACATCTGGAACCAACATTAACAGAAATTGTTACCAAACCAACACATTAACAGAAGGCATAACAACAAAACATTTTCCTCGATTTGCAGCAGCATAAAAGCATGGCCTTCCCATTCTTATATCTAACAAACTAACCATGATGGATGTACTTGCACTTGTGGATAAGGTGTTAATGACAATTAAGACATCACTGAACACTCTTAAGAAGCTCAGTAACATAGATCAAAATCAAGTTGCAGCAAGGTGACAATGATCTCAAGTAAAGCTCAGAAAAACAATTATGCATTTCCAGAACATGGAAGAGAAGCCAGCTACTGCATTTTGAAAAAGAAGACTAGTGCTTATGAATAAAAAGAGGCTCAATGGCTCGATCATGGGCAGAAATGCTTATGATTATGTGTGGTGTCAGAATTTGAAAATAGCAGGCACTCTTATCATATTGTTATTGGACAAATGCAAGCAGCAAATGGCTTCAGTTGGCTAAACATTTTGAGAACATTGTTTTGAGACAACTTTAATGAATTTCTGAAGTTCTATGTACATGTTGAATTTTATTTAAGTGCCCTCAAGGTTAGCCCCTGGTGTAAATCAAAGTACTAATATGTTGGATGAAGATAAGAAGCTTCATAGCTGCTTATTTATTTGCCTCATTGCTCTAACTAATGAAAATATCATGGTCTGAATCTACAAGTAAACAAATGCACAACCGAGTATCTGAGTTAATTGCTGTAGTAACCTTGTTTGCTGAAGGCGTGCTTGGAACCCCAATGTTCAGCAAACAACCTTTGAGGAAAGTTCCTTCCTCAATATCTGCCAAAGCCGCACGTATCAATGGCAAACACACACCAGCTGCATCCTTGAAGTCACTCTCCTTGCTCTCATCCTTCTTCCTAGTTGCACATATTCAGCATTCATTGTGAGAAGACATCAACGAAATATACCAATGATGGCACAAATTCAACGTATACAAATACAGGCATTTAGGCAGGCCCACCAATTCAATGAGATTGCTATAGATGGCACACCACACATTAAGGCCTCTCGTGCGGCAGCAATAGCAGAAGAGTGGAACCTACACGATTGTTGCATTCAATTTCATAACGAAATAGAAAATGGCCAAAAGGTGGGTTGATTCTCAAACAAGAACATACATCTCATAACCACAATTTGATCCTGCATTGATACCACTTATCACCTGCAAACAAAATCAAAATCTTCACAATGATGACAAGCAATCCCATAGGTGAGCATAACCAAACCAGGCAGGCCAATATACCAAAGCAGGCGCCGACCAAGAAAACAACCTCCCGGACAGCGCCAACGAGATGCAATCCACCGGTGTCCCTACAAACACAAACAATACAATCAACGAATACGTTATTTTTACTATAACCGAGCAACAGTTCAACCCAAATGCCTGAGATATGGATGAAGAACTCTCACCGGATACCTCAAAAGCCTTCGCCCCTGCGAAATCCACTGACGTCGCCGCGACGGTCTCGCGGACGGTAACCGAGTGTCCGCAGGCTGACTTGTCCCTTCAAATCAACAACAGGATAATACAGTAAATTACAACAAATCAAGAAAAAAGGGAAGAACTTTTTGTGGCAACAAAAAAATGTAAGAAGAAATCAAGAAATGGGGTGGTGGGTGTGGAGGCCCGTACGACTCGGGGGCGCAGACGTGGACGTCGTAGCGGCCGCCGGCGACGAGGGCGTCCACGAGTGCGGTGAGACCCGGTGACCGGATCCCGCCGGCGCAGGTTATAAGAACGGCGGGCTTCTCCGGCGCGGCCTCGGCCGCCGGCACCGCGGCCTCCGCCTCCGGAGCCGCGGGCTCGGCGTCTTCGGCCGGAGGCGGGCGGCGCGCGGCGAGGACGGACTGGAGGTTGGAGACGAGGGCGGATGGGAGGGGGTTGGGCCTCGGGGCGTCGTCGCCGGAGCTCGCTGCCATGGCTTCGCCGGGCGGCGCGGTGGGTGGTGGTGGTGGGAGAGAGAGAGAAGTAGGAAGGAAGGAAGGAAGAGGTGAGAGAACAACAAAAGGCTGTAGATTGAAATGGGCTGGCGCCTATTGTTTATGGATTCCAGGCTGGGCCCGCTTTAAGTTTACATGCTCTTTTTTTGACTTGCAGAAATTGGGCAAAAGTAAATACTGGCTCAAATAAACAGAAATATTTTCGTTCAAAATTTAGACCTTTCAGCGTGTTTCAGTTTTAATTTAAACCTGCTAAAATATCAGACTCTCCCACCCAATATGACATTGGAGTAGCTTCTAATAAACTGAAATCCTATTTATAATAAGAAATTGAAGCATTTCTATTCTAGTTTATCTAAGAAGCGGTTTTTTTTTTAAAGAAGTTCTTACACAATCTTTTATTGGAGGGGCACATACGCACATATCGCGAATAGGTGAGTGCAGATCAGAGCAGAATTGAGTGCAGGGAGATAGCAAAGGTTGGGACAATCTTTTAGTATTAATCTTGTACAAATTTAATTCATAGAAAAATTACCTAGAGGGTACTAAGAAAGATATATTGAATGTGAGGTGACATGTTGTTTTATAATTAAATCTGAAATTTTTATAATGTTACTGCACAGAGTGCTCTTATTAATTTTTAGCATGTGAATCATTTCCACACAGGTGCTACCCGACTTGATTCTCTAGAGCTCTAAGAAGTGCTATAGTGGCCATTTTAAATAGTCTTGTACTTGGCAAGAGTCAAGAACCCCCCGTATAAATCCTAACGGGACGGCTGTACTATACATAGGCCCATACGATCATGGCGCAGCCTGCGAGCTGGTCGTTGGTCCCCAGCCGTTAGATCAAATGGACAGAGACCGAGTCTCGAGTATAGGACAGTTCCATAAAAACTGGCTTCGGGCAACTGACAACCCCATGCCCATTTTAGTTGGGAGAATTCATGCAGGCATTAAATATGCACCCGTGACTATTCCGGGCACATGAGATGTAATGTCTTTGTGGACAAGAGACGAGGGAGCACGGAACATGACGCACGAGAGAGGACGTGGGGACGGACGCATGTAAATATTCTACTAGTGGTACGTGCGTAGCTCATAATGGGGGTGCAAGTGGTGAGATGAGTGAACTACGACAATATTTCATCGCCGGGGGGCGGGGGGGCCATCACCATGTGAACCCTTTTTCAGTGATCATGTGGGGATCACTCGCTGCTTCTTGGATCCTCCCAGCTACCCACCAAAAAAAAATCCCCTACGGTCCATTTCTCGATTACTTCAAATTGGTCCATGCTCTCATATTTGATTTTGAGGGAAAGGTCGAATGTCTTTATAGAAATTGCTTCTCTCTTGTTCGGGGATTCGTAGAAAAAAGTTTTATAAGACATTATCTTATAAAATTATATAACATATTTTTTATCTACTGAATCATGATATTAACATCTAACATATATGATATAAATTACAATTCTACTTTATATAGATTATAAATACATCTCAAACCACTCATCTACATAACCACGGTAACACACGAATTTAGTTTATACATCAAATTCTTTATTCTTTCGATATTGATATCTTTTGATCTATAATTCGGATCGACGATCCATTTAAATCAATGGAATGGTAAAATCAAAACAAAAAAGATTCACACAAATGAATCATCAACTAAAATTATATATTATAATATATCATATCTTATTATATTTTAAGATATATAAATCTTGTTGATGATTGGTTTTTGTCGATTTGATTGTTTTGACCTCACTATTCAACTGATTCAAACGGAACGTCAATCGGAATTATAAGTCAAAATATATTGATAAAAAAACTAGAAAAAATTGAACTCAAACTTATCAATTAAATTGTACTGAATTTTTTTATTTTTTCTAAGACAGATATTTTTTAGTTTATATTTGAATTGATTATCAATTTGAACAAGAGGATCATAAGGTCAAAACGATAACCGATCGTCAAACGGACTTATATATCACAAAATATCATATCTTATTATATCTTGAGATATTGATGATGAAAAAATCAAAATTTTGACGTATAAACTAAATTTAAACGGATCATTAATCCAAATTATAGATAAAAAATGTCGATGTCGGAAGAATCGAAATTTTGATATATGAAATAAATTTTATTATTGTAGTTGTAGTTGCTCGACTTGTGAAAGACTCAACAAACGCTCATTGAATACCTACGATTTAATAAACCACTTCTCGGGACTCTCTAAAGATTGACATGCACAAGTATAATGTCAAAAACACAAAAAGAAAAAAAAATAAGGGTAAATATTGATTGTTTTTGTCATTTTTTTTTCTTTGGTTTCTTTATAAAAAAAAAATCCCAAGTCCTTATCGTGGGTCCTTGTCATTAGGGCTGTCCTCGGTCAAATACCTTTTCGTCGCTACGCAAAAAGGCTATTTTTAGCCCGCTTGACTCGATTGATGGGCCAAAGCAACTGATGGCTTCATTTTCTCGTGCAAAGATCTGGATCGCGGTCTAAAGGATGCGTCTTTGGCAATGTACTTTCTTCATTCTGTTTTACCTGTTATTTGATACATATGTAAATAATTTTTTAAAAAAATTTAACCATGAATATAAAAAAGTATCCAAATTCACCATGAAATTAAGATTAGTAGATTTTTTATCAAAATTATTTTAATGTAATGATTGTATAATTTTTTATTAGTATATAGATCTAAAAAACCATGAAGAATCTAAAATGATAATAAGTAACAAATATCAGAGGTAATAATCCATATACTATTTCTTTTTTGAGGAGCAAGGTTTCTGTAGAGAACACTTTGAAATTATTTTCTAATCGAGTAGTCATGAGATAAATCCTAGGTAATATTAAGAAGAAATCAGCTGGACATAACAATCCACGGTTTGTAGAATATATTATGATATTTAGCCAAATAAATTGATATTAAATCGGTTGAATCAATAGGGAGTGCTGAAAATTATTCACATTTCTATTGTGACATAACATAACTGAATTTCTAGCGGACCTGGTCTTTTTCTCTTGCTTTTCTTCTTGAGAAGGAGGCAATTAATTAACTTTCATAAGTGGGGTATCTCTTCTTCCTTTGAAAAATTGACATGTCAACCTCATCCACTACCTCATTTGACTGATTGTCATCCTTGAATGAAGATGCAACAGCCTGTCAACATGGAGACGTGGGTAGCATCACTGGATCGATGGTGCAACCAATATGGAAAGTTGATATCATTTCATCACAAAAAGGTCAAATCATTCCATATTATATCATGAGTGATCCTGATAATTGATGTTGATAAGATCGAATTGTACAAGTTGGAACTGTAAAATCAAATTTAAGCATTTTTCTTAAAAATTATTGCATTTTTTATTCTATTATTTCAAGAAACACCAAAATTTTGTGAGCTCGGCTGTCCACAGCTCATCATTTCCCTTCGCCACTAATTATACGAACATTTGTCATGTAATAGTGATAGTATGGTGTTAGTTTCTTGAATGTTATTATTAGACATTTCTATCATTAACCAATAATTAACCAGCAGAGGCCTCTTTTTATGGCTTACCGACTAAACTTATTATATCGCAGACCACACATATCAAGCATATATGGACCTGTCACCTGCAGTATCTTTATTAATTAGCACAAAAGAAATATTAACCACTCGCTAAACGCGGCAACCAACCACGCATTATATATATAGAGCATTCGAATTTTAATATACTGCAGGCATCAAGATATTAATAAAAAGAAAAAGATGGCGAGGGCGTCGACGGTGGCGCTGGCGTGCTGCGCGGTGGCGGTGGTGGTGTGGGGGGCGGCGGTGGAGGCGCAGCAGAACTGCATCTGCGAGTGCATGAAGATCTGCATCCGGACGGAGATCCCGGCCATGGAGGGGTGCTGGGGCAAGTGCAAGGAGAAGGCCTGCATCGAGAGCTGCGAGGACGCCTGCGCACGCAAGGGCTTCCCCAAGCTCCCCGACGAAGGCATCCCGCTCTGCGAGCATGAGCCGCTCAGCCCGCACCACCGCGCCCCTCGTATAGATGTCAATGCCATACCCGCCCAGTAGATGCATGCATGTGTCAGTGTCGGTCTATGCATACGTACATACCAATCTCTTTTTCTTCTATTTGCTCTTGTCAAGTATGGTGTTGTAATGATCAAGGATAAATATTGGGACACATGAAGACAATGCGTGAATATCTGCCAAGCGACTGTGTGGTTCTATGGGCTCACCTCACCTGACAAGTAAAAACTTAGGAGGTGTTTCATCTGTGCTTTTGTTATCACGTGTCTGTTAAGTAGTCTTTTTTTTTTTAAGAGTGTTTGATTGGTGATTTAGTTCAGATAGAACAAAAAAACATAATAAAAAAAATATATTTTAGTAATGAAAAAAAGCACATAAATTAAAATATATTTTTATAAAATGAATAACAACTTCTCAAAATATTTTAATCAAATTTATACCCTACATCTCATGGGACACTGACCAGTATAAAAAATGATAAAAGATTATAACAAATAACAACATGAATTGCGGAGCTTCGACAACAAAACTTTGACAGTCGTGCTATGCTTCAACAGTGGAGCTTCAGCAGTGGCAATCACACGAACGACAAAGTGGCAACCCCAAAGCTGCCTTGGTGGTAGCGAGGCTTCGTTGCAACTGATTGTAGCAGATGGTCAGCAGCAATGGAGCTTCGTTGGCTGCCATCCTCATCGTTAGCGGCGATCGCACGAGTGAAGCTTTGAGCTAAAAAAAAAAAAAGAATGCGGCATGAGAGCCAAGCGAGCAAATTGATCAAAATGGTAAGAACATCAACCAAATAACTCCTTAATCTTTTGAGAAAAAAATATGAATAATTCATTCATACACTTCTTATCGTATCTACCATAGATTAGGGTCTATCATGTAGAGTTCGTGTGGGCGGGATTTGTTCAAGTACTTAGTTGGATGGGATTTGCTCATGTACTTAACGACTCTTCTAATTTTACATAAGTTACACCAATCAAGTCTCAAATAAAAAATTTGAGTTGTTGAGTAAACACGGGTAATCTCAACAGCGGAGTAAGGTGTGGGATCATCTGTCACTGCACTTTTTTGAAAAAAAAGCCAAATTCTTTAAGAATTTGCACAAAACTCCTTAAAAACTATAAAGATTTAAAAAAATTTTACCTCAATAAATATATGAATTATATAATTGATCTCATCTGTAAAGAATTCTAGATTCAGCCTCGACAATCTGCTCATAATTTAAGATGGATAGCTTGGCTCATTGCAAACATCAATTAAATAATAATGTCCATAGTGCAAGCTTCCACGATCGATGCCCGTCTGCTTCGTTGCTATAACATTGCGCCTACGCCGGCAAAATGGTCCTGGATGGGCATTACGCGGTCCAGCCTTTTGAAGCCCAAAGCATTTCTGTTGGGCTGTCCAAACTCGGCCTAAAAGCGTATGTTGTATTGTATGTTCAGCACTTCGGTCTTTGCATGGTTTGCGGCCAGCTTCTAGATTGGTCTCTTGTCCTGTCTAGGGTGCAAACGAGTCGAACTTGAGTGAGTTGGTCCTAATTTGACTCGAACTCGTTCAATCTGGTGAGCTGACTTGGCTCAGTTACCTCACTGAGCTGAACAATCAGTTCGAACTTGGTTCGGTCCAACTCGCGTTGACTCGACTCGATCCAACTCGCAAGTTGGTCCACGTTTGTTGTTTTCACGACACGGTGCTAGGAGGCCAGAGGCAAGGGAGGAGACTCAGGGCCAACAGTGATGGAGGAGGTGCGGCGAGGACGCGGGGTGGTGGAGGCGCCATTAGGTAGTTGGCAACAATGGAGGAGGTGTGAGGCGGCCGAGTGAGACAGAGGACGGAGGTGCCGTTGGGCGGCTGAGGAAGACGGAGGGGAGCGGGGCTGTGAGGAGATGTTGGGGGACGGGGATTTATTTGTGTGTGTATATATATACCGAGTCGAGTTCGAATGAGTTAGAGTCTGACTCAGACTCGGGTCGTTTTTGAGTTGAGCTACGAGGACAACTCAAACTTGACTCGTTTGTTAATGAGTTAAGCCCAAACCGAGTCAAAAATCGAGCTTAACCTGAATTGCTCATGAACTTCGAGCTAAAATTCCACCCGTCCTGCCAAACTTCTCGTGTACGTGAATGTACAGCTTCTTCGCCTCTTCCGCCCAAAATTGAGATTTTTCAAAGCTCTTCCCGCCGCACCGTCGGACCTGGCAGTTGACGATGTTGGTGGCAACGACGGCGCGGATGGCGCGGGCGGTGGTGCCATGGCGTCGAAGCGACACGGAATTAAGGTGACGTACGTGGACAAATCCATTTGGATATGGTCCCTTCAGAGGGGATGGTGATGGCAAAACATAGCGCAGGGGCAGAGAGCGAGCTTTTTGGCATGGTTATTGTTTCTGTATTGAGTGTTTGATTAAGAAATATTAAACTTGGTAATAAATAAGTAATACGAGTGTGTAAGGTGCATGTATATATTATTTTTTAAAAAAATTATACCATTCATACTCTTTATTTTTTTTAGAGGATTAGATTAAAAAAAGAAGATTAATTTAATAGTAAAAAAAATTATATACAAGATAATAAATAAATTAATATATGCACCTTAGTAAATTATAAATAATTTTTTGGTATGGGGTGCTGTGATGTACAGGGTTGTCAAACACTCAAACTAGTGGAGGTTGGTTCGAGCTTGAATCCTGATTCGAATAGGCTTAGAAGTACATATAATAGTAAAAAGCAAAGCCCACCTCAGCCTCATGGGCCTCAAATAGGCCACCCAAAGCCCAGAGTATGCAAGCCCATCCCATGATCCCTGTCTGGCTCCAACCACCCGCACGGCCGCAGCCCAGCGCCGCCATAGTAGATCCAAACCTAGCAACCCTAGCAGTGCCAACACACCGTCCCATTCCCAGCCAACCACGGCGATCAGCGAGGGCACCGTCTGCAGCACCGATGAAGCCTCTCCAAGTGTCGTAGGTCCGGCGAAGCCCCTCGACGGCAACCGCGCACTCTCGAGCAAGCTGTACTTCAACGTCCTCAACTCATAGATCTAAGTCTTGTTCTGATTTTGGGCTTATTTTTGGTCACTTTATGAATTCTTTTAAGTTTTTATTTTGATTTGTGGCTTCTTTTTGTTCACTTGATCAATTCTAAGATCATGGCATACTCCAATCGAACCAAATTTGACTTTTTGAGTTGTTCAGTGTGATTTGGGGGTTTTGAATTCTTTTCGAGCTCATTCGAGTCGAACTCGAATATGTTCGAGCTTTCTTCCAGCTCTACTATGAGCCCAAACACTAGTTTGATTGAGCTCAAAGTCGAACTGAGCTTTTTTTTAAAATCGAACCGAGCCTGGGCTCGTTCCTGTAGCTTGTTCACAGCGCTGGTGAGATAGAGTAGAGTAGCTTAATTGGTTTTTCACCGTCACCCACCCATTGTAAATTCAATGTCAACCAATGTCTTGACTTATCAAAACACTAGTTTCTGGATTGTGTTGGGACATGCTCTGATAACCTTTCCTGCTTTAGCAAAAGTAAAACGTTATTCTTTTTCTCAATTTAAAGAAGAGTGCTACTATATATATCAAAATCGAGTATCAAAATTATACAAACTAATTAACGCATCTCAATATCAATGGATTAAAATAAATATGTTATATAGTTATGATTCTATATTACATGCCTACTATTGGTGAATTTTCAGTGTAAAATATATTTTCTATACACAATTTGATACAATTAGCATATATGTTGAAAAAAAAAAGTAAAGTAATTATGATTTTGTATCAAATAGGGAGAGAATACAATTTTGGTATACAGTTGAAAAATGTGTCAAGTAGTTATGATTCTATATCAAATAGAGAGAATATAATTTTGATATACAAATTCAATATAACTAGTATTTCTCATAGCTTATTTATCGACCAATCACCCCAAAAATTTAATTTGTTGAGTAAGATGGTGGGGGAGATATTAGTGCAAATTCTCTCTTTATGTAAATTCTTGTGAATCTTGTGTAGAATTTTTCAAAAATTTCTAAAAGAGCTAGTGGAGGTAGGAGTGGTATATTCTATAGACTTGTAAAATTTTATGTTCAAACCTGATCGTATTTAAGAGAAATAAAAAAACAGCAAAAAAAAATAGTGATAATTGTTCATGTGTAATTTGTCCTTTCATTTCTCCAAAATGTGATCAAGTTTGATCATATCTCTTCCTCTGTATTCACTAATTTTTTAAAGAATTTTTAAAAATTTTTATACAAAATTTACATGAATTTAGACGAAGAAGGGTTTTGCTACTATTATTTTCCAGACATAGGCAGGCGAGGTATGGCTAAACTCATTGCAAACATCAACTAAGCAACATCTAGGCACATATCATATGACTATTAACGAATATTTTTGTGGCGTGATACTAAACCAAGCAATCTCCTAGTATGCAACGTGTTGGTCATAGTGCAAGCCATGGGCGGACCCACTTGAGGCATCGGTGGGCAAATGCCCCCGACTTTTTGTAATTACAAGAAAGTCTTTTGGCCGACAATTATTATATAATAATTTGTACCCTCCAGTTTCTTGAAATTAAGTATAAATTTCTTAAATAATAAAGAGATATATACTTAATTTTAAGGAACTAGAAGGAACAAATTACTATATAAGTCTACTCAATCACTCTACTTTGAAATAAAGTTGATAAGTCTTTCTATTATTTTGAACGAAACAATTAAAATTCTTTAATATAATGTTGTTGATTTTATTAAAATAATAATTATTGGCATACAATTCTATATAATAATTCTCATATACTGGTCTTACATGATAATAGTTAAACATATTAAATAAATTAATATAAAATTAGATAAAAAATACGATGACTCTTATTTAAATAATAGAAGAATTTATTTGTTTTAATTTGAAGTGGAGGAATTTAGTTACACGAATGATAATAATAAAGGGGTTCTACTGTTATTTTCCTTTCAAGGAAAATCCATCTATTCAAGTTGTTTTATGAAAATTTACTCCACTGTGGAAATTATATATATGAGTTCATGTAATTCTAGATAAATTCTTACTGTGTAAACTAAGTTTACATTTTGCTGCATCTGAATTTAGTTTCTGGATCTGCCACCAGTGCAAGCTCTATTGCCGTCTAATTATAACTTTCACGCCTTCCACCGCTACACGGCCCTGTATGGGCACTTTGAGGGCCTACCTAAACCTTTTGAAGCCCAAACTATTTTCCTTGGGCTATTAGGAGGTGAGCGTGAAATAAAAACTCGGCCCAAAAGCTCATATTATATGCTCGGCCTTGCATGGTTCGCACCGCATCCAGCTGGGTCTCGTACCTTGTCAAACTTTGCGCGCAATAATGGACTAATGTGTACAGCTTCTTCGACCAAATATTGAGATTTTTCAAAGCTCTTCCTGCCTCACCGTCGTACTTGGAAGTTGACGATGATGTGGCAACGATTGACGCGGTTGGCGCGGGCGGTGGTGTCATGGCATCGAAAGCGACAAGGAATTAAGGTGGGACGTACGTGGACAAGTCCATTTGGATATGACCGCCTCGGAGGTGATTGTGACGACAAAACAAAGCGCAGGGGCTGCCGTGGCATGGGCAGAGAGGGCGGGCTGTTTTAGCTCGATCGTCGCAGGCAAGAAATGTCAAAGTCGGCATCAACATGTAGCTTTTCGTAAGCGAGAGGTGTTAGATAGAATAGAGTAGGTTTTGTGGTTTCTCATTTTTATTTATATTTTTGATAAATTTATTAACTAAATTTCTTATAAAAATAATTTTTTGAATTTATCAAAGATATCAGTTTTTTTGTTGTTGTTTTCGTACGTGCTCTAATAACTTTTCCTACTTTTGCGAAGGAAAAAGAAAAAAAAAAGGATTTTTTTTCAATTTCAAGACATAGTGTTGATACATGTAATGTATGTGAGTATCAAAATTGTACAAATTAATTGATGTGTTTCAATATTATTGGTTGAAAAAAGAAATGTTAAGTAGTTACATATCATTGTATATTACGGAGAGTTATTATTGTGAATTTGGAGGACTTGGTGTGAGTAGTATTTCTGTTAACTCATAATACATGAATAAACAAAGGAAGAAAATCACTTGACAAGTAACCCTAAGTGACAATTCAAACGCAAAGATAAATATAAAAGTTATTATATCTTGTGTATTGTGGTATGCTTTAAAATCTCACAGGATGTGTTCACATTTTTCTTGTGATGAAAATTCACATATCAAGTAACCTTAAATATTTTATGTAGAAATCACGCAAGCAAAGAGGCACATGTTCATCAAAGAGTCGCTGGCTATACATGCAAAGTACAAATTGAAATAATAAATTTTAACTTCCATGGCGCACACTGTACTTATCCTTCCTTAACTCTATACATATGTATAACATGCACGTAACTTATACAACTATAATTAAGTTTATAAATTATAACCTACGAACATTATTTTATAATGTATGTGAATTTAGACTGCCTACTCGAATAATTAAGCCATATATCGAACTATCCGAACACCAATTTACGGAATCCAATGTGGTTGCATGCTAGAGTTCGCCGAGAAGCTGTCGACTGACGAAGCACTGGCCGCCGACGTTGAAGACGACCCGAGAATGACATCCATGAAGTCGGCCACCGGACCGACGACCACCGGATCGGCTGCGAAACTGCCCGCGCCCTTCTGTTCGATGATAACCGGAAGGCTCCGAATTGCGCCATCCTGGGCCACGAGATCAGATGGCTTGTACTGGCTTGCAATGTCAGCGCTGTTCTCCGGGTAAGCATTGCCAGCACGGCAGAGCCTGATGAACTCCCCATCGATGGCGAACTGAAGATCGCCGGCGTGGCCGGGTTGGTGGACTAGTGGTGGCTGAGAGCTGAAATTGGCCCATGTCACGGAGTCATGCGCCGAAGAGGAGGATTGTGTGACTGCTTGTGCTGCATTGCCCACCATGTTCAGTGATGTGCACCCTGCAGAGACAGCGATGCTTTGGCCCCTGTCATACTCCGTTGCCACGACTGATCCATCCAGGATGCTGTAGTAAAAGTCTGCAGGAGCAATGCAAAAGAAAACGAGTTAGTAGAACATGTCTTCTGTAGAGAAATATCAAAATATGGATCCCTCCAGTTGTGTACCTTTTGCAAAAGTAAAAGGTGAGATGGTCATTAACTCAGGTTATTAATGATTAATTTAATTTACCTGCAGGGGAAGTGATGTTACTGGAGTGAAGGCTACCCACTGCATGAGATATGACCTTCTTCTTGATGGTGGAGTTCCAAAAGTTCTTCACCTCATTGTCTGTTCTACCAGGCAGGTGCTTGGCTATCTGGGCCCATCTGCTTTTGTAAACAAGTGAATGTGATGTGCATTACTCAGTTTCTACAGGTGTTACTACACTTCTTGTCTCAAACAAGCGAATGTGATGTGCATTACTCATAACTAAGTACAGGGTCACATGCATGCTACTACTAGTACTAACGTGGGTGTAGGGCCAGGGTTTACCTGTTCCCTAGCACCCTGTGGAGCTCAATGATGAGGGCCTCCTCCTGCTGTGAGAAGCTTCCCCTCTTCAAGTCTGGCCTAAGATAGTTGATCCACCTCAACCTGCAGCTCTTGCCACACCTCTGCAGCCCTGCATGCATATACACTTATAACAGTCTAAACCTTTTCTTGGCTACAAGTACGTACTTAGACGAATGAACTACACATATACAGACGTACCGGCCTGTCTGGGGACTGAGCTCCAGCAGCCATGGCCGTGGGTGGAGATGTACTTGATGAGCTTCTCGTCTTCTTCCGGCGACCAGAGACCCCTCCTCACCTTCTGCTTGTTGCAGCAGGAGTGATGCCCCATCCCTAGCTCACGATGCAAAGTACTGGAACTACAACTAGTTAATAGTACTTGGTTATGCTAACTTATAAAGAAGGGGGGGGGGGGGGGGGGGGGGGGGGGCGGGCGGGGGCATGCAAGGAGCAACATCTAAACTAAAGGGCAGGCAAATTAAAAGCATGGGGAGGAAAAGTTGGGCCTAAACCTGTGCATGCAGTTGAACCCTAGCTAGGACCCTAGCTAGCTATGTGTGAGCAGCATGTGTGGTGTGGTGTACATAGATGGGGTGAGGGTACATAAAAAATGAGTGGCTCAAAGTTAGCAGTCAGGCTTATTTATTTTCTTTCTGTATATCCATGATTTGCGTCTTCGATTTTGATTTGTATCAAAGTTCTTGAACTGCATTTTATAGAAAAATGATCACATATGAGTACAAAAAAAAGAATAGACAAATCGAAGATGATTGGAGGGTAGTTTGGTAGTTTCAGTTTTGCCTTGTGAGGGAAGGCTTTTGTAGTGGGGTAGAGCCTTGTGTTTGGTTTGTTTTGGGAACTTTTGTACTGCGACAGCACATTTTTACTGCTTTATCTGTACGCATATAATTGCTTGCTTTCTTGAAACTACATGTCACCAGCTACCATTTAGACTAGTATCAATTCGTCTGGCTAGCTTCCATATATACTGGCCCATAAATATTAGCAACTTGTATATGTAGTGATGGGTCATCCTTGTATAGTTTATGTGCTCGAACATTTATAGTTGTTACTGCCCTGCAAAACCATGCACTACCTGAATTATGAGAAGCTATGTGCCATTCTTTAGTTTCACCTTTGTCGAAAGATTTGGGTTGTAATTAAGTAGAGTAGGTAGCTATCTATATTTATCAACTGAAACTTTGTGGCAAATTAAGGATGAGTTATTTGAAAAAAAAAAGCTGCAATGAGTTTGGAATTTTGTTTGAGCCTCCCTTACATATTGGATAACACGTTTTGTTACACTTAGGCAAAAAACAGAAAAAAGAAAAAAAGGGTAGTTACGCTGTGCTCCCATATTACTACATAGGATTGCTTCAGAAAGTATGTATAGTTTCGACATAGCTTCAGCACATAGTAAAGTAACTTTTATAAGTTTTGTCAATGCTAGCTCATAACGACGGTGTATCACACTAATTAAGCAGGAAAACAGAAAAACTGAGCTAAACAAGACCTTAAGTAGCCTCACTCGAGTTTTATCTTCCTAAAATTGTCGTTAGGATCAGTAGCAAGAGGGTCTCTGTTTTGGACAAGAAGATCGAGCGGAATGGCAATGCATGGGCCATGCAGAATATAGGAAACGCGACAACACGTAGTATGCATGTGCGTGCATCGCGACCCCCCCCGAATCAAAGCGTGCACTATACGGGTCATGTGCACGTCCCTCGTGCCTTTAATGACTCGGGACCCACACAACATGTCACGGCAAGTACACACCCCAACCAAAAAAGAAAACTCATCATGTATACGTCTTAAACATTACGAAAATAACAGAAATTTCTACAGACACTTTTACGTACGGTATCTGTGTGTTATGAAAAACGTCGTTTAGTTGGTCATATTTGGTAGACAGCGTAATTAGGGTTGTGTATTCCGTTTATTCAGTTTAGTTATTTCGGTTATTTTAAATTTTGATTATGTAAAAGCAATGTCAAATTAATCAAATTATATTTTGATTCATTATCGGTAAATAACAAATAAAATTCGATTTGGTAAGTACCTAATTTACCATATTAACATTCTTAAATGTAGCAAGACCCAACAATTTTGAAAGTAAAATTTAAAATACCACATAATATAATATTAAAATACAAGTATTGCACTACCTATATATTTTGTATTCTTTGAATTCAAGATTTAATCAATAATATTGTTAATTTTTTATTGCTAATGGTATGATATTTAAAATAGTAGGTAGCCTAATGGAGCTAGAAAAAGAAATTTGGTAAATTTGGTTATTTCGGTTTCTAGTTATTTCGATTTTGCTAAAATTTTATTTTTTAAAAATGAACACCAAATTAAATACTAACTACCGAAATAGCTAAAACATTTGATTTGGTTCGGCTCAGTTATTTGGTTTAGTCTAATTTTACACATCTCTAAATATAGGTACAACTATAATAAGTTTTAGAATCGAGTTGGATTTAAAATGAACTTCAAAATGAAGTGATGCACTGTGTATAGGAGAGGACTCGCATAGATGTTCGCAAATAGTACTTTTAAAGATATTCTATTTGAGCCAAAGGTTGAAGGGATTAAAAATGCATTCTATCTAAATATATTAGAGGTTTTATTGTGATGTATTTTTAAAAAAATATTACAATTATTGTGCGATATAGTACAAACCAACGTAAATAACATTGTTTTAAGGAGTGATCATGATACATCGCTTCCATACGTGTACCGTCGTATATAGTAATGTGCTTTTGTAATTCTAGGACTCGTCCATGCGTACGTACCAAAGCAGCCCAGATGTGATTCTTCAACCGCCGATATATTGTTTCATAGAGCTTAACTGTAATTTTGTTTGGAAAGTGATTAACTCTAATTTTTCTTATTCTTTTCCCTTAAATACTTACAAATTATGGGAATCCCTAAGTACTACTTAATTTATTGTTTGATTCGTTCTCACATTTTCCCTTGCATTAGAAGCAAATTGATGTACGCGTGAAACATAAAAATTTATGATATATGAAACCATCTCCCCGTACGTACGTACGTACGTGCTTAGGTATATCCGGTACGTATGTGAAGTCTATTATTAGTCCTCCATCAAATGAGAGGTGTCCAATCTTCCGAAATGGCAGTACGTAGTAACTGCTCCATGTGCAACAAGTACCTCTGAACTTTTGCTGCACTTATAAGCTACGCTACAAAACTGAATGCAGATAGCTATGTATGTCTAATCTGAAAAGAAAAATTGTACACAAATACATGCACGAGGAAAACATACCATTGTTGATTAATTTGTACCTTCTAATTGTCGATCAGGCAGAAAAAGGTCTCACAACTTAGAGCTAAGCATGTGGAGGCATTGACTAATGAGATGAGCACGAAGTTGTCTCGAAGAAGTGACACAGATATGTTGTAGTTGTACTTTAACTGCATCTATACGCAAGCTATTGAATCAAGAATTGACTATGAATATTTATTGTAGGAAGATAGTGTTGTATGTGTAATCCACCTCAATTTTGATCGATTTGAGATAATTTTACCTGAACACTACGATTCCATAGTACTTAAAAACGCTGACCAGAAAGTGTGTTTCACTTTCACCCAGAAAGTGTGGATGGAGTGGAGTTGATACCGAAAGAGCTGTAACAGAATTTCTCTTCTAGCTCCATGGTAATTTTATGAACAAAAAGGAAATTTTGACTAGTCATTCGAGAGGTCAGCACGGCTCTCATCAGTCATGCAACCGACATACCTCTCTACAGTCTACAGTATTTTCGCAACTTTTTATGAATCGTACAATTCTATACCACAAATTTCTGAAAAATGATGGCTGTCGAAAATCTTTCTTTCCTGATGCAACTGTGTTTACAAATGAAAATAATGCAGGGTGGTGTTTTTGTTCACAATCATAACCACAGTTGCAATAGATTTTAGTATTTATTGGAGGTGTAGTGAAATAAATTAAGAATATTTTGCATATATTTAAATTTATATTAGGATGTATTTAGAATATGAATATTATGATTGTAGAGTGATCTAATCAAATATTAAGTAATGTATTAATTTTTTTTACTAGTAATAAAAATAGAGAACAAAATACTCATAAAAATCATAAGGGAATGAGTGGAACACTGGAACTTGCCCTTGACTCAGGCTAAAAGCACAATTGGAAGTTCGTCCAAATTCCACACTTGGGCCAAATTTTCTTGTTACCAATGGTAAATTTCAGAAATCAAGATATTAGTATATCACAAAGTACAAAACCCTGCCTCGGTCACGTTAGAGCAATAATATACGTGCTAACTAAAGGAAGGATGTAGATCATGAGCATATGAGTGGGTGTGGATCAGGAGGATGTGAAGAGCTATGCCGGTATAGATTAGTTTGTGTAAAGATTTTCACGTAGCATCTCTCTTGGCTTCTTATATACAAATATTTCAATATTTGAACAGTGCAAACCTACCTCTCCGAAAAAAAAAAAACTTTTGCCACACCTAATATTACAAAACCGTATAAATCCTATCTTTTAACAGGTGAATCATGTTATATTTTTATTAGAATTTAAACATAACTTTCTAATTTGATTACAAATATATTTTAGTCACGCATTTGTAAATCTAATATGAATCTGCATCCAACAGAATTTATTTTCGTAACTCCCTACAAATATAGTCATTGACCAAAAAGATTATCACTGGCTATTTGACTAATTGTAACTTAATTTCTTCTCTTCATGGTAACTTAAATCCGGCGCGCAAACAAACAAAAAAAAAAAAAAAAAAAACACCCCGAGGAGGCGTTTTCCCGGGAACTTTCCCAATCCGTTAACCCTCCAAGCGCTAGCTACACACACCTCCCTTAGTAAACACCAATCCCATGGCTTTACATACGAGGTGTGATCTCGATTCCATTAGCCTACAAATCGGCGCGGGAATGAGGACAAGGCGAATCCCGTCGCGGATATCTTCTCGTACGACGCCATGCAGCCACGGGAAAGGCAAGGCGAGGCTTGGGCTTTTAACGGATTGGTTCGGTTCCCAAGTTTGGCTGGCCCAATCATGCCCCTCCTTGGCTTCGTTATGCGCCAAGCGAACCGAACCGTCGGGAATGCGACAACCGAGCTGCTCCGGTTGCTCGAAAAGGCATTTACTTGTGGCTCCGTGCTCCAACGGCGATCTCCCCTGCTCGAAAAAGGCTTGTGCTGCATTGATTTCCCATGACATGGCATGGGGTCGTGGTGAAATGGGCGCCCATGAAGTTTTCCCTCTTGGCAACGTGGTGTTTCGAAATGCAGGGCAGATACCATTAGGTTGTGAAAAATGGAACCTCTTTTTAAATAATTCATTAAAAATAAATCTTAAAAATGGTCTTTAAAATTTTTTTTTGCAAAAATAGTATTCAGTCGCCAATCCAGTTAGTGACTAAATTCCAGTTGCAAGCCAGGGTCAGTGACTGAATACAAGGCACTCGCACACCTAGTGCGTTAATTTTGTTGTCGATTCGTTATATTTGCAGGTAAAATTTTTTGAACGCATAGATAGTAGAAAAATTTTAATTTTTGCATCACCCTAGGATTTAGGATGGAAAAAAATTAAATACTTACATAACTTTAGGGTTTAGAACAGGTAAGCAGGTAATCTGAAATAGATATAGATCTAGAATTTAGGGCTTAGGACAAGCGTTCGGGGTTTAGTTTAGTCATTGTTTGGGTTTGATATCTTTTAAAATCACAATTCTGAAACAGTAGAATTCTGAGAGCAAAACGAGCAGATCGATACAAACAAATCATCAATCACTACTTGTTTGTCATAAGATATCGTATCTTGTTATATCTATTGATTATTCGGGGGTCAATATCTTTTAATCCATAATTTCGATTGACGATTTGTTTAAAGCAGTAAAATTCTAAGAGCAAAATGAACAGATCGAGAAAAATAGATTGTCAATCACTACTTGTTTCTTACAAGATATCTTATTTTTTTATATCTATCATAGGTTTTGCATCACTGTAAGGTTTAAAGTTTCAGGTTTTGTTTAGTTATGTATATAATATCTAGGGTTTCAAATAAATGTTTGGTTATAAATAGTTTTATTGTTTTTGAATAAAATTTTGTGTTCCGTATATTGACCCTAGTAAATAATATGGATTATTCTCTCCATTTAGTTGCTCACTTACACTCTTTACATTTGCCAGTGTAGACTTCATCTGGTTTATCGTCTAGATAAAGATCCAGCGAAACATATCAACTATTGCCATTATGCCACTGCAACAAGCTATCAGTAGAGCACAAGTTCTGAGAAGAAGCAACGTCTTGCCGGAGGTACTATGGCTGCGCAAACATCCAAGGTTTCTAATTTTATTTCGACACTGATCGTTACTTTCGTAATTTGATGTTTGTCATTCAAATAGCTTAATATTATCACCACACTATCCACGAGTGTCAAGCAGATGTGATGGAGGCTACTTGACAGTTAGGATGTGTTAGAAGTGACATGGATGCAGTTTGGGCACATGTGGAGCAGGGTCTAGACTATATATTGGTAGATTTTATGGTTCTCTTGCCATCTCAATTGATCGTGGTCCCTCCACCTTCACCTCTAGCCGATCGTCCTTCGTCCTCACTTCTGCCACCAGCTAATCGCCCTTTTTCGGCACACCCCGTCATCAATCGATTGCCCATCTTTGTCGCATGCACCATCACCTCACCCATGTCCATTACCAGATGACAACATGATACGGGGTGCCCGATCTTCACGACGTAGGATCGTTGATAACTCGTTGATTCGTGTAACCTGACGAACCGATGGCGCCAACCACTGTCAATACAGCAACCTGCGACAAAAGAATTCGCCCAACCACACCGTTTGATCGTTGTCTACTTGACCACGCAAAAGTAGACGCACTTTTCCTGCAATCAACGAAGAAATTACAAGAACAATGGTAAAGAGAATAATTCCCAATTCTAGGTGGTGGCTTATGAGCACAAACCCTAGAACAAGAGCAAAAGTTTCTCTAAAAATATTTGTGTATTCAATTCGTGGTTGTCTCAAAACTATGACTATGCCTTTCTTTTATAGAGGGTGGTATTTACAAAAGATAGAATGTTTAAAACCAGAATTCTAAACTAATTTGAAACATAAAAGAATCTTAACAAACTATAAAAAGAAAATTCCGAGCTACTTTTTACGGATCCGAACAGGACTCTTCCTCCTCGTGCACTTGACATTATTTCGGGTCTCTTGGTTGTATACGATGTCAGAATTTGATGATTCTTGATGCGTTGGAAAGCTCTTTCGATTACCTTTCCAAAAAGTGCTCACACGACCTACTTGGACATTTGTGCTGAAATTGGCGCTTAGTTGAAGTCACTGAACAATTATGTTTGATCGGCAGACTGGATGGTCCTCAGGTTGCGACCATGTGTCTTCAGGCTTGATCGGCTGCGACCATGAGAAGTGTTGCGACCTTGAGTAATGCTGATTATGCGTAGAGTTCTTTTGATCGAGAGCAAAGTTCTTTTGATCGATCGTTGATGCGAAGGATGTCCTCATCACAACACCTCTGATGAAGAAGTGGATATCATTGCACATAGGTTTAGTTTCAACCAAGGGGTGGCTTAGGATTTGGCCACAGAGTAGGGTTAGTGTTTGACGCAGTAGCAGATCCTACATTAGATACAACTAGGTGGTCTTTCATGGCACTGAGATGTGTCGCATCCCGATCCAATACAGTAGATCATGTGGCCATTGCAGCTTCCTAATGCTCCTCCAGCTACGTAACCCACATAGCAGCAGTTACCTCTAGCCACGCAGACATTGGTAGTCAGGAGGCGTTGGGTTTGGGATCATCGCCTACCCATTCACTACACCTTGTCTGAGCATTAAGCACAGACGAAGAAAGGGAGACATTTGTTTACGCCTTCTTATACATGAATTATATTTTTTTGTTGTAAAATGGATGTGAGTTCAAATATAATAGATATTAGTTAAAATTGTTTGAAATTTTTTCAGCTTTTTAGCATAGTGTTGCATCAACTTTTTTAGAAAATGTTTCTCTATTTTGTAATGATATATTTCTTTTCCAGCTTTCGAGTTCTAACAGAACTCCAGTGATGTGTTCATGTCGATCTGATGGATTTTTGCTTGATAATTTAAAATTTTCGTACAGGTAACTTTCATTTCAGTATCAAATTCACAAAATGGTCCAGAATCGCAAGACTTTATCATTCACATCGAAAAAAAACAAAAGTTTTGGTCTCTACAATTTTTCACAATAAGTAAGATTTTATTTACACATGGCCTATTTCTACAATACATGGGGCATGCCTTTAACGATGAAACATGGATTACACCTTGAAACATCACAGTTATTTTAGACTATATTGATTAGACAAACACTTTTGAAACATCATGAATGTTCAAATATTTAATAGCAAATTCTAGAAGTGGTTGGACTTGAAAAAATATTGTTGCAGAAATATCTAAAGGAGAAGTGCAACTATGATTTATGAAGGACCTGGTTGTAGATGTAGGATCAAGCATGCCAACTAGAGGGGGGGTGAATACGAGGCTTTTAAAATTTCTTTTCAACTAAACAATTTTAAAAGATATTTAGGATAACCTAGGGTTGCAAAAGTTTAGCAATCAAACATCTAGTTGCATTCAACCATATGAAATATTCAATATAACATGCAACAATAGTAAATCAAGCAATTGTATCAATATGAATACGAATTATACAAAAGAGAGACAATTGACTCATTGATTTTTACCGAGGTCGGAGACTCGCTCGGTTTCCCCTATTCCTCGTTGAAGTGCTCACGCGTGAGCCTTGCTTCTATATCCACGAAGGATATTTCACTCGGGTTGCTTCTTCTCCACACCGGATAGGCGAGCACCAAACCTTTCACACGTTGTTTGTCGGCCTCTCCAACAAACTTCAACTAGAGAGATCGTGACTCTCCTCCGACACTGTCTAGGCGAAGGCGATCGCCAAGAGTAACAAGTCGGATACGCTCACTTGAACGAATGAAGTGCTAGAAGCTCAAGGATGCCAATGAATGCACATACACTAGCACTAGCTTGCAAATGGAGATGAAGTGCACTAAACACTCTTAGCCTCTCACAATTGCTTCTCCTCTAAGTGCTCTCAAAGATTTGGCTCAAATCTTGGCTCTAAATGCAATAGATTGATTCCAAAGAGTTTGGCTAGCTTATACACAGGAATATCAGGTGTTTGAGCAGCCCCAAATGAAAGCAAACACGAGATATATATAGCCCTCAAAGAAAACTAGCCGTTTGCAAGAAACCGGGCCAAAATTGTACATGCCGGACATTGTTCGGCCATTTCAGACAATGTCCTGTCAGTACAATTCAATAGTGACCATTACTCACAACGGCAACCTTGTCAGTTACCATTTCAATGAAATTTGTGAAGGCCGGACAAATAACATTTGTCCGGACAAAAACCTTGGACAAATGAATAGGTCTCTGTTAACTCTCGACTCAAATAAATTGTACAGGTCGGACAATGTCCGGCCATATCGGAAAAAGTCCGACCTTTCCAAACAAAAGCCCCGGACGGATGCACACGTCTCTGGTTTCATTTTGCAAAAGGCTGAAAAAATTTGTACAGGCCGGACAAAGTCCGACCATGCCCGGACAAAGTCTGATCACTGCACATTGACAAAAAACAAACATAACTTTTGATCTAGAGATCCAATTGATGTTATTTTTGGCTTTTTGGAAAGATAAGTCAAAGGACTACAATTTTGTCAACAGGAGCAAGACCTAGAAATTTCTAGAAACTTCTAGGAAACTCAAAAACCTTTCTGTTGCCAAAATATCCAACCCAAAAATCAACTCTAATGCAATTTAGGGTATTTGCACATACAGATTTGCTGTTTTCTCACGAATACCTCAGCTGACACTCAGCGATGACCACGACCAATATGATTTATGAACTAAAACCACTGGTCGATTATCCGGTCGAAAACAGGTGGTCGAGTGGATTTGGTCGAGCGTACGCAAGCGAGCTGAAGACTGGTACGACAAGTTCAAACTCCTACGACCACAACCAAACCCTAAACAAAAAACCGCCAATCCGGCGACACGATCACGACCACATATCAAACAAGGATACGATCAGAATGTGCAAGTACAACCACGACCAGCTCTAGAAAATAAACTAAGTTAAATAGCTGACGATCAAGACTAAGTGCAGTTTTCAAAAAATTTTCTCTAATGCACTACAAACTACACTTAGACTCTCTAGCAATGCAAGAGGCGATAAAACACTAGTGCAAGATGATATGAATGCATTTGAGCTTCCGCAGTAGATAGATTCAAGCTACTAGTTTCCGACCCCTCTTAATAGTACGGTCAAACTAGCAAAACGAATCCTATCAACCCGATCTGTCTCCAAACACCTAGACCGGTAAAATCCTAAGAAAATAATTCTTAATCTTGGATTTTAATTTCGGTGAAGTTCGACCTCATGAACCTCGATCCCTCGAAACTTGTCCTCACAAAACTCGACCTTGCTAAGCTTGACCTCGCTCGAGATGCACAAACGTTAGTCTCATATACAGTTCATCATTAATCACCACAAGAGAAATTCCTCCACATAAGAGTTAACTCAACGATTTCTCTCTTCGGCGAAATGACAAAACCAATTTCGATAAGCAACAAATGAGTAAGAGATGAATCACACAATAATATAGATCTATATATGATGAAGACATACGCACGCGATCCATACTACTCATGTCATGATAAAGATAAGCATGATGCAACCACCAAACTCCCTCTCAACACATGCATCGATCTCGATACCGCAAATGAAGGAGTTATCAAACTTCCGGATTTATCACATGACATTCCAATTTACACTTAGCATAAGATTGATGCAACTACAGAGCTCCCCCTCAACATATGCATCAATTGTTAAACCATAACCAGAAGTCATCGATTTCTAGGGTTTAACATTAACAAGTCAACGTACTTGTGCTAAACTAGGATTTATACAAGTTGTCATTTAATCCTCAAAGCTGTCATTATCTAGATCAATGTTAATCATTAGGGATTTATCCAAATCGTCATTAATATAAAAATCTAGATACTTAGATCGACCTAGATCCAACAGTGGATACTTAACAAAGGTAGTTATATTAGGGCAACTATATTTGTTCTTCTTTTTCTCCAAGATGCAATGCCATTTGATTTCACAATAAGGATCTATGTCACTTGGTTGTGGGTTCTCTGAGAGACTGCTTCGAGTATGACTTAGCCTAGTCCAGTATATTGTTATCCATCCACTAAATGAAGTCACACTTGGGTTTTGTCGTAGTGACATAATGGTGGTGGTTGATATGTTTCACCTGATCTTTCTTTGGACAATGAATTGGATGAAGCCATAGGTTCAGCTAATATTGTTGATGAAAAGGGTGAAATCTGCACTAGCAAATGTAAAATGTGTAAGTAAGCAACTAAATGGAGAGAATAACACATTATTTACAAGAGTCAACATACAAAACACATAATTTTATTTGAAAAAATAAAACTACCTAGAACTAGACATCAATTTCAACCCCTAGATATTATACACATCACTAAACTAAACTTGGAACTTTAAACTCTCTAGTGATGAGAAACCCTACGGTGGATATAACAAGATACAATATCTTGTGACTAACAAGTAGCGATTGACAATCTGTTTGTTTCATCTGTTCGTTTTGGTTTGAGAATTCTATTGCTTCAAATAGATCGTCAATGGGGGTTATTGATTAAAAGATATCAAACTTGAACAACGACTAAATTAAGCCCAAAACACTTGTCATAAACTCTAAACCCTAGATCTATATCTATCATAAATTACTTGCTTATTCTGCCGGCGACTGAAAACTTGCATGGCAAGGGGCATAGCCAGCACACCAGGCGTGCGAGTGCGACGTATTCAGTTGTTGACTTGGCCAACAATTCGAGTTCAGTTGCTAATTGGACTGGCAAGTGAAGGTCATTTTTGTAATTTTTTTTAAAAGGTTATTTTTAAAATTTTTGTTTTTTATGGGTTATTTAAAAAATCCTGAAAATGGGTTAGCTATGTGTTTCGCCGAGAAGATCTCTCTTCTGGGAAATTGGCCCCTTTTTCGTGGTGCGGGCGTGCCAGTATACATAAGTATACACATAAGAGAACATACAATGTACAATCTTAGGAGATAATGCACTTTATTAATTCTGAAAAGAATTTACAAATTACAAGTCCCTTTGGGATTTACAAGCTCTCATTACGCCAAGAAAAATATATCTTGACTTCAGGAGACTGCATGGTTCATGGTTCCTCAGGTTTTTTGAAAAGCTCCTGGTTAATTACATCTGTAGACCGAGTCCACAGAAAATCTCTGATTAAACTATGCTGATGGTCGTCGTCTTCAAGCTTCAAAATAACTTTTGCCCTAGATAAATGAATGCAATGCATATGCCCATGCATGCAAATATGCAAATCCATAGACTCGTCAGTCTATGGTACTATCAAAAAATATGGTCTTCGCCTCGTCGGTGCCCGGCCAGGGGGTTGTTTGGCCTCGTCGGTCGCGAACAAGTAAATGCCTTGGCCTCATCAGTACCCGGCATGAATGGTGTCGGTTTCGTCAGTCACGGACAAAAAGTATGTCATCTTCGCCTCATCAGTACCCAATGACATGGAAAAGTGGATGGAATGACTTGTGATAGCATCTTGACGGCAGCACATCGGAACGTTCATCAATGGCTTTGATTGTTTTGACAACTTCTGACATTATTGGACTGCACTAGCATCTATTCAACCAACTGGATGGAAGATTTTTGATCCTCTGATCTGCTTGAAACTTGGATGAATAGTTTCTGGACAGATCTTCGATTGATCATTAAAATTTGAGATCAATCGGACTGTCGGATCGGAAACTTTCTTCAATGCAATGTTCATATATCAAGCTGAAATTCAGTGAGACAGAACTTGATTGCATTGGTCTTCTGGAGATCTTCTTGACTTTAGATCGAGGTGAGAATTGGAGGAGTTGCTTCACCATGAGCCTACTGTTCATCATAAAAAAATTTGGGGTCGATCGGACTTCTGGATGAGAAGTTATCATCGATCTTCTCCCGTGAGACAAGCTGAAACGTCTTCTGGACAGAGCTATCTCCTGATCGAATTTCGATCTTAGAGATCTTCGATCGGCTTGAAACTTAGAGGACATGTTGTACCTGTACGGATATGTTCTCCATAAAAATTTGGGGTCGATCGGGCTTCTGGATAAAAAGTTATCGCCGATCTTCTCCCGTTTAGGCAAGCTGAAATGGCGCTGGATAAAGCCTCTCTTCTGATCGAATTGTGATCTTAGAGATCTCCGATCGGCTTGAAACTTGGAGGAAATGTTTCACCTGTACTCCCCTGTTCTTCATAAAAATTTGGGGTCGATTGGGCTTCTGGATCAGAAGTTATCACCAATCTTCTCCCGTTCAGGCAAGCTGAAACAGCGCTGGACAGAGTCTATCTCCTGATCGAATTTTCATCTTAGAGATCTCCAATCGGCTTGAAACTTGTTGGACATGCATGTTGCACCTGTACTCCCCTATTTTTCATAAAAATTTGGGGTCGATCGGGCTTCTGGATCAGAAGTTATGATCGATCTTCTCCCGTTCAGGCAAGCTGAAATGGTGCTGGACAGAGCTTATCTCCTGATCGAATTTCAATCTTAGAGATCTCCGATCGGCTTGAAACATGGAGGACATGTTTTACCTATACGTCTCTGTTCGCCATAAAAATTTGGGGTCGATCGGGCTTCTGGATCAGAAGTTATCACCGATCTTCTCCCGTTCAACCGGGCTGCAACGACGCTGGACAGAGCCTCTCTTCTGATCGAATTTCGATCTTAGAGATCTCCGATCGGCTTGAAACTTGGAGGACATGTTGCACCTGTACGTATCTATTCGTCATAAAAATTTGGGGTCGATCATGCTTCTGGATCAGAAGTTATTGCCAATATTCATCCGTTTAGGCAAGCTGAAACGGCGCTGGACAAAGCCTCCCATCTGATCGAATTTTGATCTAAGAGATCTCCGATCGGCTTGAAACTTGGAGGACATGTTTCAACTGTACTCCTATGTTCGCCATAAAAATTTGGGGTCGATCAGGCTTCTGGATCAGAAGTTATTGCCGATCTTCTCCCGTTCAAGCGGGCTGCAACGGCATTGGAACGGCTAGCACGGGCACCACGGACGAGGCCTCCATGTTTGGTATGATGCATAATGCTTGCTATGCATATGAGCAAGGCTCACCCATTGTGCCTATCTTGCCTTGCACCTGTGTGTGCCTGCCTTGGACCTAGACCTGCTTGTTTTCAAAAGGATAGCACCCCCTCTCTATTTATAGAGGCTCCAGATTAGTTGCAACCATCCAACAATCAGAGATATTTAGGGGATTTGAATTCGAATAGGAGATGTATTTTCCTATTTAAATAAAAAAAAGGATAAAAAGAGATATTATCCCTTTTTGAATTTGAATAGGAGATATACTTTTATTTATTTAAATAAAAGAAAAGGTTAGAGATAAATCCTATTCGAACTCGGGCTGCATGTCGGTTTGACTAGGTTGTTGACTAGTTTGACCACGTTTGACCAGGCTGTTGACCAGGTTTGACTAGTCCAATTTTGACCGATTTTTTTAACAGGTTTGACCAGGTCAGTTTTGACCAATTTTTTGACCAGTGCAATTTTTGTCCTAGTTTTAATCATCATTTTTTAGAGCTCAAATATATATGTATTTTTTATTTTAGCCCTTTTGGTCATATGAGATTTTTTTAATGAATTTTTATTACAAAAATTCATCGAACACTATGACTGATTCTTTCACAATGATCCGAATTCACAATTCAACTATTAGGCCTTTTCTTTGGGTGAACCCTATGTGCTCATCTCAACTAATCAGGATGCAGTCGCACACACAGTACATAGAACAAGAGTCATTTTCTCATGATTACATAAATAATAAATAAGATTAACAAGGTGCAACAATGATGTTATAGCCATATTACAACACAAGGGCCTAATAGCCAAGTTGAAAGTCTTAGTATGTTTAGAAAAATAAGGATGGCAAAATCTGAACTTTCCACAGTTGAGCCTAATTGCGGTTTGTGACCCTAACATTCCTAATCATCACCGAAGTCTTCAACTTGAGCAGGTCGAATTCAAAGAAGTCCTGACCGACTAGATCTTTTCAACTGAACAATTTGTATGGAGCAAGGGTGAGTGCCAGATACTCAATAAGTCACAATATAATTAATGCAATACATACATACATGACATCATTTGTAATACCTCATATTTTTAACATCTATAATTGTGTTGAAATTAATTTAGAGCCCAAGCTAGTATATTTTTTTATATAAGTTTTATAGTGTATTTAGCCTAATTAATCTTTAGTATCAGTGTAAAAAAATACGAATATTTTGACTGTGCCATGTTACTGATAGTATTTCCTAGCTATCGAAAAATTTCTAGTGCTTAGTTTAAGTGAAGAGAAAATATTTTATTAGTATATTAATTTCTCAATAGTTAAGGAAAGAAAACAATATTTAACAGTGCCAATATTATTTTTCACATTATAAAAAATATACATATTTACTAGGAAAATATTTTTGTATGCACCTAAAAAAAATCTTAATTTCTCTAGTTACATTGTTATAGCACCCTATCCTAATTCAGTTCAAAGAGCCTAGTAGTGAATGTGTTTGTTTTCTACTATAAGTATAATGTGAAGTAGAGTGTCATATAGTAACTAAAGAATTAATCATATCAACTGACTTAGTTTTTTTAGACGATGCGAAAGTGAGAACTCAAGTGTTGACACGAGTTGGATGTATTGCTATAAAATATTTCTTACGCGATTAATTGTAGTGTATGCTATCCAACATATGTGTATGAAAAAAACCTATTATATAAAAAGCACTCAATAATCTATTAGTTTACTAGAGTATTAACCTTATTTCCTCGCGAAGAATACTAGTGCAAATTTGCTTGTTACCCTCTTAACGTAGCTAATTACCGACTAAGGGGGGGGGGTGCTGATGATGATGATGATGATGATGATGATGATGATGATGATATATACTACAATTGATGTGGCATTATGAATTGCTTACTCATGACAATGGATTAGCATAGCCATAAGTAGAAAAGCCAATGTGTTTTTATTGAAGCCCAGTATTAAAAGTAATCGACATACGTTATCTATTGTTAATGAGATTTGATTCTATGATATTTTTGTTATTTAAGTTTTAAGTTTAATATTCTAACCAACTGATCTAAAATTAGTAAATATATTTCTTCTCAATTAAGTAATAAAATATTTTTATTTAAGTAGCTTGGTTTTCTTCTTAAGAAAGAAGGATACATATCTATTAAATTAGTAGCAAACTTGGTCTTTTGCACCAACGTGGCCACCATGCAATGGAACTTTTAGAAGCTATAAATAGCACGCACACACCATTTTATTAAGCATCCAAGAATACCGAATGCACAACATACAAAAAATGGCTAGGACACAAGCATGAGCTTTGCTCAAACACAAGGGGCGAGAGAGAGAGAGAGACCTTGAGTATGCTCGGTTTCCGACCCAGTGTTCATTTGTTGAATGTCTCGCTGTTGTGCTTTGCAAATTTGGTCTAGCTATGGCCAAGATTCGGCAAGCGTATGGCTAAATACAGTATGCCCACAGATATTGATGTGATCCATGATAAGAACATACAAGAACAAAGTAATGGCTATCCAGGCAAGATGTACTCATTTAAAAACTGTTTTGTCACAGTTATTTTGAGTTATATGCTATTCTATTACATATTCTTTTTACTATCTTAATATTTGTTTGCATTGTGTTTGTTCAACATCTAATATATTGATTATTTTAGTGATTAATGACAAATCAAATCGTGAAACTAATTTGTTTGTTAAGAATATGACTTATTATCAATTGGATTGCAAGATGACGATGAAGAGGATTACCGCAGAGAGGATGCATGATTGATTTTTCTCAAGTATGGACGAGTTCCACCAAACATAAAATTGAAAATTAAGAATCTATTTTCTAGAATTTTACTGGTCTTGATGTTTGGAGACAATCAAATTACTAGATTCCTTTTTCCTAGTTTTGGTTGTACTATTAAGAGGGGTTTAGCTTGATGATATTTCATGTGGAAATCTCAAATACATGAATAATTCATTCACTAGTCATCAATTTTTTTGTAAGATGATTTGCATGGTCTGTGAAGGCATTGGTGCTTAAAGTTGTAAAATTCCGCCTATGTGGAGGCTTTGAAGTGGTTATACTGAATGTTTTACATTTTATAGAGTAATGTAGGTTGAACTAGGTCTTATTCATCTTTAGAAAGATGTATCCCTTCAAGTTAGCTTTCCAACGAGTCAAGGAGCACCTAAATTCGAAGTTTAGATCAAAAGTTATGCCCGTTGTACTAAGAGTTGCAGACTCACCCGGACTCTCCGTGTATGAACTCGAAACATTTCTCTAGTAGGGTGTGTTTTTGAGCCTTGTGAAATTTGTTTGAACTTGGACTGTTTGTGTGTGGATTGAACTGTCTTGATGCATATTCAATTGCTTTCAATGGCTAGTTCGTGTCATTGTTGATAGTCGTTATAAATGCTTTGAACTGTCCGATTATGAACCCAGACTGTCCACGTGGGCTATTTTCAGCCTATTGCTTTTGCAACAACTAGTTTTAGTTGGTAGGTTATAAATAAATGGTTTAAGACTTTCATTTGTATGTTTTTGCATCAAAATTCATTGACATATAACCCAAACATACTATAGAGATTCAACTCTCATATGTTGCATTAGACTGACATTATCTAGTGAGTTCATTTGCATTAATAGAGCATTTAGTGAGTTGGGAGTCTTGTGAAAGCTTCTCCTCACATGTTTGAGTTTATCAGCACTTACTTGGTGTCAAGTGAGGAGTTTGAATTTATTACTCTTGATGATCACCGTCACTTAGACGGTTGTGGGAGGTTAGAGATCTCTCCATTGACGAAAATTGCCGGAGTGGCTCAGCCGATAGTATTGTGAAAGGTCTGATGCTCGCCTATCCGAAGTGAAAAATAGCAACTCTAATGAATACCGAAACAAGACTCAGGAGTGACTATTTCAATGACGAGTAGGGGAGACCTGCCGAGTCTCTGATATTTTGGGATACATCTTTATGTCATTCAGTCATTTCCATATTATTTTGTTTATTTCTCTATGTAGATTGTGTTTGTGAAAACTTGATTTCCTTTCATTCTTGCAAAAATTGGTTTTTAGCTAAATTTTTTTAAAAACCTATTCAACCCACTCTAGGTTGCCGTCCTCAATCTTGTACATTGTAGCTTTGCAAAAATAAATGACTTTATTTTACTAGATATGGAAAAAGGGTAGGCTAACATCCTATTAGGATATATGTTAATGGATCTACAAGAGCCACCAATACTAATTAGGCGTGTAGCAACAATGCTGAAAGCTTGACTAAACGATTGAATAAAATACTTTTCATAGAAAAGAATAGAAGAACCATCTGACTCTTTCATGCATACTCCACTTGGCTCGGAGTTTTCTTGATTTTCGGTATTGATATGAAAAAGAATGTGTGAATTATTAATCTTATTTTTCTTTTTGTTAAAACATCTAGTATTGCAAGTTTATATTTTTTATTAAAAAAATGAAGCTAGGGCGACAAACATATATTACCAGTCATAGTTCAGGTATGGGATTGTCTGAACTCCCCTTCGAGAATAGCTCTTATCCGAACAGGGTACAGGGTGATAGATCCGTATGAGCGACGAATACTAGTAAGTTAAGAGTGACAGTTGTTGATGGACCAAAGTGTTTTGTTCTTCTAAGTCGAAAATGATTTTGGGGAGACTACGATATTGGAGTACCCTCTGTAGAGCGGAAAAGCATGAAATTTCATCTCGGTGACTCTTAAAAGTGTGAAGCTTGTAGTCATATGTGGCATCAAAAATGATTTTATTCTTATTGTTTTATTTATCTATTTTTTTCACTTATTATCACTGAAACGGATGTGATTTCACAATTGTAAACAATTTTGTAAGATAAACCCTTTGTAAAGGAATAGTTATTTTCTTATCTATTATTGTGTATGTTGGTTTGCAGAGTATGATTTATCATACTCATCCTTGTGTTAATTTAATTTCTTTACAGTTTCAAAAGATAGCGATTATGTTGCTAAAATTCCATCGAACATGAATTTAGACAGTTGGTTAAATTAGCAACGGAGGGATGCGATTAGAAACTTTATATTTTACTTAGTTCATAGTTCTTGTTTTTTTTAAACTAATGTATCCTGTCTATGAAGTGAATAAAGTGAACTTTAAGATACACTTTTGATTTGTCTACTTTTTATAAAACCTTACACGGTTATAAATCATGTTCTATGAGCATGTGGCAGTTGGTATATCTAGACCCTATTTGGTGGCGTGACAATATTTGATGGAGAAGAATGTAAGTTTTAACTATAATTTGAATTTACACAAACATAAACTATAGATGAAAGAACAACTCAATTGCATAATCTAAAAGCAGTTGTATGAAAACACAGTTTATTAAATGACAAAGAGTTTCAATGGCGGTTATCCAACAACCAACCAAATTAACATCAAGTTCTTTTTTCCCCAAATTTGAATTCTAACTTGTGTCGCATCAATTTGGGTAGAACCCATCGCGCGCAAGCCCTAAGAAACCTGGGGGTATGGAGTATTCAAATACATCTTTAACTCATCTAAAGTGTATTAATTTACCTATAAGATCCTTTGACCTTTAATTAGTTAACATAGACTTATTTCGGTTAGACCATATCACGCAACAAACAAGCATATGATAAAGTTGAGACAACAAGAGCTTTCTCACGTATTGCAACGATTTTTGTCCCTATCCAGTAGTCGGACCACCACATAGGTGACTACCACTTAGGTATGTCCTCATACCATTGTACGTGACAGCAGCTTCCCCCATCCCATCAACTCTTGTCATTATTGGGTCACCATATAATAGCATCACAGTTTACTTAAATATAACTCACTTCAACCTTGCAAAGGAAAAATCAAATGTACTACAAGGTACTAAATCAGGATTTTTCCATACCAGACTTGTAATTGGTACGTATTCATGATGTTAGAAGTATGACACAAGAGTCTCGTCCTTATTTGTCATAGCGAGGGATCTATCCACAAAAATACCGTGCATCACAGCACCATCCCATATTTTCACCCGCACCATTACTATCCTTAATATATTTTAAATCACTTTCCAACACTTCACATAAGATGCATCAACGCCAGTGTCATTTGAACTAAAATTTTTTAGCAAGCACCACTAATAGTAAAAGCAATAATAGTTGTCAAGGGTGACATGCAAGGCCATTGGGATGGCACGAAGTGACATGCATGCATAGAACTAGTGTTGTGCACGACTACTAGTACAAATGCATCACCGGAGGCGACATACATGGAATGATAAACAAGTATGCAGTGACGATGTGGGGCTTGGTTGGGACTTGGGAGTTTGGCTTTGTTTTGGCATTGGGAGGCATGTGTGGCTCGACGGGGACGAAGGTAAGGTAGTGAACAGCATTCACGAGGGTGGGACATGTGGGGACACAGCCTCAGGCACAACTACGCGGCCAGGGCATGCTTTGGACGCCCTAGGGATGTATCCACAAGAGTAGAAGTGAGACTGGGGCATGCATTGGATGTGCGGGGACGCATAGAGGTGTGCCGATTCGAGGATGGACGCGGGGGACTTGTGGCGCTGGGGCTCGAGCACAACTAAGGGGGACACGGGCGCTCGCTAGATGAGGCTCGGGATGCGGAGTGCATAAGGGTGTGGGGTGCGAGGGCTGCGTTTAGGTGCCAGTCTAGGGCGACGCCGCTAATAAGTGAGGCCAAGGGTGCCGCTTGGACGTGCAATCGGGTGGTGGCAAGGTTGGACCAGGGCTAGGAGAAGGCAGTGGTGGCTGGCACTGGGGCTGGGCTGGGGCGCGTGGGGACCGTGCGGAGTGCGCGGCTTGTGAACAAGGGGGCGCGCAGGCGTTTCTGGGTGTCGGGGTGGGCGTACGGGCGTGAATCGACTAGGGTCGCACGGGCTAGGGTAGCGAGGAAGGAGGGGGCTGTGGGTGGTGAAGGATCAAGGATGCTGACTAGAGGAGGTTTTTAAAAATTCTTTTTTGACTAAATAATTTTAAAAGATGTTTAGGATAACCTAGGGTTGCAAAGGGTTTATCAACAATCTAACAACTAGTTGCATTCAATCATATGAAATATTCAATATAACATGCAACAAAGTAAATCAAGCAATTGTGTCAATATGAATACGAATTATACAAAAGAGAGAATCGACACAATGATTTTTACCGAGGTCTCGGAGACTCGCCCGGTCTCCCTACTCCTCGTTAAAGAGCTCATGCGTGAGCCTCGCTTCTATATCCACGAAGGATATCTCAACTCGGGTTGCTCTTTCTCTACACCAGATAGGCGAGCACCAAACCTTTCACACGTTGTTTGTCTGCCTCTCCAATAAACTTCAACTGGAGAGATCGTGACTCTCCCCCGACACCGTCTAGACGAAGGCGATCGCCAAGAGTAACAAGTCGGACTCTTTCACTTGAATGAATCAAGTGCTAGAAACTCAAATGATACAAGTATATGCACACACACACTAGCACTAACTTGTAAATGGTGGATGAAGTGCACTAAGCACTCTTAGGCTCTTACCAAAACTTTCTCTCTAATTTGCTCTCAAAGACTTGGCTCAAATCTTGGCTCTAAATGCAATAGATTGATTTCAAAGAGTTTGGCTAGCTTATGCACTGGAATTTCAGGTGTTTGAGCAGCCTCAAATGAAGGCAAACATGAGATATATATAGCCCCTCAAAGAAACTAGCCGTTTGCAATTTACTGACGCATTTTTGTACAGGTCGGACATTGTCCGGCCATGCCGGACACTGTCTGACCAGTACAATAAATTTCAACCATTGTAAACTGTCAATTACTGTTGGGAGGCTTTTTGTAAAGGCCAGACAAAGACTTTGTCTGGCCATGCCGAACAATGTCCGACCCGTCTTGGACAAAAACCCCCGGACATATATATCTGTCTCTGTTTCATGTTTAATAAAACCCCTCAAGTTTTATATAGGCCAGACATTGTCCGGCCACAACGGACAATGTCCATCCTACCCCGGACAAGAGTATTTGTCTTTGTTTTCATTTTGCAACAACCACTTGAGTTTTGTACAGGATAGACAATGTCCGGCCATCACAGACAATGTCCGGCTTGTGCAAACCGAAAACAGGACTTCACCAATTTTACTCTAAACTCAATTTAAGGTATTTGAATATGCGGATTTGCTGTTTTCTCGTGGATATTTTAGCTGACACTCAGCAACGATCACGACCAATATGATTTACGAACTAAAACCACAGGTCGAATATCCGATCGAAAACAGGTGGTTGGGTGGATTTGGTCGAGCGTAGAGCTAAAGACTGGTATGACCAGCCTGAACTCCTACGACCACGACCAAATACTAAACAAAAATACAGCCAATCCGGCAACACGACCACAACCACATACCAAACAAAGATACGATCAGAATGTGCAAATACGATCATGACTAGCTCTAGAAATAAAACAGATAGCTCTAGTTGGCGACCACAACTAAGTGCAATTTTCAAAATATTTTCTTTAATGCAACATAAACTACACTTAGACTTTCTAGCAATGCAAGAGGTGATTAAGCACTAGTGCAAGATGATATGAATGTATTTGAGTTTCCACACTAGATAGACTCAAGTTACTAGTTTTCGACCCCTCTTAATAGTACAGTCAAACTAGCAAAAAAAAGTCCTATCAATCCGGTCTATCTCCAAACACTAAGACCGTAAAATCCTAAGAAAATAATTCTTAATCTTGGATTTTACCTTCGATAAAGCTCGACCTCGTGAAGTTCGACCACTCGAAACTTGTCCTCGCAAAGTGCGACCTCGCTAAGCTTGACCTCGCTCGAGATGACTCATATCGGCATCATCCTCTTCACGCCCTTGCTTGCTTTCATATCGCAACCATTCTGAGTACACACATACACTTAATGCACAACGTTAGTCTCATATTTAGGTTGTCATTAACCATCAGAGAAATTAATCCACACAGGAGTTAACTCAACAATTTTCCTTTCCGATGAAATGACAAAATCATATTCAACGAATAACAAACGAGTATGAGATTAATCTTACAATCATATAGATCTATATATGATACAAGAAATACACACATGATACATACTACTCATGTCATGATAAAGATAAACATAAGCTCAATGTAAATTCAGATGACATATACAATGAGCTCCCCCTCAATATATGCATCAATGTCAAAACCCCAACAAAGAGTCATCAAACTTCTGGATTTATCACATGACATTTCAATTTACATTTAGCACAAAATTGATGCAATCATAGAGCTCCCCCTCAGTATGTGCATCAATATTAAACCACAACAGGGAATCATTGACTTTTAGGGTTTAGCAAATCACAATTCAATGTACTTGTGTAAAACCAGGATATATTCAAGGTGTCATTTAATCATCAAAGCTGTCATTATCCAGATTAATATTAATCATCAAGAATTTATCCAAATCGTCATTAATCATCAAAACCTAGAAATCTAGATCGGCCTAGATCCAACAGGTGAGTGGTAGAGGAAGAGAGGAAGAAGAAGAAGAGGAGGCTACCTGCTTGGAGGAGAAGGAGAAGTAAGGAAGAATGGGAGAGGAGCGGATGATTTGAACTGTTGGAGGGAGCAGATGAATAGAATAGGATTTCCATCTCTTCTGAAGGCAAAGGAGTAGATTTTTGGTGGACTTGGGGCAAATGGGGAAGATTCCCTGTTGAAAAGGTGGATTTGGAGAAAATTTGTCTCAGTGTTGGAAAGGAAAGGAGAGAAAGGAGAGAGAGGAGGCCTTAGCTTGGGGAAGGGGCTGGGTGAGGGAGAGGGGGAGCGAGAGAGAGAGAGAGAGGGGTTGTTATAGTAGCAAACTAACAATTGGAACACTAAAATGGGCTGTTTGCGTTGGAGTCGGAGCTACCTGGCCAAATATATGATGATACAGACTCCAACTTGCAGTTTTAAAGGAGCCCAAATAACTGGAGCCAAGCCCTATATATAAGTTGGAGCTGGGTTTGAAATGCTTTAATAGTTTTAATTTTAGAACTCGATAAAATGCCCATAAAAGTTACAACAAATTGCAAGGTTTGCTCTTGGTCATAGCTTCGTGTCTAAGGTTAAAATTGTCGATCATAAATTTCGGTAGAAAACTTTTGGAGGTGAAACTAGAGCTAAATGACTCCGGTTTCTTGATAGGAGGAAACAAAGCCTAAGAACATTCAGTGCCTAACAGCAGAAAAAAAAATCCATACTTATACAAACATTAACTAACAAATGAGCCCCATAAATTACACCTTAGTGATTCATATATACGAAGACGATTCTCACATGACAATCCACTCTGCATCACTCAGCATAATATACATCAATTAGTGAAGCAGTTCATGAAAACTGTCCTCACTAAAGTTGTTTTGGTACACATAGCAGCCCTCTTTTAGCAATCTCATCTGTAACTAACCCATTTCATTTATTTCTAGTAAATTTGGTATGTGCCTATACGCACTTTAGCCATCAAAAGCACGGAGTTGCGACGCTGACGCACACAAACCCGAGCCACCATAAGAGCAAAACAGATAAATATCTTTCTGAGTATATACGTCTACATCAGATATGAAAGACACCAAATATAACTTTGCGATGAATTCATATGCACATAGTTTGCACCAAATGTATTGATTGTTATTCCATGGATAGATACTTCCTATTAGTTCATTCTACAATGTGGATTGTGGAATAATAAGATAGCAAACTAGTAATAACAAGATGATAATGACAGATCGAGTGCTTAATTCACTGCATGACAAGTTGACAACACAAGATTTTTGTCAAAATACAAGACCTAAGATAACCAGATCAAAGTGTGTTGTTATAATTTACAATACCTAACATAACCAGAATTTGGAATGCAAAAGAGTAAACAGCATTTAGATTAGACAAGTATCCTATACAGGGCATGAATGCTTGAGGTTGATGGAATCAAAGTGTCAAATAATATGCGGCAAAAATATGTATTCCTGTTCACCACCACACCAAACTCAAGCAGATGTTATGCGTAACACTACAGGGGCCGCTGCCGCTATAGTTTCATGATAAAAAGAAAAGATTCAACAATAACTCAACAACAATCGTTCCACCCAGTGGATGAATATACATTTGAAATAAGAAAAATGTAAGATCAATGAAAACAATTAGAATTGAAAGAATATGTCAGCTGTTGTCAAGCACAAAGTTGAGGCCTCGTTCTCATTGTGGCTTCCTAAGGCATTAGAAGACCATGGAACAAGTCTTCAATTGCTGTTTTGTATCTGTCTTAAGCATAGAAACTCAAGCGGGACCATGGCCAGATCTTTTGTTCTCCCTGGGAGGCATCCTCAGCAAATTCTTCATTGTGTCATATGCTGTGAAACCAATGGCAACTGAAGGCACCACCTACAAAATTATTCATTTTTTAAAAGTACAATCATGATGACACAAAGAAATTGTACGCATATCAACTACAGTGCCTATCTGAAAATGGGAACACTATTTAACTAGTAAAATACTCAGCTAAAAGACTATCAAGGACAGGCAGCAGAAGTTTCAAAATAGGTATGTGTCCTAGATGTTCTTTCAATGCAAGAATTTAGGAATGGTCAAATAAACGGATACAAAGAAGTGGTCACATTTAAGAATAGAAAGAACAAAGAAGCAAGCTTACAAGCAACTCGTCGGAAGTGGCCAGATTTAATATGAGGTGATAGATCATATATCAGAATAATCTTGTACTAAGGTTCAGAGGCAACAGCATGCACTAGAAAGCTGTCACATTTATGTGATATATTTTTGTTTTCTATCAAGTGATTTTAAAAGTTATGCCCTATTAAGGAGTGCAAAAGCTAAATCATCCAAGTGAGGTTGAGTATTTCAGAGACTGCAACAGAAGAGGAGAGAAGTATTCACTTCTAGAGCAGTTCTTAATGGGGTAGTTGCAAAATAAACTATAAAAGCCTGTTAAGTATTTTTGGGAAAGAAGTGGGCTCCTAGAAAGGTAAAATAATGCCATGTGATAGTGGACGGTAACATTGCAAGTTATGTCTAATGAGCACTGCTGATATGTATGGCATACAATCAATGTAAATCTCTAGGATTATCTCCAGAACTACCTTGATGTAATTAAGGCTCAACCCAGAAAATAATTGTCTCCATCCCTGTGTTCTTTTGATGGTCATAAGCCCCTGGAATGTACCCGTTATTTGTGGGCCAGCAAATTGATCATGACGTTGATGACTTTGAACCTACAAAATGAAAGGAACTACAAAATTGTCAAAGACTTTAAGAAAGATAATGAACAAAGAAAATTAAAAGGAATTTGCTAACTAACAAGAGTGAGTATATGGAACAAATGAATCACCTGCATCTGTCTCCTCACAACATCTAATGGATAAGTTAAAGTCTGTCCAAATAAACCAGCTGCAGCCCCACAGGACAGTTTCAATGCGACAGAGTTTTTATAATCTTCAGGTACTTGTGCCTTCAGTCCTTCATATATGTAGAATTTTAGGCCAGCATAAGGAAGTATTCCCATGAGTGTTGCACCTGAATGCAAGTAGTTCAGATGGGGCCCAACAATGTAACTAATACACTCAGAGGTATTGACATTATCCAGACAGGGAAGCAAAATATTTTTATAGACAAATCCATACAACAGACTGCACGTAGCTGACTTGAGAGTTTTACGATGCTTGAATAAGAACTAATGCCATATGAAGGAAATATCCATACCTACTCCACGATATAGAGCTCGCACTCCACCCTCTGAATAAACACTTCTAAAGACATCCTTTATCCCTCCATATGTTGGTTGAACATTTGACCTTTTCAAGCCACCAGTGAGTTGGTCTGAACTGCTGATCTATGGGAAAAAGTGAAATAACCATCGGCACATCATACAGCAAAGGAAAAAAAAAACAGCTTGAATAATTCAAAATCAACAAAATAGGGACAACATAAGGGGCTTTTATGAACCTCGAAGTGACACTAGGTTGTGTGTGCGTGTGTGTGTTTGATATGAATACATAAAATTGATCCAAATATATCCAAGAAACGTCACATTTATCTCCAAGAGGAATAACTGATGGACAATTACAACTAAAGCAGCATTATCTTCTCGTGGCAAGAGATATCTTGTGCAATCTGTTACAGATTATATGAATTATGAGGTGAACAAGCATGCTTTTGTTGATTGATTGATGTACTAAAATTACCCTTCTAAACAAATTCAGTACTGAGACATGCTCCATAACGAAGTACAAACATGCACACAGCATAAGTTCAACCAAACATGGCATCAAAAAAATGAAATTGCAATACCTGGTAGGCAAGCTTAGTCCTGGCCAAATCCAGAGGATAAGTACACAATACCGCGGTTCCCCCTGATGCTGAGCCAGCTAAAAGATCTACTAAAGGTCCCGTCCCTAGCAAGGGACAGTTATTCAAGATCCAACACCTGTAGCGCTCATATGCCATATAGTGTAATGCAGCATAAGGAACTATTCTTAGTACACTAGCACCGTTTCCCCTGAAAACAGCACAGAAAAACATAGTTAATGAAGGATATAATTAACTGCTTGTGTCCTAATATTGTAAATGCAATGATTGGTATGTACTTGTAAAAGCCCAAGACACCATCATGCTTTCTCAACTTCTGCAACGATTTGAGGACTCCAAGAGATCCGAACTCATTTGTTCTAGTCTATAAAAGCAGAACCAGAAATTAAGTATCTGTTAGCCATCACAATAAAATTTCAGTATCATGAAGACACTCAGAAACTTACTGATCTGTATGAGTAAAAAGATATAGTTTGCTCAAAACAACACAAAGCAGGAACTAGAGCCAAGGTGTGCAAAACTAATAAAGCAGATGACAGTAATATTGGAATTTATGAAAATATGCTGTTTCAACAAGGTAAATAGAAGCAGAACCTATCAATGTTTTCAAACTGGAATACTGTTTAGTTCAGGTGAGGTGACCTCTTGACAGAACCAAAGGGCAGCATAGGTACCCATCGCATCAATGGCCCCTTGAAATCGCAGCTTGCCATTCTTCACAAGGTAAGATGGAATAGAGTGATCTACAGTCGTATAGATGGATTCATAATTTGGTATCCACTACTGTGTGATTCAAAAGACATGAGCGGCACATGTTCCGAGCGTGACTGATCAGAATTCAACACTCAGGATGGACGAATGCGATATTTTCAGACATCCTGAATTTCTCGCATGACACGAAAAGTTTACACCCCACCTTTGTCTCACCCTCCAAAACATGATCGAATGTTTTCTAATGGAACAGGTATTCTTTCTGGTGGCCGTTCCTCAGGACCAATAAGCACAATGCAGCAGCTAGTAGCCTCTTTCACAAACCTCAACTAGTTGACCATGTGCTCACGCTTCCATCTACCACTCGCTATTCGTTACTACCCTCAGGTGAAGTCAAATTTCTTTTACATGAATTGCCATGGGATACAGAATGTGCTCGTGGACTAGTATCCTACAACCAGTAGAATGTAATTTGACATTTCACAATCACCATGATTCATGAATCAATCTACACGAAGGGAGGTGTATACATGCAGTCACTACCTACAGTGGCATCACATAAATCGATAAATTCCGTTAATAAAGGTTATATATCTCTTCTGCATACTAAACCGGCATAATCACAGACGTGCTCTCCATTAACAAACTCTGACGTTGACTTCCTAAAGCAAATCAAGGCTAACAAACCGCTTACAAATAACATCTCCATAAACAAAAGTTAATGGCGCAACCCAAACTCTAATCCCGGACAACACGCACTTTTTTAAGGCGATTTTGACATAATACACACGCATATATGCAGTAGTAAGAGATAAACCTGCAACAATATCTTGACGCGTTCGAGCGGCGCTATGGCCGTCTTGGAGAAGGCGCCGGCGACGCCGCCGGCGATCATCTCCTTGGCGAAGACGGGCATCAGGTCGAGCACGCAGAGGTCGACGCCGGCCGCGGCCGCAGCCGCCGCCACAGGCGCGGAGCCCTGCGACGGGGGGCCCATGACGAAGCCCTCCTAGTCTCATCCAAATCACACACCCCCGCGCGAATCTCCAAGCACAAAGCCGGAGGATCTCAAAAATGGAACAAGCAGGAACAGAATAAGCCCTCCGGCGTCCTCCGCAGCCGCCGAAGTTGACCGCGGCGACGACCTCCACGGGGTTGGGGTTTTCTCTTTTGTTGTGTGTGTTTCTTGCGAGATAAAATAGAACGGGGGGACTCGTCTATGCCTCTACGGCGGGGATGGCGAGTAATATGCGGAAGAATTTTCTCCGTTCCCCGATTGCTCGGAAGTTGGTAAAGGTCGGAAGATTTTGTCCGTATATATACGGGAAAAGATATGCTTTTTTGCAATTGAAATCGGAAAAGAAATGTTGTATTTACTTACTTTGTTGTCCATGATTTGGACATGCAATCATACTTGTAATAGGTCTAGATTTGGCTGTAGTTGAGACGTTTATAACTCGTATAATTTTTTTAAGAAAATATGGTGACTTAAAATAAAAAAATATGATAATTTTAATTCGTAACTACAAGTTAAAATAAAATAAATATAACAATATTAACTGAAAATATATCAGAACATAAAATCAAAAAAAAAATGACAATCCAAAATAAAAAAGGGACAATATAAAATGAGAAAATATAAAATATTTATTAAATAATCAATTTTGAAGATTGATATCAATTTATTTCTATCTAGTGCACTTAAAGTGTCTTAATAGGCTAATGCTACAAATCAAGATGTTAGAGTTACTTATGGCAACGACATGAGTAGTGTTGTTAGCACTCCACCCCATGTCATGTAGAAATATTTCTTATTCATGTTGTCTAGCACGTCAAATAGAACTCCATATATTTTGATGTTACCATCTGTATTTAGTAATTTTAACTAAAATAAATATGTGGGGTTAACACCTTTTGTGATGGTGTTAGCAAGTACCTCGTGGTGCTATGAGTTGAAAATTTGAGCAAGGATAGAATAATAGCATTGATTTAAAGTACGATCTCTTATAGTCTTATGCAACAGAGATGAAATTTGAAAGGCTAAGAGACACTATTACAATATCTCTTCTCAGTATTAGAGATTATAATGTTATTGATCCAGATTGTAGTCTTTTATGTCATTACATTGCGTGGACTGACTATAATGTTATGAGATACTATTACGACATCCCTTCACAGTATTAGATATTATAATGTTATTGATTTAGATCATGGTCCAATGTGCCATTGCATTGCACGAACCGACCATAACACCACAAAGCATGCCGTTACATACCAACCTCTAACACCACCAATAGAGGTGTTAGCCCTATATATATGTTTTATTTAAAATTGCTAAGTATAGATGATAACGTCATAATATATGATATTAGATCTAGTATATTTAGCACATGACTTGTGGAGTTAGTCCTATGTGATGTGCCGGTCAACATCGATAAAAAATATTTCTACATGGTATGGAGTAGAGTGGTAACACCACCATTCATGATATTACTATGAGGATCCTAACACCTTGTTTTAGGTGTTATCTTGTTAAAGCCACTTGGATTTATTTCTTGGAAATAAAGTGACGTAGGTATATTTTTCAATTTTTTCTTTAAAATTGATTATTTAATTAAAAAATTCTAAAATTCGACAACCTAAAAATTACAACTACCTAAAATAAAAAAATATGATAGCAAAAATGGAAACATATATGATAATAAAACGTTTGTAACATAACCATCCACTTTAGAATTTATTTAAAGTAGTGGAACAAATTTTGTACAATTACATTGTATTGAAATTTCTATAAAGCTGTATTGAAATTTCTATTTGATTGCATTTATAACATAGGTGATCCAATCAAACATGAAATAACATATTCCCATTCGTAAGTAAACAAGAATGTGGAGCAAAACTTCGATTTGGTTGTAACAAAATGCCTCCTTAGTTTTTAGGTACCAGGAGTTAAAAAGGATGTGTTTAGTTTAAAATTGTTTCTAGTTAGGTTTGGTTAAATTTGACACATGTTTGGTAAAATTTGTAGGTTAATTTGTCTATGTTACAAATTTACCGTTTAATTGAAGAGTTTGTCACCCAATACGTATCAAAGTTATGTTAGGGAGCACAAATTTAATGTTAAGAATGATTGTTTGGGATTTTTATTATTTAGGGTAAATTGCACGATTTTGAATTTTTTTCCTTTTTTTTGCAAATACAAATTTGTAGTTTAAAATTTTTACTCGAGAGATTCTAATGATTTTTATTTCATGTAGCCGCATACATCATTGCATTTTTCTGTCAATTTAGAGAGGAAATGTTACCAAACCATACTAGAGCATATTGAAAAGACTAGGAGTTTTGCAAGGCAACCATGTCTTTTTTGCTCTCTTCATCTGTATATGTTGCTCTAAACTAATTAAAAAATGTAGTGAGGTATGACAAACACACGAAATAAAAAACCAAAGGTACCTCATATATTAATTTTAATATCATATATGGATCTTTCCCCCCCAAAAAATTAAACCAACCTGTAAATATACATGTAACAACCTATTTATGATCTGTTAGGGATAAAAATCGCCATATGATCTGATAGGGATAAAAAAAATAGTCTTTATTTCATGAGAAAACACACAAAATTACAAAGAAATTAATATTTATATAAAATTAAGTCTAAACTAGAATTAACTAGGATTTTACGTAGAATTCGACTTAAACTCTTATTAATAAAGTAAGAGACATTTTCTTCTTAATTCCAATTCTTACAGAGGAAATGAGAGATAATCTAATAGTCTCCTACTTGATTCACACTCCTAATGATGATATGAGAGGCATTTCTAACAATTTCCTCTTTAACTCGAAATCTTATCTAAAATAAAAAAAATCAAAATATGTTAACTCGGCATAATAGCTGATGACAATATTGCTCTTAAATTTTGTAACTTGTTATGTTTCTTATCTCCTAGCACGAGTAGCATGATAAACAAACCTTGAAGACTGCAAAACCTAAGCATGATCAGTTTAAATTCTTGGTTGGATAAAATAGTCATCATATGCACTTGACATAAAGTAACATATAAAGTGCCAAATTTTATCAACATTACCAAATATGATTTGGTTTAAATGCAACATGATCCAAATAAAAACTTCAAATGGTTTGAAATGGCACTCAGAGAAAAAACTCATGAGCCAATAAATCTTCTCAAAGACAAAAACTCTAACCAAGAGAAAGTCCTTTCAACAAAACATACTCCATCAAAACAAAACAGATTCAGATAGAAACTGTCTTGGTATTGAAAATACCTCGGCAGGTTTATGACATGCGTAACACGTGTTCCGCAATGCGGGCTGACCGTGTGACGGGTCACGTCGTGTGAGACAATCTCAGAGATTGACACAAGAGTTTATACAGGTTCGGGTCTCGGTGGAGGCCCTAGTCCTGTCGACGTGCTCCCGACATGAGTCGGCTAGGGGAGCTCTCTCGCGGGGAGAGTGCTCCTAAGCACGCCTTTTGGTTTTTTTTGTATTGGATGCAAATGAATTGGTTTTAGGTTACAAGAGGGGTTACATGGGTGTATATAGACCCCAAAAGATGCGAATTACAAGACTGCCCCAACTGGGACCGTCGGATCGAGGGTGTCGCGGTCTTTTGGCACGGCATGAGGCCCAGATTCTCGTCACGTGGCCACTCCAATTCCCAAGGAAACACCCGGGAGAGGGGAGACTCCCTTACCAGGGACCGAGCCCGGGGAACAGAGGGTCCCTTACCCGGAGCCGCGTCCCGGAGAGGCGAGGGCCCCTTACCCGGAACCGCGTTCCGGAGAGGCGAGGGCCCTCTACCCAGGACCAAATCCGGGGAAGAGAGGGTCCCTTACCCGGAGCCGCGTCCTGGAGAGGCAAGGGCCCCTTACCCGGGACCAAGTCCGGGGGAGGGGAGGACCCTTACCCGGAACCGCGTCCCGGAGAGGCGAGGGCCCCCTACTCGGGACCAAGTCCAGGGGAGCGGAGGACCCCTTACTCGGGATCAAGTCTGGGGAAGGGAGGGCCCCTTACCCAGAGCCGTGTCCCGGAGAGGCGAGGGCCCCCTACCCGGGACCAAGTCTGGGGAAGGGAGGGTCCCTTACCTGGAGCCGTGTCCCAGAGAGGCGAGGGCCCCCTACCCGGGACCAAGTCCGGGGAAGTGAAAGGGATCTAGGATATCGACTAGAGGGGGGTGAATAGGCGATTTTAGCAATTTAGCAATTAATCAAACAATTTATAGATAATGAGAGCAAATAAATAACACAATATGAATAAAGCACAATTCCAACACAAGGATATATCCCGTGGTCTCGGTGATTTGCCGATCACCCCTAATCCACGTTGAGGCAAACTCAAATCTCTAACCGCTCCTCTATCTAGTCAATCTTCTCTCGAGAAGTGACCTAGATCTTGAGCCGGATTAGTGTGATGAGTTATCCAAACCTCTTTTCACTAAGGATACACTTTACCGCTCCGGCAAGGTGTGCTCAACCCTTTCACAAGACGTTTTGAGACTTCTCCACAATCTTCCTTGAAGAGCTCTCCAAAACCCTTCTCCTAGCCGTCTAGGAGCCGGCAAGCTCCAAGAGTAACAAGCCGGTGATGATCACTTAACCTTCTTCTAGTGCCACAAGATTGATTGAATGATCTAAATGCAATGCACTAGAAGATCTCAAATGCACACTCTCACAAATTCGAGAATTTGAACCCTAGAATGTATGAAACTAGCTTAGGCTCTCAAGGATGATGACAATGCTCAAGATTTTTCCAAAAGTTGTGAACAGGGCCGTGCATGGGAGTATATATACCCCCCACAATTAATATAGCCGTTACAGGCCGTTGGGAGAAAAAGATCACCTGGCGGTCAGACCGCAGGCACAAGCTCGGTCAGACCGCCGCAATTGCAACGGCATTAAACAGGCGCAATAAATGCTCAACTGCCCTTGTCAGGCACACACACGGTCAGACCGAAGCCTATTTTGGTCAGACTGTGAAGCTGTCCAGAGACGACCTAGTTTCTGGACACCTTATACGGTCAGGCCGATATATACGGACAGACCGGCCATACGGTTAGACCGTAGTACAAAAACACGGTCAGACCGATTTCACGGTCAGACCGGTCTGATAAAACGGTTAGACCGTAATAGCTCAAAGCAACAGAAAGATAGTTCATGAAGTTCCAGGAGACTGACTTAGGTTTAAACTACGGACAGACCGACCTTATAAAGGTATATACTATACTAACACATAACGTCGGTCAGTCCGAGAATTCTAATCGGTCAGTCCGTGAATTCGGTCAGACCGGTCCAACATACGGTCAGACCGACTGAGACATTGCTGAGCAGAAATGAGCTGAAACAAGCATTTTCAAAGGATGTGACCTTCTAGTATGCAATGCAAGTTGATTTTATGATTTGTGGCACATTGATGAAGTATTTTGTGATTCACCACATGCTCCTCTTAATAGTACGGCAACTATCCTAAAATCCGGTCAAAATTCTTCTCTAATCACCTTAGACCGATAAAAAGGAAAAGACCCTATTCCGTACCTTTGCCTTTTTGATCAATGCGCCCTTTCTTCATCCTGAGGCTCTTTCATTGCTTTTCATTAACCTGTCTTTTAAGTATCTTCTTGATACAACTAGGCAGGTAACGTTAGTATAGCATTTGTAGTTGTCATTAATTATTAAAATACTCTATAGGGGCCTAGAAGCTACAGGAAGGGAGGGCCCCTTACCTGGAGCCGCGTCCCAGAGAGGCGAGGGCCCCTTACTCGGGACCAAGTCGGGGGGAGGGGAGGACCCCTTACCCGAGACTAAGTCCAGGAGAGAGAGAAGGTCTCTTACCCGGAGCCTCGTCTGGGAGAGGGGAGGCCCCCTTACCTGGAGCCGCATCCGGGCCCGCGTCACCTGGCGGAACATCATTTTTTCCCCAATAGAAACAACAACAAAAAAAATAGGAGTTCCCGGTTAATAATTTGGACTTGGAGTCTATGGTGGTTTATTGAAGGAATGGCAAATCAGATATTGATGGAGTAGAAGTCATGCAAGAATGTCTTTGAAAAAATTGCATGAGGCAGCAATGGTCAACAGTTAAAAATACCGAAAGTTGATGGTAGGGCAATAGTAGATCCAATATTTTTAGCTAAACAGACAGGCAGAGCATCTCAAATGAAGCCTGGTGTATTAGAGGAGTCGCAGCAGTAGAGGAGCATATCAACAATAAATGGCAACTGGAGCAGTAGATGGATGGATCGAGATTAATAATAAATGGGTATCAGGAGAGTGGATGGTAACAAAAGGAAGAGAGATAGAAGTTGAACACGTCCTAGGGTGGGGGTGATGGTTAGGTTTAAAATTTGAGAAATCTACAGCTCTAAAACCACTTATTAGAGATAAAAGAAATGTCTTTTTTTAATCTAACTCCTCCCATTCATCATCGTGGTTATCGGTTTGCTTGATTTACCAAACAAGACTTTCCTTGCACCAAAATGCTTTAATTTGAACCTGCCAAATAGGAAAATAAATCTTGCTATCAAACTTCTCAATGTCAAATTTAGTAGGAGACATTTTTTTTTTAAAAAAAATCTATCATTACAAATAGTAGTATCTGTTATGTCGGTAATACACACACTACCCAACTCTAACCCTAACCCCTACACTCACTCTAAGTCTAAACTGGAATTAATTAGGACTCTAATTAGAATTCAACTCAAATTCTTACTATAAGATAAGATATAATTGTTTCTTTAACTCAAATGTTTACATATAAGATATGTGATAATATAATAATTTCTTATTCGATTTAAACTCCTAATGATGAGATGAGAGTCAATCCTAACATGTTCAATAAAATATCATCTAATTGGTGTGTGTTAGCAATGATTATATCGACAATGCAGCCAGTGCTACCCGGACTCTAAAGAAGTTGAGAAATAGTCATTTTACGATCATCTCATTCTGAGATGTCCTCATTTAATCTCCAAAACAAAGGTATCTCCCACCAACTCTAATTTTATCATGTTTCTAGTGGAAGGTGGAATGATCGAAGGAGGGTCTTAACTCATTGTTTAAATTTAAAATTAGATTGTTTGATTAATTCTAACTTCAACTTTAGAGACTACAAAATTATAAGACAATACTGAAATCGGACGAACATGATATTTATTAGTTTTAAACATGGCCATAATCAATCTTGCCGACAATTTTGGAGCGACCTAGATCACGTGCGAAACCAAATTCATTTAGAAATATCCTCACACAAGAGTCCATTCGACATATGACCATTGCTCAATACCCCGATTGAATGGTCAAATATTGAACATTAGGAGCATCCTCGCTCTAGTTTTTGTTAATCGTTTGGGCCCCTTCCTCCTCTTTGTATCCTTCACCCAGAACAGAAGCAGAAGAGAGAAGCAAGCCGCCACGAGTTCCAAATCCCAAGTGCCTCGCAAGTCGCAAACGCTGTCTCATCAAAAAAGTCATCGCCTGGTCCGAATCACCGAACAACTTTAATCTCATCTTTCCCCGACAGGCAGGCCCCACGTATGTACGGGCCCACATGGCAGCCTCTCTGCCACATCCCACGAGAAAAGGCGCCTTCTTTCCCGAAGCCCGACGACCGGAAAAGCGAGCGCGTGAGCCGCGAACGCCGCCTTTTTACTCACCAAAAGCAAAAAAAGCCATTCCCAACTCCCCCAATGACATGATGGGCTATCATTCTTTGGAACCACATGTCATCGATGCACACCGCCCGAACGCAGGCACTGACATGGTGGGCCCCCACATCCGCTTGGGTGGCCTTCGCGGCTTCCTGCTTGTCCCCAGTTCAAAATTTGAACCCCTCAAACGGCTTCTTCCCGAGCACCCGTCACTCGTGACCGAAGAACGCAACGTCTAAAGAAAAGACCTTTTCACTTCGCACTCCCCCCCATTACTACTTCCATTTTGCCTCGTCGGGCTCCTTCATCACTACCACACTTCACAGAAACCAAAAGAAAAAAAAAATTGTGGCTTCGATGGGGGCGTCAGGCAAGTGGATCAAGTCGCTGATGGGGCTGAAGCCGTCGACGGAGAAGGTCGGCGGCGTTGGCGGGAATGGGCGGAAGTGGAGCCGGCTGTGGCGGAGCTCGTCCGGGCCGAGAGGTGGCGCGTCGGCGTCGGAGGCGTCCGAGACGTCCTCGTCGGTCGACGCTCTCAGCTCGGTCGTGGCTGCCGTGGTCCGCGCGCCACCGAGGGACTTCCGGCTGATCAAGCAGGAATGGGCCGCCGTCCGCATCCAGACCGCCTTTCGCGCCTTCTTGGTAATTTTCCTTTCGAGGAACGTCTCGTAATCGCCGGTTCTTCGTAAAAAGACTGGTTCTTTGAGCGTTTGATCTGGTGTTTGTGCAGGCGAGGAGGGCGTTGAGGGCGCTGAGAGGGATCGTGCGGCTGCAGGCGCTGGTGCGCGGCCGGCGCGTGCGTAAGCAGCTGGCCGTGACGCTCAAGTGCATGCACGCGCTGGTCCGGGTCCAGGCGCGCGCTCGGGAGCGCCGCGCGCGGCTCTCCGCTGACGGCCGCGACTCGCAGGACATGCTGGACGGGCACAACGGCCGCGCTGATCATTTCAAGGAAGCTGAGGTATAGAACACTTTAATACATGACTGGCTTAGTCTGACATGTGGAATATTACATGTTGGTTTGTTGCGTAAACTTGCAAATGCAAGATCGTCATACTTTGTTTGAACTTAAGTCTGTATGTTGCTTGTGGAAATTTAATGGAATTAGTGTATGTCACTTGAGGTAGTGAGTTACTTTTACCGCAAAAGATACTCGCAGCTGTAAGATGACTCCACGTTGAAGGATTGATATGGACATCTACTTTCCTTTGTTTTATTCAGTGATCAATTGATTAAGATTAGTGATATTTTTTTTTTTGGTAGTGACAGGTATGGTTTTTGATTGTGATGGTACCGACAATGCTCTTGAAATTAGTTTTTTTTTTTCTCAAGTATAAAGTTTTGCAATACACTTTTGTTCCTTGCATTCTTGGCATGCATAACTCTTTTTTGTTGTTTCCATGAAAACATAGTGTTTTACCGTGAAAGGGAGTTTCATGTTAATGGCCAGATGTTTAAATTTACATTCTTCATGTTGCAGGAAGGATGGTGTGATAGCCAAGGCACTCTCGATGAATTAAGATCAAAGATACACCTGAGGCATGAGGGTGCGATAAAGCGAGAAAGGGCAAATGCTTATGCTGTTTCTCACCAGGTATATCTTGCGGTAGTAATATCAGGCCTGTAGAACTACTTGATTTATTTTGACACGTTATGGTGTTTGTTTTGACAGCGGAGTTCAAACCACAGTGGAAGGCCTAGTTCTCCCTCTGTCTCTCTTAAAAATCATGAGACTAATAGGAGCAATCGTAGTTGGAGTTATTTGGAAGGGTGGATGGCAACAAAACCCTGGGAGAGTCGGCTTTTGGAGCAAAGCCATACCGAAACCGTCACCACTTCGCGGTGTTCAGAGAGCTGTGAGGAACTGAACTTAGCAAGCTCGAAACTTTCTGATGCTAGCTCAATTAAGATTAGAAGAAATAACATTACAACTAGGGTGTCAGCAAAGCCTCCTTCTGTAATCTCAGCTTCCTCTTCTGACTTTGTGTGTGACGCGAGCTCTCCATCGACATCTTCAGTAACTCCAGTGTCTGCTACCAATTTCTTGGCATCAGAAAGAAGGTCTGATGGTGGTCAGGCTGGTGGACCGAACTACATGAACTTGACGAAGTCAGCCAAAGCAAGGCTGAATGGCTCCAGCACTCATAGGGCAACATTTCAAAGACAAAGATCTGGGGACTTGCAGTATAACAACAGGGCGGCATTCTCTTCAATAGATGATCAAAGCAATGCTGGCTCAGAAATTTCAGTTAACTCGAAAAGACTAAACAGTATGTCTTTAAAAGGTCGGAGCATGAGAAGAAGTCTGGACAAGGAGAATAATGTTCAGCCTAGTTCCTTGTTTTAGGGCTTGGACTATATTTGTTCCCTTATAATATTTGAGTGATCTTGGTGTAACCTGTATGTATGTTCTGATCTCAATGACTCGTTGCTTCTTTTGATATCTATGTCTCATGCACACACACGAAACTTTTTATTTCCTGATTATAAAAAGTTTGGAGTTATAATTGAAGTTGTGTAGGATGGCAATAGTCACTTCCGTTCAATAATGAAAATTGATGTATTTGGAGCATCACCATGAAACTTAAGGTGTATGTGGCTCGTTTTGCTTGACATTATTTCACCTGAAGATAACCTCGAGGGGAGAAACTGGCAGGGGGAGCTAAAATGAAGTGTGAGATGTACCAAACTACAGACTACATACTGTAACACACCAAAAAAAAAACTCACCCATTTTTATTTTAAAAAATGCCCTTCTAAATTTCTTTTTTTTCAAATTTTTCCCCTAAAAACTTTTATTTTTCTTCTTTTTTTCAAAATCTCCCTCTCCATCTTTTTTCTTTCTCTCCCTCTCTTTTAACCAACACACACAACACAACCTCCCCTCTCTCAGTTGACGGCACAACCACGCAACCACTCTCTCTCTCATCATGCCATCTTCTGTATAGGACTGAACAGTAGGAGCACTAGAAAACCACACCCCTCTCTTATCAAATTCCTCCTCTCCCTCCATGATTCACTTTTGTCCAAGACAGCAAGCAACCACAAGCACACCCCCCACCCTCCCTTCTCCTTCTCCTTCCCTTCACTCTTTTTGTCTTGTCTTCTCCCCCCATCAGAGAATCCAATCCACAAAATCCACCCAGCAGCAGCAAATCCTTCCTTTTCTTTTGTGCAGCAGCTGCACACAGCCACCTTCCTCCCTCTCCTGTCATCTCCTCCAACCACTCGTGCCCAGGGCACTCATTGCAAGCCCTAGCCATGCCTTCTGCTGCAACTCGACATAGCACCCATCGGGAAGTATGCCCGATCTGTGAACATTTTTTTTTGACAAAAGCTGGTTTTCTCGAGGAATGTTCATATAAGAGTAGTAAAACAGAACAATGAATTAATTAAATATGGTTTACATCACAAAAATTTGTCTCTACTTAGGGAACAGCCCATAGTTAATTACAACACAAATAAGTTTTCCAAAAACTTAACAACTCCTAAGACAAAAGAACTAGAGTCTCGTGACAGCTTGGTCACTCATTATCATCTGCTCTAAAGTAGGCAGTGTTGTAGTTGTAGATGTCGACTTCTGCAGAATCCCAGTGATGTCCTTCTTCAGCCTCATCGCAATCTTCGGCCACTTCCACTTGGTCTAGAATTTTGAATTAACCAAGAATTTACATAACAAAGGTGAGTACAAAAATATTCAACAAACTATTTTATAGGAACGGGGTTTATCATGTAGTATGTAGTATCTTAACTAAATCAATGAGTACTTAATTTAAGCCAAGAATAAATTTTTGGATAAAAGCATTTTTGAGAAAAAGATATTTATTTTTAAATAAAAATTCTATGATCACTTCACACATGACCGAGGCCACTTTTAGGCTTCATTTCCTGTCGCAGGCATAGCTCCTATCCTAAAAACAATGAGTGAATATCCACATTTTATTCTACAGAGATGTATCACTTTACCCAGAGAGCTCCTTAATCATCTGCCATTTATTCACACACTTCTTGAAGTGCACGACCAAAATTAAGAAAATAGAGTCCTTCACAGATTCATACACAAAGTACCTTCACCCACAAGTTTATCATCATGCTGTTGTAGCTGGACGCATCTACTACTCCACCACAAGGGGAACCAATAGTGTCCCAATAGGGCCATTCTTGGTACAAGATATGCATATAATATATTATGTTCCCTTGTGGAGACTTAGCTACTTGATAAGATACTAAACTCTGCTTGTTTTATACTAAATTTGTGGTCGATACGGGGGATACTACACAAGATGTAAGTAGCAGTTGGTTATGTTCCTTATCTTTTCAAATCATACGACAAGTAGGGAACCTCTCCTTCCACAAGAACACAAGCACAAAAGAACCAAGCCATGAGCTTCTGTTACTACTATCATAATCTTTTCATACCAAGTCTGTAACATAAATTTCTCAACACTTCTGAGTTATTTTCAAAATTATCTCTTTTGATGCATGGTAGTAAGTTTAACTAGATTAAAATTAGTTTATAAGCAAATAAAATCAATGAAGCACAATCAATATGGTCAAACAAAGAAAATTTACCTAGAAAAACAAATTCAGGGTTAAAAGGTTCCAAATCAGGGTCCTATTGTTACTTCCGGCCTAGATCCTTTCCTGATTTAGAAACGAAAGTTTCAAACCGAGCCGACTTGGAAGACAATTCAATAATTCACTCAAAAATGAATGCATCCTAAATCCCATGTTTCGCTGACTTTCTCACGACCATGACGAACTCTTCAAACGAAACTTAAATAGAAACTGTAAGAATTTTTTTGTTACTTGTCATGAACTTAATTACTTCTAAGAGATTTTTGAAATTATTTAGAAAAATGCTATTATACACAAACACACACGCTTAAATTTGTAAGGACAGTTATTGATTTAATAAAATTATTGAATTAAGCTTTTTCTATCAAATAAACTATCAAAAATTGGAAAATAAATTGTCTCTAAATTGTGGTTGTTTTTGCAAATTGGATAATAGAATTTTTTTGAATTTATAAGAATTTTTGTTCGTTTATAAATTCATTTATTTATTATCCTAAATTAGGAAATCATTGATTTTATAAAGAAACTAAAATTTTAATATATTAATATATAAAAAAAACTTTTGGTTGGGCCAGTCCACACGCACACAAACACACAAACGCACACACATGCTCTCTACACATGCACACACGCACAACACACACACAGACACCACCTGCGCATATCTCCCACTCCCTCACTTGCCACTTTCTCCTTGGCTACTCCGTCGTCGATCGTCAGCATGCACCACAACTCTGTCACCCGACTCACTCATCTCCTGGCCAAAACATGCACATGAATGCACACGTGCTCAAACACTAATACTGTTGTCATTGATTTTAGGTCCTTGGCTAAATCACTGACAATCATGACCTTGTAGGCGGTGATTTGACCCCAAATCTAAAACGTCACCGCCTCTCCTGCTTATCCTCACCACAAGTGCACACAAAAATAGCCTTGCGACCCTAACCCTAGCTGCGCTTGATCCTTACCACTGATCCGCACCACCAATCATTGACCCAACCTCCCATGGCCATAATCTTGCCCACACCCCCGACCTATCTATTTGTCTTGGCCTCGATGTTGCTTTCTTAATAGGGCTTTTGGTGAAAAAATCTAGGACCTTATTGTAAAAGTCTAGAATCCCAGGGATAAATTTGTAAAGTGTTTTGAAGTGGTTGTGTAGAGCTCACGTGTGAGTTCAGCATGGCTCAATCGACTCAGGTAAGTGCAGATATGGCTTCTAAATCTACTCTTATGTCTCTCTCTTGACAATGTCCCACAAACGGACCGAAACAGGTCCGCAACGACCCAACTGAATGATGACAATAATACAAGGGCGAGTAGCAGTATTCGCTATTGAGCTAAGTGGTAGTTGCGGTGATACCCCTGAACAGATACTACACAAGTCTAATAGCAAACTTTTCCAAAAACCTCTAATCATTAAAACTCCGATTTTGATTTTGTCAGCATTGTGACTGCAAGCCAACTCCGTGGCCAAAATTTGTTAACTAGCTTCGTGTCTTCACATCCTTAGCCCATTAGAAAAGTTTCATCCCTCAAAATTTAAAACTGTTTACCTGAACATATAGCGCTATTGATGCCTCAACTCTTCTTCTCTTTCCCAAGTCGCTTCTCTTTCAAGATAGTTATCCCATTGCAGTTTGCAACACTTTATCGTCTTATTTTGAGGCTTCGTATCTTCTACTGCTAGAATTCGAGTACAACACTCCTTGTAAGTCAAGTGCAATTGCAGAGGTTCTTCTAAATGCATTATATGATTGGATGGTTCCCGCAAACACGTCTTTAACTGAGACACACATAAAACATCGTGAACTTGTGATAACCCAATTGGCAATTCTAGCTGATATGCCACAGTCCCCTTTTGTGCCAATATATGATATGGCCCGATGTATCAAGGACTCAACTTGCCTTTTACTCCAAATCTTTTTATGCCCCTCATTAGCAGCATTTTCAGATATACTAAATCTCCTGGTTCAAACTGTAGCTTTCATCTTCGATTATTAGCATAGCTCTTCTGATGGCTTTGGGCAATCTTAAGTCGGTCTTATTGATTTGAACTTTCTCTTTGGTTTCTTGAACTAAATCTGGTCCAAGAATCTTTTGCTCTCCCATTTTTATCCAATAGATCGTAGATTTGCACTTTCTTCGATACAACGCTTCAAATGGCACCATTTGGATGCTAGCTTGGTAACTATTGTTAGAAGCAAATTCTGCTAATGGCAAGCGTTTATCCCATGAATCTCCAAATTCAATGGCGCAAGCTCTTAACATGTCTTTAAGGATCTGATTAACTCTCTCAGTTTGACCTCCTATTTTAGGATGATGTGTGGTGTTGAAGTCTAAGTGTGTTCCTAGGGCTTGTTGTAATTGCTTTTAGAAGGCTGAGGTAAAAATGAATTCTCTGTCAGAAACAATCCTTTTAGGAATGCCATGTGATGCCACAATCTTTTCTAAATAAATTTCAGCAAACTGTTCACAAGAATAAGTCTGGTTAATAGCAATAAAATGCGCTAACTTAGTTAGAAGATCTACAACTACCCATACAGAATATTTCTTCTACTTGGTTTGGGGTAGCCCAATAATGAAGTCTATGCCAACCTTTTCCCACTTCCATTCTGGTATCGGTAAAGGGTGCATTAATCTTGCTGGTTGCTGATGTTCAATCTTCACTCGGCGAAAAATGACACCTTCTACTACAAAGTGAGCAATCTCTCTCTTCATATTTCTCCACCAGAATATACCCTTTATGTCCTTGTGCATTTTCGTGCTACTAGGGTGGATGGTGTAAGGTGTCTAATGAGCTTCTTTCAAAATCAAACCTTTCAATTTTGGATCCCCGGGTACACATATTCTGCCCTGGTACCACAAGGGCTCATCCTCCCATAGATTGAACTTTGAGTGCCTCCCACTTTTAATCCATGAAACTAGTCGTGCCCCCATCCACTAGCTCAAAGCCAACCGATGACATGTGGGCCAGTCGTTCTGTTTGCCGTGTAAGTCAGGTTGTATGTGAGTTAGCCGTCTCATGGTTCACCAGCCAGCTGTGTCTATTCTCGTTGAGCCTTGCCTTTGCCAACACTTCTATCGCATTCTACAAGGTTAAACCAAGTATGAGCTAAACCAAATTCAAGCCGTAGCTGAGCCGAGCTCAAGTCTTTGCCAAGTCACAATTCCATTCTTGCATGCATGTATCTTTCCATCATTGCAAGTCGTCCTCAACGACTCCCTTGTGCTTGCATGTCATGTTCGACCCTTCCAGTGACCTTGCATGTCACCTTTGGTGACCGGAAACCCTCACATGTGTAGCCAAGCGACATCCAAACATGTGGATGCTGTTGCATCTAGGCCTTTATGCCTAACTCTAATTTTGATGATTAATGAAAACAAAGTGTTTCAGGCTAATGTGCTTCTGAGATTTTTGATACAGAGTTTGTTCGGGAAAACACGCAAGTTGATTAAGGTGAACCCGACATAAAATAGGAGCACAAGGTGCAAAAGAGCAAAGAAGAGATGCAAACATGAAGATGCAAAGGACCTAAGGTAATCTGAGATTTTTATTTTTACCGATCTCAGCGTAAGGAGATTGATCGGTTTAGAAAAATTTGTTTTTAGTTTTAACCATACTATAAAGAGGGGTTGCAAGTCCTCTCTATATCTCCAACCTAAACCGAGAAATTACTAGGTCATTGCATTGCATCTTTTCGATTGGATTTGATTTGAATTTGGTTTTGAAAGATTTGGATTTTCAGTTGAGTTTTTGACAACAGAAGAGTTTTTCAAATTTCTAGAAATATCTAGGCAGATGTGGCTTTTTCTTCTGTTGACAAAAAATGTAGCCCTTAAAATTATCTTTCAAACGAGCTATTAAACTCTCAATTTGGACTTCTGGATTTAAAGTTATAACTATTTTTGCTGACTGTCAGTTTGAATGTCAGTTTGTGTTAACTGACAATTGTCCAGAGAGTGTGTTTTTCGAGCCAAAAATTTTTGTACTAAATTGACTGTCAGTATGCCCATACTGACTATTAGTTTGTGTTTCGACCACAGCTGTTTTTATCTGAGTTTCTATTTGATCTGGTCGATGTTTTTGGTCGAACTGACTGTCAGTTTGGGGTTTCAGTTTCCATATATGACCACAAAAGGCTAGCTTTTTTTTATCTGTAAATTTTGTTGGCCGTTGTGCATGTAACTGACTGTCAGTTTGAGTTGCTGATTTTCAGCTCTAGCTCCAACGGTTCTTTTGATCCTTGAGGCTATAAATAGAGGTTTTGAGCTCATATTTTACACAATAAGCAGCCTCCTCTCATACACACTCTTGAGCTTTAATTTCTTATACAAAATCTTGATCTTTTGATCAAGTCGAGTGCTTTTCAGATCCACTGAGCGCTCTCGTTCGTTTCATTTTGCATAGTTAGAGTTTCTCGGTGATTGTTAGAGGTCTAGAGAAGACCTTGGTGCCTGTTACTCTTGGTGAGCGTCCTCACCTAGACGGTTTGGAGGCGTGGCCGTTGATCTCTCCGTTCGAAAATTGTTGGAGAGACTCGGCAAGGTTGTAAAAAATATCGGTGCTCGCCTTTCCGGAGTGGATAAGGAGCAATCATTAGTGGATAATATCCTTCGTCGATATTGGAGCAAGACTCAATTTATTTGAGTGCTTCAACGAGGATTAGGGGAGACTGGGCGAGTCTTCGAGACCTCTGTAAAAATTGTTGTGTTAGTTTTCTCTGTCTCTTTATTTCAATATATTAAATTGCTTTTGATTCTTATCTTTGCAACATTTGTTTTTAATTGAAAAGTTTTAAAACCTCCTATTCACCCCCCCTCTAGTCGGCATCCTTGATCCTACAGATGCCACCCTAGACCACTCCAACTCCTTTGCATGTCATGTTTGGCATTGCCAAAGCTCTCAAACACCTCTTTTGATTTCTGTACAGCACCTCGTCGACACGTTTTCACCTTTGTTTGCATGCATCCGTTCCTTCATCTAGCATGCATATGCATGTAATATAATTATTTTATGCTCGTCGAACTTATGTTCGAGTTGTTTGTCGTCTCACCTGAGGTTTTGAGCCTCACCTGAGGACATCATTGCTTCAGCTTCTATGATCGATGAACTCACTTTGAGGGAGGTAAGTCACAGTTCTTGATCATGTTTAGCCTATTACTTTGAATTATTATTATTTCATATTTTTAAACTATTATGCATGATATTTTGATGTATTTTGGAGAATTAATTGCACAGTTAGTGAGCCACATTTGTGATGAGTCATCCTTGAACTTAATATCCATATTATATGCCATGTCACCCTAGGGTTATCATCCATACACGAATATTGATTTTTATTATTTCATTAATTTTCAGCCGAAATATTTGTTGAAAACATGTGAAAATTGATGTCATGTCTTGTGAAATATTGATATTTGTTGGAACATTGTCTAAGAATCTGACGGTGAGGTTGGGAATGTATGGATGATGCTATGGTGCACGGTGGGATGTGGATAGGCCCCTCACCTATGACATTAAGGATTAGACTCTTGTGCCATGTTTTTAGCGGTATGCAAACGTATTAATCACAAACCTGTTATAGGATGGGATTGACCTAGTACCTGTGTTGAATGCCTAGATCATCCCTATATGGTGGAGTTGTGTTGTGTTATTGATGAATTGGCTATATGCCCCTTTTTGTGCTGATCCAATAATGGGAAGAGGTTGTCGTGGTGAGGGTATTGCCCACCACAATGGTACGAGGATAGACAGTTCGTCCAACTACTTAGGAGGGGTAAAATGTGTGTAAGGTATAATGAAAGGTCTTGTTGCCTCAATTCAGTCACACGCTGATTGATCCGTAATATGGCTTGATCATGATGAGTCGAGGCTAATAATGATAAGTTGAGGGATCTAGTGGGTAAATTGGTACACTTCAACTGAGTTAAGAACATATTCGAATATTCTGAGCCCCCAAGTTGTTTGGGGTCTGCTCACAGTGGTTCTACCTATGTTAATGCAACACAAGTAGTGTTATTGTGATTTTGATTAATGGATAGAATTTGTGATGGCTATTGGATAGCCACCATGAAACTCTTCTAAAAGCATATTACTGAGATTTCATACAATTTCTTTTGAGTATTGTTCCAGCTTATGATTTATCTATGTGTATTTGTTTGAGCTTAGACGCAGCACAAACTTACTTCTTATTCCATCAATCTGTGTCATGTATATAAATGCATTAGTTATAATGTGACTTATTGAGTACGCTGTACTCACCCTTATTCAACAAACAAATTCAGATGAAGAGAAATTTGTTGTCCAAGAGTTTTACAGGTTTGACCTTAAGCTGGAGGAAGGAAATAATGACAACCATGAGCCTTGAAGAGCCATGTTTTGCAGTTGGGTTATGACTATGGAGGGTCTTAAGGCAACATTGCGGTTTCCTTTTTGTTAAAAATTATCTTTTATGAACTCCTAACATTTGGTAGTGTTGGTCCCCTTATATATTACCTTGTGAATGATGGCCAAGTGGTCCTAAGTTGTATCCTTAAGTCTTTATTGCTATTTATTTAGTTGAGTGTATGATTACATTTTAGGTAGTCAAAGTACGTAAGTACAAAGTTTGTCAAACTAGCGCCCCCACACATACTATTTACTATCAGTTGAAAAATTTATTGTAAACTGGGTGAACCATGTTAATAACCATACTATGAAATTGCTTTTTTGTGGTTTTGCTGTGGCATGCTGCGTGTTGTGGACTACAAGGTGTTCTGCTGTGTTTGACATTTAAGTATTGCAATAATCCTTGTGATGTGATCTTCAAACTTCCTGATCTGTTGCAGAGCTGGCCAAGCTTCACAAGGGTGCTGATGAAGAATTGCTGAAGAATCTGTCAAGGAAACTGATTGGGCTTCGAAGAAGGTGCAGAACATGCTATGGATTTTGTACTTTGCTTTTTCTTTGGGTTTTGTATCTGACCTATAGTCTATGGTGTTTCTAGTTTCCTGGAAGTTTGCTTGGTTGAGTCACTCTATTTTGCTTCTTGTTTGCTGAAGGTTGTAAGTACTTGCTACTTTTCGATTCTAATGAAATGGGGCTTTGCACTTTGTTAAAGAAAAGGAAAGTCAAAAAGGAACTGAAGTATTTGGAATTTTGGACAATAAAAATGATGCAAGGGTTAGCTTGTTTGTTTGGACAAATAATCAAGTCCCTTTTCTTGCAGATCTCACAAGATGTTTAACTCTTCTCGTCTTCAGACTTGAAATGTGGAGTGCTTATTCTTAATGGAAGTCACAGATGAGTCAGACCTGATGGTCTCAATTTCTCATTAGATTAGCTGATCAGTTGTTTACAGTTTTGTATTTTGCCTAGCGACTTGTGTTACTTATTTAATTACCTACATTTGACTGATTAGTTTTTCATCTGCGCCTTTTCAGAAAACACTATGTTTGTCAAAATCTATGGTTTGAATAGCATAAGCAGCCACTCTATAGCATGTTATAACACATCAACAAATCTGAAGAGGAGATTTTGCAGAGCTGCTGCTGTGCCACTTCTGGTCTGCACTCAGGTAACAGAAAGGGACTTAGTGAAAGCTATGCTGAAAATATAAACACTAATTGCATCGTCCATATGACGGTGTCATTCCTAACATATTTGTGAGAAAGCGCGCTATTTAAATGAAAGTTGAATATTTAGCATGAGAAATGCAAAGTGTTGTTGACTTACACTTCACACCAACATGATCAGTAACATACTAAGGTAAATGACATTCGTTGTATTGTACGTATTTTTTGTATATTTTTCTCCACATTTGTGCATATTTTAGTCATAAAAATTGGTATTTATATGAATTATAATTGATTTTGTCGCTCGATCTACCAGATTATTTGTTTTTTGATTTTTGATTGCATGTCGACAAAAGTCAGGAAAATCTCGGATAATTAGAAGTACTTCATCATGGGACATTTTAGATCGAAGTATGCGACGACACGTTCGCATAGAAGCTGACTGCGACGAAATTAGAAGTTTCTGAGGGTCACTTCAGAAGATTACAATCATTCGAGGACCTATTTCTAAAACATGGATTTCTGTGGGGCAAGGACAAAATGGTAATTTTTGAGAAATCTGAGGGGATTTTTGCAAAAGTTCTGAAACTGTACAAAACCCTCACATAACGAATTTTTTATAAAATAACCCAATAAAAAATAAATTTCAAAAATAAACTCTTAAGTGAAAAATTGTAGAAATGATCTTTAATTACTAGTTCGGTTAGTGACTGAAATTTAGTCACTAATTATGCTAGCAACTCAAATGTGACATGCTAATTAGGTGTGCAAACTGTTAACTGCACGTGTAAAGCTGCAAACTGGACGTTGAAGCGACTTTCAATCAAAAACTGGGTTAGAAACTGAAACATCATTGTAATGTTACGTACGTTTAATGATTTTCTGATTGTTTACAGTTTTGTATTTTATAAAAAAAAAAATCTGTTACTCATATTAAAAAAATTACAACATGAAAAATTATTTACAATTCATTTTCTATCTTGTGTTTTTTTGTAAAATTTTTAGAATGTTATATCAAAAAATTTACCCAAAAAATTGACATGATAGAATGTAATATACAAATAATTTTTCATGTTGTAATTTTTTTAATACGAGTGATAGATTTTTCAAAAAAACATAAAACTAAAAAAATCTAGATCCATTGACATTATAACAATGTTTTAATTTCTAATCTAGCTTGCGATTGAGAGTCATATCAATGCTCAGTCAATGGGCACATGCAATCTATGGTTTGCACACCCAATTAGTGAGGCATGTTTTAATTGTTAGCAAGTTAGCGATCGAAGAATACTTCTGTAATTCTTTAGACACAATGTTCTATTTAAAAATTTTATTGGGTTATTTGAAAAAAAGAAAAAAAAAACTCCCGACCCGCCACATGGAGTTCTTTTGCCTCGCTTACCCTCTAAACCCCATTTCTCCTTCTCGGTCCCCGGCGTTCTCCACACCCCCCCCAACAACACGCCGGCGCTCCAGCGATTCCAGCTTCGGCGACCGCTTTCCCCTACTTCTTCGTGGACTTGGGCCAAGCCTCTTCCTGCAGGGCTCCCCAGCAGCTTCTTCTTCTCCGGCCGCCGAGGCCGAGCACCAGCGCCTCGAGTAGGGCCGTTGCGGCCGTCTTCCACGCCGCCGTGTACAACTCCAGCAGCGGCGACGAACTCGGGCACGACTTTTTCTCTGCTTAAACCTCCTCACCGACAACCGTCGCAGTGCACCACTGCCACAGCTCCGGCCAAGGTACCAATCGGCTTCTTCCTCGCCCTTGACCACGGCCGCGACAGCTCTGCTACGACAAGCCTCTCCGACAACCTACAGCAAGCATCCAGTGATTAATTCTACTCTCCTCCCCATTGCTCTGCACTGTTGTGTGTTGATGAACCAAGAACTGAGTACTTGTAATTTATGTGATGAACCAATACACTTAGTGAATGATACATCCTCTTTTGAATCATTTTGCTCCTGTGTGTTTCTCTGTGATGATTGGAACTGAATTCTAGTTTAATTTCTGCTCTCTGTTATTTTGGTTTCTGTGATGAATTGAAATTTTATCTCTGGATGATTTGCAAGTTTGGTATTGAATTGCAGTTTATTCAGTTGATTCCTGTGTTTTGCCTGGAAGAGATCCCAATTTCATCATTCTTGTGATTTTTGCACTGTCTTTTTGTCTGTGAATCAGTGAATTTTTGTCCAGGCAAGATTCTAATGTTATATCTGTGTAGCTACTGGTTTGATGACTGAAGAACAGAGGTCCTGGAGGTCAACTCCAGGTACCCTGTGCTGTTCTGATCTGTAAGCAATTTCTGGGACCTTGTTCCCGTAATGCAAGGCTACTTATCCTGTAGTTTTGCTTATCTGGATAATTTGGAACTGGGTCTTGTTGCTTTGTATAGTCAATTCATTGAGGGATGCTGTTTGCAACCTGAGCCTGTGTTGCAAGGGATTAGTCCTTCCAGAGCTTCAGCAGTTATCTTGCTCGTTTTGTTACTTGGGACTTGAACTAGTTTATATCTCTGAACAATGGTTCAGTGGGCTAATTTTTGTGGCTGTGAATTGCACTGAGTAAAATAGTGTCCAGACTAGTGTAATGTTGTAGTGAAGTGAATGATCTAACAGCTTTACAAACCTTGGTGCTCTCTGTAAGTATTTGAGGGGTTGAGTAGTTGTTACATACCCAGTGATATTTAACTTGGAGCAATATACTTGTTTGTCAACTCTCTAATTCATGATGTTGCTCCGGGATTCAATGCCATTGGACTTGTAAGTTTCTCCAGTGATTACAAAGTCTTGAATTTCTGTGATGTTTGCATGAAATGGACTTATCACCTGTGACTATATTGAAACGAATTCAGTTTTAGTTCGATTTCTTTCTCTGTGATGTTGATTGTTTCCTGTGGTGATTATAGTGGTCTTTGAGCGTAGTTCTTTACCATTTCTTGATGGGGAGTTTCTGTTGGATGTCTGCCGGAGTGATGTTGAGTTCTGTTTGCAGATAGCTGTCCAGTGCTCCATTTCTTCCTTGTGAGCTTCTCCTTTCTTTTATCAATTTTGGGCTCAATTTCTGTTCTCAATATGTTGTGTGATGCTTGAGTGATTGAGATACTGGAGACTATAATTCCAGCGATCTGTGATCATAATTAATTTTTGGGGCAGAGGCCTATTTTGCTGTATGGTTGTTAACTCTTCTCTGTGTTGTCTCCTTTGTGTATGTGATTAGACTTTGTGTTGATTTAGATCTAGTTGAACATAATTAGTTCGTAATCTAGTGCTTGTGAAGAACGACATGCTTGTCCACTACTATGATAATGTCTTCTTGCGGGACTGCTTTCGGACGGTATCAATAACACAGTTAGTCTTCAACCTAAAATTGCTTTGTCATCCGTAAATTACCATTTACCTTGTGATCAGACCATATTAACATGGGGAGTGTGATTACAGATTCTAGTTTGATCAAACAGTAGACCATTCCAAGAATACTATGGGTAGCAACTGCGCTTGTTTGTAGGATCCCTGATGTCGGCTGAGCTCGACTTTTCAATTGATTTAATTGATCTATAAAAGTTAGAAAGAACACTAATTGTTTCTTGCAATCTTATGTCATTGCAAATGTAACTTATTGGAGGAGGGTCGACTCATGGAATCATGCATTTTTTTTTCTGTGTTTACCAACAAGAACTCCTATTGTTGTCGTAGGATTCCCTGAAGACAAACTTTAGTACTACTTAACAATTTCCTTTGAAATGTGCCGTTTCGGACATGGACACAGCAAATTCATTGAACTTGCGAGGAACATTGCCGCAAATGTTGTCGGCAACTCATGACAGTCGTGTCTATATCAGCAATATGCAGCAACTATTGTAGTATTGTACATAGGATGTCCAAACTCCGAAGCGAGGAAACTCTAGGAAGTGAGTATTTTAGCCAAGAGTGAGACGTCAACGCGTACGCAACTACCTAGAATCTGAAAAATGGCGCCGGGGGTACACGGTATGTGATACTATCCGAAGGGAATTCTATATATCTAGTCAAACGCTAAGAAACGTATTAATTAGTTATATGATCTATATCTATAATAATTATGTTTGAATTTCTATCGTAAATCATGTGATTTATTAATAAAGATTCAAAGAGTGAGTCTTGTATCTTATAATTTTATAAGATTAGCCTTCGTATAATTTTTTTTGCTGTACTAGCTGCTGAGCACAAAGGAGCGAATAGGGGCCTGCATTATGGAGGATGGGAGAAGAGCAGATGGTGTATATGCTACATGTATATGGATTAACAAATTTACGGAACAAGGAGCAGGTTAGGTCGGTTGGACTTGGAGAGGGCTCATGAGGTGACGGATGAAAGAGAGAATCTTGTCAAGACGGCTAAGAAACTCTTATAATTTAATCTATGATAGAATATAACAAGTTAGTTATGTAATGAGCACATTTCTTAACTCTACCTAACATGATTTGCACCAAAAATTGCCGTCAGATAAAAAAAGACTTTTAAATCAAACCTAATTTGCACCTATATCTTCTAGTACTAAAATTACGTAAGAATTGGGACGCTCATGACCCGGGAGAATTACTATTGGATATCCTTTTAATTTTTTAGCCTATTCTAAAAATATATATTAGTTATAATATACAAACTCGATACACCAATTTCGAACACATAACTCAATTTCAATATCAATATAATTTTAGAAGAAAAAGGAGAAGCTTATCGGAGAAGGAGGGAGACTATATTAGATTTCCACAGGGCTATATTAGGAAGCAAAAACATAAAGGTTTTTTTTATACTAAAGCAAAAATGTAAAGGTTAATTAAACAGCAAGAAAAAGTTCCTGGTACTCCGTCCTATGACGATCTATCTCCAACAACTTTCATAAATTTGGATTTATATATCCCCAAATACATATCTCTCTAAACAACTATTCATATCTTATATTTCTACTTTTTCCAACAGTATCTTCAAAATCTTCATCTAATAGAAAATGAATAGGGTGAGGAGAGAGAATTGCCAAATATAGAGTGTGAGAGATAATACTTAAATTTATCAATCGTAATAGCAATGTTGTTGGAGTGATTTAGGTATTGAAAATCCATAAATTTTAGATTGTGAGGTCTTTTAGCAATGCTATTGGGCATATGATCTTAGACCGTCTCCAACACGTCCCGCAAACTACTGTTCATCGATATATTTTCGGCTACGCATGGGAGATGGAAGGTTTCGGCCGCTCCAACAGCAACCCCAAACGGCGCGCTGACGATACAGATGGGAGAGAGAATCGCCAAATCTCGACATCTCTCTCTCCGCTTGCTATCCTCTCCCCCACGAGACGCCGCTCCCAACCGACAAAACTTCGCGCGGTGGTTTGCACACTGCAGAGGCGAGGTCTCCCGTCGGCGGCGTGGACAAGCCGAGAGGTTCTTGCACCAGAGGGGTTCGAGGAGCGCGAGGTCCACGGCTGCTTTCCCACCAGATCCAGACTCGCCTGCGGCGCCAAGGCAATCCCCCCCCCCTCAAGCCAGGGCTCCTCCTCGTCCGGCTGCTTCATCAGGTAATTTTCCCCAAATTCTTGAGCAGATCTGTCTGATTTTTTTTCTTTCGGGGCAATTTGTGATATGGTTGTGTGTGTTTGATTTATGTATGATGCGGGATGAATTTGTGTTGTTGTTCAAATTCCTGATTTGTGTGTGTTTGATTTATGTGTGATGCGGGATGAACTTGTAGGCTTGTTGAACTGCCTCTGATTTCATTATTACTCAGTTCAGATTGTATGAATTGAAATCCAGACAATACAAGTTCATCCCGCATCACAAGCATTTCCTCAGTCCCTCAGTTCTGCTCAAGAAGTTCATCCAATCAGGCATTTCAATCTGTTTTAGTCTCAGAGTTTAATGCATCACTGAGGAGCCTCTAAAAAAATCTTTCCTCAGTTCCTTGCCTCATGTCTTTGGGTATGCACTACAAAGCATCTTGGAAGATGATCTTCAGAACGACACTGTGTGCATCTCTGTAATTGTATTCGACTCCAATATCAACTTTTGTCTATAAACTAACATGTTAGAATTTAGCTCGGACATTAGCTATTATGCATCACATTGTTCCTCAGTTCCTTATGCATCACATTGTTCCTCAGTTCCTCACAATTCAGATTGTTTGAATTGAAATGTAGACAATCAAAGAACAAATTACCTGTTTCCTCGTTCCAATCTGTATGGTTTGTAACATTTTTTGAACAGTCATAGAAGCAATATCAACCATGGCCTCTTCTTTATCCTATTTTGATTTAATTCTACACATGAATGGGTTTGTAGACACTATGGTTTGTAGGCAGTACGCAGTCATAGCAGCAATGACAAGGTCTTCAATTTTTTTTACTTTTCTTTTTTCTTTTCTTTACAGCCTCAATGTTTGTTCAAATGGATTAAGGTTGGAATGAATGCCATTGTATCGTTTGTCCCAGAATGTGGTGCTATGTGATAAGTTAGGAGGCATATGTTTGATTGGAGTAGAAGGAGAAGAAAAGCATGACTATATCTTGCTCCAAATAGGATCATACTTTCTGTGTAATGTGTGCTATTTCAACAATATGTGTGTCACCTGATGTTTGGCAGGACACTAGTGTTAAGTATGGATTCTTTCACGCACATGAAAACTTCTAGCTTGTCTTTGAAGTGTACTGGTGATATTCTGTCCCAGATGACTAGAGGATAGACTCATTTAATGGTCCTGAGCATATTGGGTGAGTTAGTGTTTTAATGGTCCTAATGTTGCATGTTTATCTTCTGTTGGTTTGAACTGACAGAAGAATCCTAGTTTGTTGGTATTTGTTTTATAAGTGCCAGAGGTACTAGCTCTTTCTTTGTGTTTTATTCTAGATCGAAGAACATTTGCGTTTATGTACTAAAACGTGTATTAAATTATTAGATTGAAGAATATCTAGTATATTGATGAACAAATGAATAGCTGGTACACTGATATACACTGACGATATAACTATTGCGTTAGACCTTGTATGCGTTGAACTGTTCATGTTGATATCAATAGAGCATTATCTTGTGCGGCACTGCATGATTAATTCCAATTCGCCATGCTAATATGTTGAATAATCTTATTTTGAATTCCATACCGAGCCCTCTTGTTAGGCATAACCTAGCTTGTTCTTCAGCACTATCAAGGTAGACAATAGATGTCGCCAAAACTTGTATTTTAGTTCGCATTTGTGCATTACATGTAGATGTCGTCAGATCCGAACAAAGCGACGGACTTGTTGGCTTGGGCCATAAAAGAGATGGAGAGCACGACTGCCCTTCTGAAGAAACTTTGCAATGACAACTTCGACCCAGGCACCGATCAGTCCAGCATTGCGTTCAACATGCTGCTTGTAGAAATAGATGCTATATCGACCTCCCTTAATGAAGTGGCGCTGCAGTGCTCTGAAGTGGTGAATGAGATGCCGAGTGTGGCCCATGACTACAATCCCCACAGAGATGTAAGCCCCGACCTATGCCTTCCCGTGGACTACGAGTCCCACGACGAGGCGACCGTAGACTTCTGGACGTATTGCGAGGAAAACGGAATAGACTACGATAGTGATCGGTCCGCCAGGATGTAGGGCTTTTAATGTTTCATTACTTGTGTGTCAAGAGTATCATATGGAATGTTGATCAGTTACATTGCATGTTCTATGTAAGGCATACGGCCTTCTTTTGTAAACTGAGTTCATGTGTGTTTCAAATTGATAACCTGAGTTCTTGCATGCACCATCCGCATTCCTTTTGTTGTGACATGCCCCTGTGTTGTTGCTGATTGCATTGGCTAATTGTGCTCACTTGTTTGATCATTTATTCTTAGGTCTGTGGAGATGGATCCCTTCGGGGCTAACCTTTTGGTTGGGGGGGACAACGGTTTCGACTGGGCCAGGACTCAATTGACTCCCTTTGAGAGCCCAATTCCGGAGCAGGTAATACAGACTGAAGAGGATATCGGGATAAGGCCAAACAACCAACGATCAAAGAACTTCTCCGAGCAGGAGGACAAGCTCCTCATGTCGGCTTGGCTCAATGTCAGCATTGACCCGGTACAAGGTAACAATCAAAAGGGATCAAGCTATTGGGCACGCATCCATGAGTACTACCACAAGGAAAAGACATTCAACTCGGTACGTACACAGAACGCGTTGTAGCATAGGTAGCAGTCCATCCAAGAGTCCGTCAATAAATTCTGCGGATGCTACGACCGCATAGAGCGCCGCAACCAAAGTGGGAAGATAGCGTGACAAGGTAATTTACGTTAACACTACTGTACTGTTGTCATCCCTACGAACGACAAGACCTCTTTGTGCAAATCATGATGCAGATCGTGGACGCGACGACACTCTACACGGCTGAGGAAAACCGTGCTTTCAATTTCCTCCATTGCTGGGTTGAGCTTCGAGTGCACCCAAAATGGAGTGAGAAGCTCTCGCATAAGCGGCAGAAGATGTCGGCCGGAGCTACCCCAAGGACCTCTTCGGCCCCAACAGACACGACCCAGCCAGGCTTCGAGGGGGGTCGCCGGAGGCTTCAACGGGGGGCCCAACTAATGAGCTGATTAGGCCTATAGGTGTAGCTTCTAGGCCCCTATAGAGTGTTTTAATAATTAATGACAACTACAAATGCTATACTAACGTTACCTATCTAGTTGTGTCAAAGAAGGTACTTAAAAGACAGGTCAATGAAAGGCAAAAAAAGAGCATCATGATGAAGAAAGGGCATTGATCAAAAGGGCAAAGGTACGAAATAGGATCTTTTCCATTTTTACCGGTCTAAGGTGATTAGAGAAGAATTTTGACCGGATTTTAGGATAGTTGCCGTACTATTAAGAGGAGCATGTGGTGTATCACAAAATACTTCATCTATGTGCCACAAATAATAAAATCCACTTGCATTGCATGCTAGAAGGTCACATCCTTTGAGAATGCTTATTTCAGCTCATGTCTGTCTCAGTCGGTCTGACCGTGTGTTATACCCGTCTGACCGCATTATCGGACTAACCGTTTAAGATCTCGGACTGACCGATGTTGTGTCTATGCATAGTGTATTCCTTTTTAAGGTCGGTCTGTCCGTAGTTAAATTCTCGGTCAGACTTCTGGAACCTCTTGTTTTATCCTTCTGGCATTTTGAGCTATTACGGTCTGACCGTTTGTTAGAAAGGTCTGACCGTGAAATCGGTCTGACCGTGTTTTTGAACTGCGGTCTGACCGTTTGGCCGGTCTGTCCGTATATTTCGGCCTGACCGTATAAGGTGTCCAGAAACTATGTCGTCTCTGGACAGTTTCACGGTCTGACCGAAATAGGCTCCGGTCTGACCGTATGTGTGCCTGACAAGGGCAGTTGAGCATTTATTGCGCCTGTTTAATGCCGTTGCAATTGCGGCGGTCTGACCGAGCTTGTGCCTGCGGTCTGACCGCCAGGTGATCTTTTTCTCCCAACGGCCTGTAACGGCTATATTAATTGTGGGGGGTATATATACTCCCATGCACGGCCCTGTTCAGGACTTTTGGCATAATCTTGAGCATTGTGATCATCCTTGAGAGCCTAAGCTAGTTTCATACACTCTAGGTTTCAAATTCTCAAATTTGTGAGAGTGTGCATTTGAGATCTTCTAGTGCATTGCATTTAGATCATTGAATCAATCGTGTGGCACTAGAAGAAGGCAAAGTGATCATCACCGGCTTGTTACTCTTGGAGTTTGCCGGCTCCTAGACGGCTAGGAGAAAGGTTTTGAAGAGCTCTTCAAGGAAGATTGTGAAGAAGCTTCAAAACGTCTTGTGAAAGGTTGAGCACGCCTTGCCGGAGCGGTAAAGTGCATCCTTAGTGAAATCGAGGTTTGGATAACTCATCACACTAGTCCGGCTCAAGATCTAGGTCACTTCTCGAGAGAAGGTTGACTAGATAGAGGAGCGGTTAGAGATTTGAGTTTGCCTCAACGTGGATTAGGGGTGATCGGCAAATCACCGAGACCACGGGATATATCCTTGTGTTGAGATTGCTCATTGTTCATCTTGTGTTATTTAAATTGCTCTCATTTACTACAAATTGTTTGATTTATTGTAATTTGCTAAAATCGCCTATTCACCCCCCCTCTAGTCGATATCCTAGATCCTTTTCAATTGGTATCAGAGCGAGGACTCCATTTTAGAGGATTTAACCATCCCGGAGTAGGATAAAGATGGCTAGTGAGGGTCGGATCAATATTGGTAAACCACCACTCTTTGATGGATCTAACTATACTTATTGGAAAACTAGAATGATGGTCTATCTTAAAGCCATGGGTGGAAAGATTTGGAAAGTGGTGGATGAGGGGTTTGCAATTCTTGATGATGATGACATGTCCAACTTAGATAGAGATAATGCCTTAGCTAATGCTCAAGCCATGAATGTTCTCTATAGTGCTCTAAATCTAGGTGAATTTAATAGAATTTGTAAACTTGAAACGGCCCATGATATTTGGAGAAATCTTATGGATATTCATGAAGGAACCTCGATGGTCAAGGATGCTAAACTATTTATCCATAAGGGCCAATTTGAAAAGTTTGCCATGTTGCCCAATGAAGATGTATCGGAGATGTTTAACCGATTAAATAACATCGTAAATGAGTTAAAAGGGCTTGGTATGGATGTCACAAACGTGGAGTTTTGTCATAAGTTTCTTAGAGCTTTACCTTCTAAATATGATACAATTGTAACCTTACTTGTGCGTTCGAACTTGAAGAGTGTGACTCCGTTGGAAGTCTTGAGTGAGATTCTCACTCATGATATATTCAAGAAGTCTCAAGAAGAAGTGACAGATGAGGCTTCCGACTCCAAGAAGAAGAACATTGCACTCAAAGCTCAAGTCTCCAAGAGGGAAGACAATGAAGAGGAAAGTGATGAGAGAGACACCGATGAGGAAATAGCTCTCTTTGTGAGAAAATTTAAGCGGTTCATGAAGAAAAGATATCAAGGGAAATCTTTCAAGAAAGGACAAACATCCAAGAGGAACCCATTTGAAGAGAGAAGATGTTTTGAGTGCGGTGAAAAGGGTCACATCTCCACACAATGCAAAAATAAGGAAGAAGAAAAATCAATGAAGAAGAAGAAGTACGAAAAGGAAGGAGAAAGCAAGAAAAAGGTCTTCAAGAAATATTATAAGAAGAAGGATGGACAAGCTTGCTTCATTGAGTGGGATTCGGATGCTTCAAGTTCCGATTCCGATGATGAGGACGAAGCGTCACCCAAAGGACTTGCCGGAGTAGCTATCAAGGAAGCTCCATCTCTATTCTCCACTCCTCATTGCCTCATGGCTAAAGGAGAATCAAAGGTATCTTGTGATGAAAATGAATATACTTATGATGACCTAGTTGAGATGATCACTGATTTTGATGACTATATGAGTAAGGAAAAAGAAAAATTCAAGGAATTGAAGAAGAGATACAAAACTCTTCAAAATTCCTATGAGGAGCTAAACACATCTCATGAGAGTCTCAAAGAAACTCATGAGATGCTCAAGGAAGCTCATGACTCTCTAATTACTCATAAAGCCAACAAATCGAGTAATGACATAGGCATCACTTGCAATATTTTGAATGATTTGCCCATGATGTCTACTTCTAGCATCTCTACTTCTTGTGAAAACTTAAGTGAATTCCCTACTAGACCTAAAATTGAAGATAATATGATTAGTCTTCAAAACAACGAACTTAAAGAAGAAATTGAAAAACTAACCAATGACCTAGCAAAATGCTATGTAGGAGAATCAAAATTAAAACATCTTCTAGATAGTCAAAGATTTTCCTTAAGAAAAGAAGGACTAGGTTTCATTCCCAAAAAGGGTAAACATGCTTTTGTTCCAACTAAAACCGTTTTTGTGAAAGAAAAATGATATTGTAACAAATGTAAAAGTTTAGGTCACATTGAAAAGAATTGCCATGCTAACAAAAGCATTTCATCTCCTATATTCAATTCTTGCTATGTATTGAAGAAAATGACAAATGGCGATGTTAAAGCCAAATTTGTTGGAACCCCGATCATTGGTGCCAAAAAGAAAGCCATTTGGGTCCCAAAATCCTTGGTGACTAACCTCCAAGGACCCAAAAAGGTTTGGGTACCTAAAAGGACCTAACTTTGTTTTGTAGGTAAATTACAAGGCGGGAGGACAACATTGGGTGCTCGATAGTGGATGCACTCAACACATGACCGGTAATCACAACATGTTCTCCTCACTAAATAACAAAGGTGCGGAATATGACAAGATCACGTTTGGAGACAATAGTAAAGGAAAGGTAAAAGGTTTAGGTAAAATTGCCATCTCAAACGACCTCTCCATATCTAATGTATTGCTTGTTGAATCTCTAAACTTCAACCTCTTATCCGTAGCTCAACTTTGTGATCTTGGATTCATATGTGCATTTTATCCAAAAGAAGTGATTATCACTAGCATTGATGATAATAAGTTGATTTTCAAAGGTTTTAGACATGACAATCTCTATTTAGTTGATTTTAATTCAAATGATACTAATCTTGGTACATGCTTGTTTACAAAATCTTCTAAAGGTTGGCTATGGCATAGAAGGCTTGGGCATGTTGGAATGAAACAACTAAATAGACTAGTTAAACATGATTTGGTTGTTGGACTAAAAGATGTAAAGTTTGAAAAAGATAAATTGTGTAGTGCTTGCCAAGCCGGAAAACAAGTTGCAAACTCACATCCAACTAAAAGCACAATGTCAACTTCGAGTCCACTTGAATTATTGCATATGGATTTATTTGGACCAACTTCTTTTGTGAGCATTGGTGGCAATAGTTATTGCCTTGTCGTTGTAGATGATTTTTCTAGATATACTTGGATATTCTTTTTGCATGATAAGTCAATTGTGTTTAACACTTTCAAAAGCTTTACTCAAAGGGCCGAAAATGAATTTAGCTTCAAGATCAAGAAAGTGAGAAGTGACAACAGCTCCGAATTCAAGAACACCAAGGTTGAAAATTGGTGTGATGATAAAGGCATCAAACATGAGTTTTCGGCCAAGTATACACCGGAGCAAAATGGAGTAGTCGAATGGAAGAACCGGACATTGATAGATATGGCAAGGTCTATGCTTTCGGAGTACAATGTTTCGGACACCTTTTGGGCCGAAGCAATCAACACCGCGTGCCATGCATCAAATCGTCTTTATTGTCATCGACTACTAAAGAAAACTCCTTATGAGCTTCTCATTGGAAGGAAGCCAAACATTTCCTACTTCCGTGTGTTTGGGTGTAAGTGCTATATCTTGCGGAAAGGTACACGCTTGTCTAAATTTCAAAGTAAATGTGATGTAGGATTTTTGTTAGGATACTCATCAAATAGCAAAGCATATCGTGTCTACAACCAAAACTCCGGTTTGGTTGAGGAGACACATGATGTTGAATTTGATGAGACTAATGGCTCTCAAGAGGAGCAAGAAAATTTGGATGATGTAGGTGATGAAGGGTTGAGAGTGGCAATGAAGAATATGACCATTGGGGATATCAAGCCGAAAGAAGATAGTGATAAAGATGAAGCTCCATCCACTCAAACTATCCCCTCTTCATTAACTCCTCAACGTGAAGATCAAATAGTAGAAGTGGTCAATGTGGAAGACTCCTCTCAACCACAACCGGAAGTACCTTCTACCTCTACTTCACAAATCCCGGTTGACCATCCAAGAATTCATCACTCAATTTCCAAAGATCACCCCGTCGATCAAATTGTTGGTGACTTATGTAAGGGTGTTCAAACTCGTTCTCGTCTTGCTTCATTTTGTGAAAATTACTCTTTTGTTTCCTCCTTTGAACCCACACTTGTAGATGAAGCTTTAAAAGATCCGGATTGGGTGAATGCTATGCATGAAGAATTAAACAACTTCACCCGCAACAATGTGTGGGAATTGGTAGAAGAACCAAATCCGGATGACCATAATGTCATTGGAACCAAATGGATTTTCAAGAATAAACAAGATGCAAATGGAGTGGTAGTAAGAAACAAGGCAAGATTGGTGGCTCAAGGATACACTCAAGTTGAAGGTTTGGATTTCGGTGAAACCTTTGCTCCCGTAGCTAGACTTGAGGCTATTAGAATCTTACTTGCTTTTGCTTCATCTCATAATATTAAACTATATCAAATGGATGTCAAAAGTGCATTTTTAAATGGAAAAATTAATGAGTTAGTATTTGTTAAACAACCTCCCGGATTTGAAGATCCTACAAAGCCAAATCATGTGTATAAACTCTCCAAGGCTCTTTATGGTCTTAAACAAGCAACTCGTGCTTGGTATGAAAGACTTAGAGACTTTTTAATTTCAAAAGGCTTTAAAATTGGGAAAGTTGATACTACATTGTTTACTAAGAAAATTAGAAATGATTTCTTTGTATGTCAAATTTATGTTGATGACATCATTTTTGGATCTACTAACCAAGATTTTTGCGGGGAATTTGGTGATATGATGTCCAGGGAATTTGAGATGTCTTTGATAGGTGAATTAAGTTTCTTTCTCGGATTACAAGTTAAACAACTCAAGGAAGGAACTTTCATCAGTCAAAACAAATATGTAAAGGATCTACTCAAGAAGTTCGGACTTGAAGAAGCAAAACCAATCAAGACACCAATGGCCACAAATGGTCACCTTGTCTCTGACGAGGGAGGTAAACCGGTAGACTCAAATCTTTATAGATCCATGATTGGTAGTTTATTATATCTAACTGCTTCTAGGCCCGATATTATGTTTAGTGTTTGTATGTGTGCAAGATTTCAAACCTCTCCTAAAGAAAGTCATTTAATGGCCGTTAAGCGCATTTTGAGGTATCTAAAATATTCATCTAGCATAGGGTTGTGGTATCCTAAAGGTGCAAAATTCAAATTAATTGGATATTCTGATTCCGATTATGCGGGATGTAAAGTGGATAGAAAAAGCACATCTGGCAGTTGTCAACTATTAGGAAGATCTCTAGTATCTTGGTCCTCTAAGAAACAAAACTCTGTAGCTTTATCAACCGCTGAAGCGGAATATGTTTCCGCGGGTAGTTGTTGTGCACAATTGCTTTGGATGAGGCAAACATTGTTGGATTATGGAATAAAATTTGAAAAAGTGCCTCTTTTGTGTGATAATGAGAGTGCGGTGAAAATAGCCACAAATCCAGTTCAACACTCTCGGACCAAGCATATAGATATCCGACACCACTTCCTTAGAGATCATGTTAGCAAAGGTGATGTGGTGGTGGATAATGCGAGAACCGAAGATCAATTAGCGGATATATTCACTAAGCCCTTAGATGAAAGCCGTTTTTGCAAACTTCGAAATGAGCTTAACGTCATTGATATATCAAATGTGGCTTGAATTGTTGGACTCATATTGAATGTGCTTATATTATCACTTGGTTGCTTAAACTTCCTCTTTTAGAGCTTTTTTAGGCTCCTTTATCGGCAATTGAGTGAAATGAACCAAAAACATGTTAAATTGTAAGAAAAATTCTTCCCCTTTGGTGATATTGCCTATATCTTTCTTATGATTATCTTATAGTTATATATATCTCTCTCAAAATCTCTTGAGCTTCAAATCAATCAAAATCTTCCAAGAAATTCAGTCCTTCCAGCGGTCTGACCGAACCATATGCGGTCTGACCGAATTCATCTCCAGAGAACATCTTAGATTTCTGCTTCCAGCGGTCTGACCGGTATCTCTTCTACGGTCTGACCGAATTTTCATGACCAGAGATCTTTTAACCCGAATCTCCTGTCCTTTTTGCCTTTCTTCCCCACTTCTGTCTCTTTCACGTGCGCCTCAAATTCTTGGATTCTTCCTCCCCGGTCAAACCCTCATCAAGATCGGACAAACCGTGGTTCAAGATCATCATCAAATCATGTCTTCTAGGTACATTGCTCAGATTCCTCTCTATTTTCCATTTTCTCTTCTGTTCATCTAGAAGTTTAGGGCAAATGTGATAAACCTGGTCCAAATGTGGTTGTCTCTTGAAATTGATTCATCCTATTGATGCAATGTGTAGTCTCACACGTATATCTATCTGCATTGCTCCCTAGAATCAACAAAATCCCAGAAATCATGCCAAACCCTAACTCTACGGTTGCGCCGGTCTGACCGCCCCTGTTTCGGTCTGACCGACTGTAACAGCAGAGCCAGGATGTGCAGTTCTATTATCGTCTCAATTATCGTCATGCCTTCCTGTTTCGTGTATCTTACCTTCTGCACATCTTTCAAATTGTTTAGTGGTCGAGGTACTCAAGGCGCTGCCTCCATTCGGACCAACAAGAAGAAATTGGCTAAGCGGCCGAAAAGGGTTGTACCCTCGAGTAGCAGCGACAGTCACGATGACGACTGGGTACCCTCGGCCGGTGACTCAGAGACAGAGCAGTCGTCTCATCGAGGTGGATCTTCTCATGTGGGCATGGACATCGAAAGTGAGGACGATGAAATAAACGTCCACGCTTATCAAGGCCCAAAGAAGAACTGGACGTCGAGCAACTACACGAAGGCAAGGACCACCTATGCCTACGATCATGCAAATGATGCCACGACGCCTCACTTCTACACGATGACGCAGCAGCATGCCTTCTACGGTCATTTGGTCCATAAAAACATTTTCGAACACAAATGGATCGAATGGGCCTATGTTGTGAATCAGCCCATCATGGCTCCCTTAGTGCAAATCTTCAAGGATATAGGACTGTATGACTTCGTGGAGCACAAGTGCCCATGGAACGCCACTGCCGTCAGACAGTTCTATGCTACAGTTGAGATCAAATGGGCGGACCAGCAGATTATATGGATGACAGGGTCTAGGCGCTATGAGGCCACCTTTGAGGAGTTTGCTGTGGCAAACAAGCTGAACTATGAGGAGCTGAAGGAGGGGATCGACATGGAGGAAGAGGATTACCTTCATGAGGACGACTGGCTCCAGTTCTATGAGCAGCCGGGAGGCGGACAGCGGATTGTACCCGGTACTGTTACCGGTCTCAAAGTCCTCCCCGCTGTAGTCAACAAAATTGACGAGCCACGATCCATCCGAAGAGTGGAAACCGAGAAGCGGTCCGGGATTACTACTGGAACTTCATCGACCACATCCTCCAAAGTCATCGGATCAACATTGTCTCCTTCATTTTGAAGACTATTGAGGATGTCTCTGCGGCCACTCTGCCAAATCTCTACTATGCTCCATATATCATGTCTCTGCTGCTCCAGAAGACAAAGTTTCCTCGCGGGTCTTGCGACATCAGGCATCTCGGCTATAAGTCGTTCAGTGTCAACCCGCGCGTCTTAGCTCGAGGCCAAGGAGCACAGCATCAGCAGCAGCCGGCTCAGCCTATGCCTCCTCCTCCTCCACCTCAGGCTCAGCAGGCACCTCAGTCGAGCCAAGCCCCCGCCTGGTTTTCTCAGTTCCAGTAGCAGTTCCATCAGCCCATGATGGATCAGTTTGCTACTCTTCTCCAGGGGCTTGAGCTCGCTCGCTCGGACTTGGCGGCTCTGCACGATCAGTTCCAGACCTTCTCTTCGCGCCAGGATCAGTTCGAGCAACGCTTCGACACCTTCTCCACTCACTTCTACACTCGTTTCCCACAGACTCCTCCTCACCATCCTCCCGATGATGATGCTCCAGCTGATACTTAGCTTTTTATGGCAATTGATGCCAAAGGGGGAGAGAGAGGAGAGTAGAAGAGTAGGAGAGAGATAATGAACCTTAAATGTAAATGAAAACTCTTGGATGAAAAATCTTTTGGTGTATAGAAGTTTTAATTTAACTTGCTTAGTTGGATATCTCTTTTATGATCTATGTGGATGTTATGTGGTTGTTATTTATGTTGGATGACTCTTGTATGAAATTGTTACTTCATGATATATGAGATATGCGTATGTTATTTTGATATCATGTTGTGTAATATCACCCATGCCGTCGTAGTTATAATCGACGTAGCCGATGTCCCTCTCATCTTCCACTATCATGTTGTGTAATATCACGCAAGCAGTCATTATGTCTCGAAGAGTTTCCTGGTCCCAATACCGCGCAGGCCCTCGCACAATCGCGAATCACGCCTGGAGCACCCCGAACGCACGCTCTACATCCTTCCGGGCCGACTCTTGAGCTTGCGCAAACAGTTTCCTCTTGTTGCCCTGCAGGAGTGGAATAGTCTTGACGAATATTGCCCACTCAGGGTAAATCCCATCGGCAAGGTAGTACCCCATGTTGTTGTCGTGGCCGTTGATGGAATAATGCACCCTTGGCGCCTGGTGTTCAGCAAGCTGAGCAAATAGAGGAGAACGGTGCAGGACGTTGATATCGTTGTGACATCCTGGTAGACCAAAGAAAGCATGCCAAATCCATAGATCATACGATGCCCGATGTACATCCCTTGCCATGCCTTTGGACAGTTCTTCCACCTCCAGTGCATGCAATCTATACTCCCCAACATGCCCGGGAAACCTCTTTCCTCGCCAATGGTAAGCAATCTCCTAGTGTCCTCTTCGTTAGGTGCTCAAAGGTACTCAGGCCCAAACACTTCCAGTACAGCCCGAACAAAGCGTTTCAAGCTCTCTACAGCAGTGCTTTCCGCTATACGCAAATATTCGTCGATAGCATCCGCAGGGACACCATATGCTAATATCCTTAAAGCCGCTGTGACCTTCTGCAACGACGACAGTCCCAGGGTTCCAGCTGCATTCCTTCTTTGCCTGAAGTATGGGTCATGTCATTCAACAACTTCCAATATGCGTAGGAAAACTGTGCGGCGCATCCTAAACCTACATGATACAGAAGTCGACCATATCACAGCAATAATATGAAAAATATGTTGTAGTTCAACAGCTTCCAACTTTCAAGTCTTACCGCCGCCTGAAGTACCTTAGTCCGTACACCAGCTCGTCAGCAAAATAATCGTTATAGAGCCTAGCAAAGCCGTCCTGCCTATTACGATTGACTACATTGTGGTCGAAAACGGAACCGCCGCGGCTCCCTGAGTTCATAGCTTCTATCTCAGCCTGCCCAGCACATGCAACTGCCACAACGAAGTCGTCGTCCTCACTGGATGACCCGTCGCCACCGAGGGCCAATGAGCATAGCGCTCAGCGACGCATTGCGAATGGCCAACACGAGGCTTGCGTGTGATCTCCCGACTACGCCGCTCGGCTGATCAAACACATCAAACAAACATAATGTCAGCCATCAATTTGGTCTGTCAATAAGCGTTCCAACATGTACCAGCAACAACAAAATTCCAGCAATCGAGTCATTCATCTTGCTGTCATCTTAATCAAGTCAACACAGGTGAAATTCCAGTTAAATTCACTTCTTGATTGATGGTTGCATCCAACAGATCATCTAACAACCAATACTTCATATGACCAAGAAATCACTTGAGTAAATGACAATATTTCCTTCTCCCATGGCCAAGAAGAACCAACAACTAAACTTCATGTAAACCCTTCTTTACAAAAAAAAAAAAGTGAAACTTCATAACACAAGAACACAACACTAACTCCAAAATTCTGGTTCTTGGATCATCAGAAATCATAAATTTACATAGCATACCTTCCCTCTCTGTTTCTATATATACCAGTACCCGCCCCCGGAACAGCCGAAGAAAATCCCCTCCTACATCACTCCCCCGCGCCGGCGCCACCCCAGCCGGTCCTCTCACGCCGCCGCCACCCAATGCCGCCGCTCCCCTGTGGCACCCCCACCCCGCCGCGCCTCTCCGGCCCTCCCCCGCGGCGCCTCTCCCCCGCTCCCTGCCACGGCCCCACCCCGCGCCGGCGGTCCTCCCGCGCAGCCGCCACCCAGCTCCTCCGCTCCCCTGCGGCGCCCCCACCCCGCCACGCCTCTCCGGCGCTCCCCCGCAGTGCCTCTCCCCCGCTCCCCTGCCACGCCCCCACCACGCGCCAGCAGTCCTCCCCCGCCGCCGCCGCACAGCTCCTTCGCTCCCCTGCGGCGCCCCCACACCGCCGCACCTCCCCCCCGCTCCCCGCTGCGGCCCCACCCCACGTCACCGCTCCTCGCTCCCCGCATCGCCGGTGGCCCGCGGACCAGCGCCCCCCTCCCCGCGCGAAAAAAAGTATGTCAGTTGATATTTAAGAATCCACAGTTGATATTTGAAAATTGTTGTTGGAGTAGTTTAAAATATAGGAATGAAGTATTTTTAGGGAGATATGCATATGAAGATATAGATATCCAATTTTGAGTTTTGTTGTTGGAGAAGGTCTTAGGGGATGGGAATCTATCTTCTGCTGCAATTTGACTCACCACTTTAAAAAATTGGAAAATAAGGGGAAAAAAAAAGAGATAATTACATCACAAAGCCTTAATGCCGCCTTCATTTGAAGCTCTCAACACAACACAACACCCGCAGAACCAAAACCAAAACCAAACACCTCTTCTTACGAACCCGACTCGATCATAGCACACCGAATCGGAGAAGCGGCCACTGGAGCACGCCATGGGCGACAGTGCGGCCGCGCCGGGCAGGTTCCGTAGGATCTGCGTCTTCTGCGGCAGCAACGCCGGTCACCGCGCTGTGTTCTCCGACGCCGCCCTCGAGCTTGGCCACGAGCTGGTACGCGGCGCAATGCCAAGATCATTGCTCCAGTCCTTAGACCCCCTTAGTTTGCGCTGCGATCCCCCCGGCCGCGTCAAAATTCGATCTTAGCCCGCCCGGGACGCGCGCGCGGAGTGGCTTGCCACCGTCAGATTCTTGTGTTCTCAGTTTCTTGGGTTTTGCCGTTTCATGTTGGGGTTTGTGGGGTTCCTTTTGTAGGTGAGGAGGGGCGTCGGTTTGGTTTACGGCGGTGGCAGCGTCGGCTTGATGGGTTTGATCGCGCAGACGGTTCTTGACGGTGGCTGCCATGTCTTTGGGTACATGCTGCACTTGGAAATTTTTGTCTCTGTTCAATTGTATTGCTGTTGCTATCTTTCTGTCTGATGTATGGTGTGTTGGTGTTCTTGGTTGATTTATTTGCAGGGTGATCCCAAGAGCTCTCATGCCTCTTGAGGTATGTAATTTCTTTAATTTTTCTTTGTGCATGTGTTGGTATCATTGTATCAATGGTTGTAGTCTTGTAGGCGCAAAAGGATTGATTGCTATATTGTTGTTTACTTCTAGACTTCTTCTAATCTAGCATTTAATTGGTTTATTAGAGAGGACACTGTAGCCTAGTTTCTAGTAATTGATTTATTGGGGAGTAGAGTCTATGACGTAGTGCAGAATGACTCGGCGTTCAGACGAGTCTTTTTTATTGTTTAAACCAATGCACGGTCTGCCAATCAGTGTGTGTTATGAAATTTTATTACAAAGTTTATTCATACATCATACATGTATAAACTATGTAGTGCTTTCACTAGTGGTAACCATTTGATTCCTGTGGTGTGTTGGTTCGAATTGATTCACCTTTGCAGCTTTGCTTGTGGGGTTAGAAAGAGGTGATCACTTAGGAGCTAGAAATAGAATTTAGGGGGGGAAGAGCATCCTATGAACTTAGACCTGTACAACTTGGAATTCTAAATTTTCCCACTGGCTGGATGTAATAATAGAAGGTGTAACTGGTCAAGAGGACATCACAAGTTGAGAGAAAAAAGTAAGACCAATAGGGAATTCAGTTAATAAAGTTGAAAACTGAACACATGGAGTTAGGGACCAGGCAAAGGTAATAATATAGCGTTATAGCATACTCCTTTAGGGTACATATATCAACGTGAACTTCAATTGTATTTTTATAGGTATTTCCTGTTGTGAAAAGGTTGATATATATTTGGCGAATGGAGCTAGGATGAGTGTGATACTAGTAATTGACATGTAAACATACCATGAATTCTCTCTGCAGATATCAGGTGAAAGTGTAGGAGAAGTAAAGGTGGTTGCTGACATGCATGAGAGGAAAGCTGAGATGGCACGACAATCTGATGCTTTCGTTGCTCTTCCTGGTCTCCACTGTACTTAAGATTATTCTCACTTCCACTATTGAATGTGCTAATGTTTCAATCCAGCATGCTTACTTGACAACTTCCTGCACATCAGGAGGGTATGGTACAATGGAAGAGTTGTTAGAGATGATAACATGGTCACAGCTCGGAATCCATGACAAACCTGTGGGTGTTGGTATATGGGCTATGACAAGCAAGTCTGTACTCTAACTAATCAAGGTTACTGATAATCATTGACTTAACTACAGGTTGGATTGCTAAATGTTGATGGTTACTATGACCCATTGCTTGCATTGTTTGATAAGGGTGCAGCAGAAGGCTTTATTAAGCCTGATTGCAGACAAATTATCGTTTCAGCACCGACTGCCAGTGAATTGCTGACAAAGATGGAGGTGAATTAACCACACAATCTATTTCTAATAGCAATCCTTTAGTTTAGTACTTAGGTTCATTAACAGACTAAAGAACTAATTTTGCTGTCCCAATAATCTTGTTGTTTTCTTAATGTTCAGACATACACTCGGTCACACAGGGAGGTAGCCCCAAGAACGAGCTGGGAGATGTCAGAACTGGGTTATGGAAAAGCACCACAGCCCTAGCATATGAATTGATTCACAAAATGACATGGTTCCTTGAGATCTATGTCTCTTCGGTTTTCTTTTTATGGTTGCTATGCTGTAATCTGCCTGTCCAATTGTTACATACATTAACATTCTCTGGTAGAGAATTAAAAATTTGTATCTGCTACTCTTTTGCATACATATTTGTAATCAAGGTTCCAAAAAAACAGTGAGAATTGGCTGGTAACCGGTAGTAATTGGTCAAATCAGTGAGGGATGGGATATCAAATTTTGGCCAGTTTTAAGACTGAGTTATAACCGATTTACATCGATTTAATCATATTTGGGCCGATTTATTATCAATTTAATCCAAGTTAGGCTGATTCTATTGTGATTTAGTCTGCTACTCAATATGCCTTCTTAAGTTATGTGAAGTATATATAATGCAACCCCATTTTGGGTGCTACTATGCCAACTCCAAATGTGGATCATTGGATGAGAATCGAGTCGTCCAGTGGAATGGTGGGATGCATTATGGCCATCTTCCCCGAACCACATCTGACCACCCTCCTCGGTCTAAATCTAGGGTTCCTCACCTCCTTCCTCAACCTCACTCCCACTACACCATCGCGGCCCCTCGACATTCCACCATGCCTACGCCTACACCGCCCCCTCCACCTCCACCTCCACGACACCGGTTCGGCCTTGGCCCTCCCTACCTCCATCGGCCCCGACACGACCTCACTGTCCCGTCACCTGGCCCCCTGCCTCCACAATGTTTTTAGCAACATTCATGAACAAAAGCACAATTTACCTTCCTGTTAACTACAAAACATAATAACTGACCATGTAGTGCGCTCAACACAATTTACCTTTCAGAACATTACAACTGACCTCATACTTCTCCATTTAACATCCATGAACCCTACAACTGACTTACAAAACATATCACAATTCATATTGTCACAGAACATCTTACAGAAGATTTTAGGTTAACAGATCACAATTCACATTTCACATTTTCAGGTGAAAAAACATCAAAAAAGCTGCTTCAACTTCAACTAGAAGGGAATTTCACTTGCTTCAACAAGCTGGAATTTTGACCTCAACCATCTGAGGCCCAGATGAGGCGATGAGGTTGGTGATAGAGGCAGAGGTGGCCGGCCGGGCCGGCGAGGTCGAGTGGAGGCAGAGGCGGCTGGGGCATGTGGTCAGGCAATGGAGGCGGAGGTGGAGGTAGCCGGACCCTAAATTTAGTTCATGGAGGAGGGAGATCAGATGTGGTTTGGAGGTGGTGGCCAAAATGGGGTAAATTCTAACTTAATTAGGTTTCTTTTTTTTAAAAAAAAAATCAGCAACAACAACATCCCACCATTCCGCCTAGATCCAGCCATTTGATTCTCATCCAACGGTCCAAACTTGGTGTTAGTACATGAACACCCAATATGTTTCCATTTTAAAGTTAGTACAAAACATATCTAGATATTTGTCTTAAGATGTCTTGCACGTTAGTTCATGAGACTTCTAGATTAGGATGGTTTTGGAAGAAAACCTAAAAGTTTAATATCTATATATAACAATTTTTTTTGTTGTAGTGTCTAAGATCATGACAGATTGCAAAGATTCAATGTTAATGTACATATATAAATTAAGATGCTTTGCTTTTATTCAAAACATAGCCATGAAATAGCTAAGCAATGTCATGTATGCGTATGGTATGCCTAAGAAGTGTTAACACGCCTAGCCATTAAAGAGTTCTTGCATGCATTGTGTCGTACTAAAGAGTTGTGTTTTCTTTCTTTCCCTTTTTTTTTTTTTGTACTTGCAGTCTTTCAGATAATTCATGTTATGCTTAATACTTGTTTTTCGTTGTCTCATACGCACATTCAAGACTGCATCTAGAATTTGAAAAATAACATTCAAGTTGTCAGGCTACTTAGGAAGGCTATTTCTTTAATTACGCTCATGTCACGCTGTCGTGTCGTGCACCATATTACCGAGTTGGTTGGCAATATTAACTTTTAGTTACACGCAATTTCTATTGCCTCATTACATAATAGATAAATACATAATGGTTGTAGATTACTGAAATAAACTAACACGTCATCTATATTTTGCAAGACATTTCAATGAATAAGTTGACAAACTTATCTGCGATTCACATATATGTCAAGCCTGCTGTCCGTCTCCTCAAATGTTTAATGAATTCATGCAACAAATTGATTGTATCTTCAATAATTGAGCACCAATTCATTACAGAGAGGTGCTGTTAACCAGGAACCGCCTAGGTGGATGATTGTTTCCCTACAATATGATGATGATTCATATGTGCTTTATTCGCATCAACAAGATCAATAGTTAATCATTAACACTCCTTATAGAGATGGGAAATAAACCGTCTGAAGGTTTGACGTGTTTCCTTAGCTTGTATGTTTATTACGGGTTTCTCATAGGACAAAGTGTTTCCCTAATATTTTACTTCTATTTTTGTATGACTCGCAAAACTCAAGTTGGGCTTCCTATAGAATAGATGTTGCTCTTTATTGTGGTGGCTGTATTCTTTTAACTACAAGAACTACTTAGTTTATTGGTGTTACCCGAATTATTTCTGCATGACTCAACTAGTTGGCTCAATACTGTTTGTGTATGACTCGCAAGAGTCCAGTTGGTTTCCATCTATGAATTTTAAAGACTTTGAATAGCATTCTTCAAAGCATTATAATAGCATTGTTGCATACTTGCAGTGTTTCCTCCATCTTCCTCCAAATCATTTGAATTGCATGACAACCCCGTCCCACATAAATCATATCGGTAGTGATTGATTGGTTATATAAATTTAACCTGATTTAGTAAGATAAATTTATACTCATTTAGTTTGGACAAGATGATGAAATGCAATTAGATGTTGATTGGTTGAATGAGGTGTCAATTGAGATGCCTGTTGTTTAGTTGGTTGCAAAAGTAATTCAAGTGTTCCTTAATTAGTCTTTATTGCACTTCAAGTAGTCTCAATCTTAATACTTTTTCCATTGCAAAATATAAAGCATGTTTTGCCTAGATAAAGATTAAGAAAGTTCGAGATACAAGAGAACATTGAGTAAAAATGATTAAAGTGTTCTCATTTATAAATGTCTTAAAAATGAGAGAGAATGCTAGTATTAGTGATTAGTTATAAATTGTAGAGAGTAAAGTAAACAAGATAGAATAGAAAAAATAATAATAAATTTATATGAATGTTTTATATTTTATAATAAGATTAAAAAATTATGTCTTATATTATTTAACAATAGAAGTATTATATATCTTAAAACCCCTGATATGTATTTTATCACTTCCTTGATAATGTCACTGAGTGAGTGTAACTTGTTTTCCTCAATCCTCATGTAGCCCCTAGCCAAACCCAGCCCTCAATCTTTTTTTAATGCTCCATCCTATCTCGTCGGTCAAGTTCAACCAACCAAAGATACCCTTTGCAAAGATGTTGTACCATCCAAACTTCATCTCTCTGTACTTCACTCCTGGACTACCAATAAGAAAGAATAAGGGTTTTGTTAATGGGTAAGTATATATTTTCTTTTTTTATTTTGCATGCAATTTTCTTTATTATTAGATCAAATTTCTCATTTTAAATTTAATCTTTTAGAATTCACCTAACTCTTTATTTAACTTTTTTGACTATAAGTGCTCGATGACAGTCAAAGACAGGATGGTGAGGCCGCGATGCTGTTACTAGTAGTGGGTGGTAGTAGTGGATGATGGCAGTTGGTGGGGAGACAAACATGGAAGAGGAGGTGTTGAGGCTGCGATGCGGTAAAGTGATAGAAGCGTCATTGATTGTGGGTTGTGGGGGAGGAAGACGCGGGAGGAGGCGGTGGCAACAAGAGATGGGCGAGAGGCAGTAGAAGGGAGGGGGGATGAAAGGTGAAAATTAAATCTAATTTTAGATATATAATATTGTTGATATAAATTTCTACAAGACAACATTCCAGATAGGTTCAAAAATAATTGTATCTTTCCAACAATGTTTCTCCCACAATATTTTATAAACATGGTGTTTTATTGATGATCATATGGTGCCTTTCCAGCATTGTCTCCTACATTCTACATCCGGAGAAGGATCCTCAACGATCCGTTTGATTCGTGAAGTTCATGGCGAGCCTCTGCCGCCCACTTGATTGAAAAGACATGACCATGAGTCATGCAGGTTATCATTTTTAATTAGGTTTATATGTTGGCTACACATCATAACTCTATAAATAAAATAAAAAAAAACTAATTTCATACCACTTAAAACAAACCATTTCAACAACAAAATACCACTCAAATATCTCGTGACAATAAAATAACATTCAAAATTTACACAATTGAGTCACAGAAATTAATTTGAACCGTTTTGGCCCTCTTCTTCCTCCGTGGCGCGCAACATGGTGGCTGGCAAGCAATGGTTGCCGCGAGATAGCAGTGTTTCAAAGCAGAAGAGCTCATGATATTGCAGGAGGAGTTCACTAGTGCTGGTGATGGCAAAAGAGCTTACAGGGCAAAGAAGCTTGCAGCTGATATATATCTCATAGTGATAGCACAGGAGTTCGCAGCTCGCAGCACTATAGATCTCATAGCGGCGGCGGAGGAATTCGCACATCTCGCAACAGTGTTGGTAGCGTCGGGCAAAGGAAAAAGGAGTTGGTGGCGAGGGAAGAAGAGGTTGCCAACAGCAATAGAGGAAGGAGACGAGGCCACGAGGGTAAAGTTGAAATTTTTAAATTTTTGTAAACAAAAACTATAATGGAAGTTGACAAAATTAATAAAAACACTAACAATGTAACCTTTTGGTAGTATTTTACTAATTTAGAATATTTGACTGTAGACTTGAGCGACATGAGCATCTTCAGGCTAAAACCGAGTTTAGACCACACCAACAAAAAGCATGATTCTATAACACAGGTTCAAAATCGGCCCAACGTAAGCCCAATAAACAATTGCACTGACCAGATTTACGCCGAAATCAAACCAAGCCGAGCAAGTTTTTATCAAACCACCGTCAAAAAATCTGGATGAACCAAGTTTGGATCAGCCTTTGGTGTGTGAGGCCCAAGTTCAACCTTAACCTCAGGCTGAATTCGGCCAAACCGTCTCAGGCGGGTCAAACGAGCCAAAAATTACTCAAACATATTTTACTAAAATGATAGTATGAAAGTAAATTTTTCAAAGGAATAAAGAAAACAAAAAAAATGAGGAGGTATGAGAGTTAAAACCCATGATATTCCTTTGCTTTGCGTGAACACACCATCCGGTTGCATGTGAGTGCAAAAAGCGAAAAAACAAAAACTATGCAAGATCACCGTTTTGAGTATCCAACCAGTCCTATAACTACACCCAAAAAGAAAAAAGGTTCATCCATAAAACCATACAAATATACAATCCAACCATAATCTTTTGGGACTATTAGTAGTAATTTTTTCCAATGAAAAAATGAAAAAAAATAAAATCTACATGCTCAAACTCAAGTTTTCCAAATACAAGTTCAAGTATCACAAGTTGTACTTGGTTGTCTCAAGATTTAGTGAATGGAGATGGGCGTACCAGATGAAACAGAAATAATAAAAGACTGATGAAACTCCATAGGAGCCAGAAGGACCAACTATACTGACATTTACAGACCGGAGACATTAATTATGAAAATCTAAATTTCATGACACCTCAGAGGCTCAGACCAACCACTTATATACCTTGTCCAGAGGAATATCTGGTAAAGCACTTCACACCATTCTCCTAAAATTCATCTCCTGTGATCCAAAACTCAGCAGGAGACGCTGTGCTTACCTCCAGATTATAATTTTACGAGGCACATGTAAAATTCTTGCAGCTGCTCCCCCATCGGTGCTCCTAGTACTGAACCCCCTCATCACCATCAAAATTAAGACCTTCCATACCTTTGAGAGCAGACTCATAGTTCTTAACGTTCGACGAGTGACGACCTGAGGACGAACGCTTTGGTTCTGCAGAATTGACTGGTGAACTTCTTTGAGGGCCTGAGACTCTACGAAATGCCCCAGGGCTGGCATCGGTAGTACGTGTTCGTGAAGGCTCATAAGTATCAGTGGCCACCACATCCCGGCTACTTGAAAGAGCAGCTCTCCTTGAAGATCCACTTGACCGTCCCAAAAAATTTGAACCAGACATCTGATAAATAGAAGCCTCTAAAGTCAGTAATTGCATTGAAACGAGAAGCAATATGTGGTGTTCAATTTTCAAATCGTAGATTGTTAATTATGCTGTAAGATGCAAACCATTTGTGAAAGAATATCACAAATCCAGTCAACGTTTTGCTTTTTTTTTTCCAGATGCAATAACATCAGATAATATGATTTGAGCCATCAATAACAAAACACCAAAGTAATACATCACTGAAAACCAATCAGATAAATAAGGTCAAACAAAATCATAGTAGTGTCTCACAGAAAAAATAAAACTTGCTTGGGGTCAGAGAAAGCAAGAAACCACTGGTTCAGGATTTTCTGGGAGGGCAGCAATTTGACAAATCAGATCTACATGATACTGTTAGGGATGGAAACGGAGCCGGGTCGGGTTCAACCCGGCTCCGGATCCGAACGGAGCCGGATGCGGATTTGAAAACTCAGATCCGACCCGGGTTCGGATGCGGATGCGGATGTAGCTTTTTTGAAAATTCTGGATGCGGATACGGAGTCGGATTTTACTAAAATATACCGGATACGGATGCGGATACGGGTTCAACCCGGATCCATATAACATATATAATATTATATCAGTGACAGTGCCTCCGCCTCCGCCGACGCGCCTTCGCCGCCGCATCCAGCCGCCGCCTCCTCGGCCTCCGCGCCTGCGCCCCCGCATCCAGTCGCCGCCGCCGCCTCCTCCTCGGCCTCTGCCGCAGCCGCCTTCGCCCCCTCGACCAGCCGCCGCCGCGCCTGCGCCCCCATGTCCAGCCGCCGCCGCGCCTACGCCCCCACGTCCAGCCGCCGCCTCCCCTGTGCCCCCACGTCCAGCCGCCTCCGCCCCCGCGTCTAACCGCCACCGCAGTGAGGATTAAACAGCTTGGTACTAGAGGGTACATGCGTGCCTCACGAAAGGTCTAGATTCTAGAAGTTTGCCGTGGTGGTTTATTAATTGAGTTTTATGAAATAAATTACTTTGTATTTACATGAGTAAATCCGCATCCTCAGTTTGACCTTATAAAAAAAAGAGAAAAATTTTTTAGGTGACGTTGCGAGATATTATAATATTACACCTAATGTAAGATAAAAATTATGAGTACTATTTGCATACTTCCGCCTCCAGTCGCCGCTGCCTCCGCCGCCAGACGAATCCTCCTTAGCTCCGCCCTCCGCCGTCGGATGAGTCCTCTTCGACTCCGAATCCCTGGCTTCCATCGTATGAATCCCACCGAATTTGTACTAGGCTTAGTGTTTAGGAACTGTATGTGATTAAATTCACCATCTTTGAACTCTATTCGTATCAAATTGCCAAACAAAACCTAGTGTTTAGGAACTGGATACAATAACTCCTATTCTGCATGTGATTGCCAATTGGTGGTGGATGTTTATGGTGTTCTGAGAGTTATTCTTTTGTCTGTGGTGAACTTATGATATTATCAGGTCTATCCGTGTCCGTATCCGCTCCGAATCCGTTTAATATCCGTGTCTGTATTCGCTCCGAATCCATTTAATACCCTTGTCCGTATCCGCAAAATATCCGCTCCGTATCCGTATCCGCATCCGTATCCGGAACAAAGATGCGGATGCGGATATGGATTTAGTACTATCCGACCCGAATCCGCTCCGTTTCCACCCCTAGATACTGTGTTATGGTTAATTTTTACCATTCTGGCCGGTTTTTATGTTGTTCTTCACAAAAAGACATTCCACGGTATCATTTAAAAAACAGAAAAGAATAATAACTTGTCATTCTGCTCTGTTTTCACCCAAAACTGAGTACCTGGCAGGGAACTAGCATAACTGACCAAAAAACCTGTACCAAAACAGTTCTTCCAACATTTGTGATGTGCCTGTGTGTTGAGACCAAACTTTCAATCTAATGCCCCAACAACCAGAGCGTTATGCCCTTATAGTGACTCCTTAAAAAAATTCACATTTCCCAGCCATCCTTGATAAGATCAGTTTGGTCAGATGCTAAACTTAACCTCTACTGCAGTGATTAAAGGCGTATGTGACACTAAATGGCTATACTGCAGGGAACTAGCATAACTGACCAAAAAACCTGTACCAAAACAGTTCTTCCAACATTTGTGATGTGCCTGTGTGTTGAGACCAAACTTTCATTCTAATGCCCCAACAACCATAGCGTTATGCCCTCATAGTGACTCCTTAAAAAAATTCACATTTCCCAGCCATCCTTGATAAGATCAGTTTGGTCAGATGCTAAACTTAACCTCTACTGCAGTGATTAAAGGCGTATGTGACACTAAATGGCTATACTGGGGCTCAATAAAAGCACATGCCAATATAATTTGGTTTGGAATAGATACTGATATTTCAATGCTGCATCTTCATTTCATAACATAATTGTGCCATGAACAAACTATTGAGAATCACAACCAAAGCCTAACAGAAGGAAGACACATTTATTGAATACAGTTAAACAAAACTATCTCATAATACCCATCCCCTTTTAAATTCCTATATTTATGTGGTTCTTTTAAGGTAAAGTGGCTGGACAACATTGTCTGCAGTCACCACTAGAAATAATGAAAAATTATATCTGCCTAATCTTGCAATATCCTTAACCATGTCCTATGCCCAATATACGAAAACAATGAAGAGAACTCACCATAGCATCCTTAGAAACAGAAGCATCATTTCCTACAGGAGCTTTCTGCTTAGACAAAGTCCCCACGCTTGCAACAGGGGGTGGCGCACGACGTCGATCCATTGATGACCAACCACTAGTCCTCCCTTCCTCAGCACCTAAACAACAAGCAATGCATAAATGAACATAGCTCAGGGAAAACCAACTCATTACTAGAAACAAAATGTTCACAGAGCAAGAAAAGAAAATCTATTGACACGGAAAAGGCAAAAAAGATCACTTACGAGATTGCCTGTCATTCTGTAATACAGGTGCCAAACTAGAAGGTCCAGCACCATGGCCCTGTTACATAGGTAAAGCATCAGCAAATAACCCCAGATATTGCTACGTAAAGTATTTTTGGGGGATGGTTGCAGGGTGAGACACACCGCAGTGCGGGGTGGAGCACTTGCAATTTGAGATTGCTGGTATTTCAGTATTGTCCAGTCAAACACGTAATCAAACTGAAAACCTGCAAAGCAGAACTCCAATTATGAACTATTGACTGCAAGGCTTATTTTGTATAATTTTGGATGTCTGGTATTTTAAGAATGAGTAAAGCATGTGTGAAGAGTGAAGACTAATATTTCCTGGGCTTCTTTCAAGAATGGAAAGGAAACTAGTATTTCCTTGACTTATTTATTTAAGTATGGAGAGAAAAGCAGTATTTCCTGGATTTTTTCAAGTATGGAAAGAAAACTACCTTCCCGGATGAAAAGATCTCGGAATAATCGCTTAAGGTAAGAATAATCAGGCTTGTCATCAAACCGCAGTGAGCGGCAATAATGGAAATACGACGCGAATTCAGTAGGATACCCGCGACACAGAGCCTGAAATAATTCAAAAACATTGGAACCAAGTCAACCAACATACATATACATCACAAAATGCCAATTCCCATTTTGGATGTAACTAGTATTAGTAAGGCACCTCAATTGATGTCGCAACTTTTTTCTCACTAATTTTCTCATACTTTTGCTTCTTTGTTCCTGCTTTCAAACCCTGCCAAGGAAGGCTGAAAAGAAAACAATGTTACACCTGAAACATAAATGCATAGCAGAATTAAAGATCAACCAATAAAATTCACCTTCCCCTCAGGAAGTACATAAGTACATATCCAAGAGATTCCAAATCATCTCTTCGGCTTTGTTCTTGCCATAAAAAAAGAGCAAACCAAAAATAATAGTCAGAACACAATTGTGCAGGGCAAGGATACATTACACTCCATTTGACATCGGAAAGTAGAAGCAGATGGAAGTTTTGGGTTTAGTATAAGCAAAACTGAAATTCATGGGCATTTGCTACAAGTTATAAAAAAAAAAGAAAAGCATGAACTGGGACTGTATCAAATCCTCACCAATGCCAAGATGGGTGTTCACACTCGCATATCTTGCTGTCCCAGTCAAGTTCTTGTTCTCTCTGCAGCAGTGACTAGCAAGTAAGAATTCACGGGGAAGTAGCTCACAAACAAAAAGAAGGTAACAACAAGATTCTCATATCAATGATCAATTCTTGATGAGACAACCAAGAAAACACAACTTGATGTGACCTGGCAGCATGACTACTTTTTTTTTTGGGGGGGGTGGGAGGGATTTTTTTTTATGCCATTACAAAATTTGAATATTTTGTATTTGCTCTCTGGATGCGAGGTTAACATGTGGATCTGAGTCTACCTTGTTAGTCTTACAAACTACAATTTAGAACTTTTGTAATGGCACGGAAGAAATTTTCCCTTTTTTGTTCATTCCCTTAACTCAAAACCAAGATATGAGTATGAAACTGGTAAACAGGTACTACTACCTCCCAGGTAGGTCTTATGTCTTCAGACACACACTTGAATTAACTTAGAATTAGTCCAAGAAATCATAGAATAGAAAACAGCAACTTCATGGTACCTATATGGGATGTGCTGGTGTGTTGAGGTATCCCTGTATTTCTTGGCAAGGCCGAAATCTATAATGTAGACCTGAAAAGGAACATACAGAGCAACAGAAGAGGTGAATAAACCAAAAACACAATTATATGAATAGAAAAATTAAGCACCTACTGGAACAACCTTTTTGCTCACCTGATTAGCTCGCCTACCAAGACCCATGAGGAAATTATCTGGCTTAATGTCTCGATGCAGAAAAGACTTGGAATGTACAAATTCAACTCGATTGATCTACAAGGGGAAAGAGCATATAAATCTCATGATACGAGCAATTTAGCAGTTCACAACTAAGAATGGGAACAATATGCAAAACTAAAACAAATGTAATTTTGAGTTTGTGACGAGGTGATTTGACAATATATTTGGAACAACAATAATGTGTTCATTGGGACATGTTTGGCTAGAAAGCCAAGTTTGTGATGTTTTGAACTTGTTTCGAGTTTGGAATTGCTCCTGTTCTCCATGTTATTTTATGTTTGCATGAGCTACTATGGTTTGTTGGTGTGCCTCGCAGGTATCTCAGAGTGCACGCATTGTGTTCGGGAGCAGAAGGCAAGATTGCTGTAAATCAAGTGGTTTTGATGAAATCTCATGCATAGGCTGAACATAGAGATGAATGGAGATGAGGTCGTCAGGGAACAACATTGAGTAGCTTCCAAGGATCTTGTTCTCCCAAGCTCTATGCCAGGTGTGCAACAGTGCAGAACTAAGCTATTGCTAGGTGTACATGGATAAGATTGGGTTGATCATGAGACAACTGCGTCCATGCTATGGTCTGATGATTGATTTTGGTACATAAGACTAGTGTGCATAGATCAACCATTAATTGGGAATTTTCCCTTCGTATTGGATACGAAAGAAACCATATACTAGAGTTCGTTGGTTTGCATGCTCCATGGCTTAAGTTCTGGGTATTTGTTTCCGACTCCACCAAGAAGGCCGAATGTCAGGGCTGTTAGGATACAAGTACGTGCCCAATAAATAGGGTGGTGCATCCATAACTTGGAGCATCAATTCATTAGGTTAGAAGACATTGAAGCAAATCATCCTTTAGAGATATAAAATTTTAGAGAAAATTTTAGGGTTTTATAGAGATTTGATCTAGTTGAAATCTTGAGATGTGAAGGTGTGACTTGAGGCCTACTTTGATCATCAAAAAGGTTTCCTTTTTTTTTTGTGTTTTCTTGGAGGTTTTTTTTTTTAAAAAAAAAACTGTACACCAATCCACCCCCATCCCACTCCTTGGAGCACATCGATCCTACTTTCAATTGTTACAACTTACATGAAAAGTAGAACATAAAGGGAAGAAGAAAGGCTGTGGGTGTGATGCGGCGCCTCAAAATGTCACAAAAGTGCAGCAGAAATAGACAAATTCATAGATTTGATTCCTTGTACGTAGAAATAAATGTGTCAAAGCTTTGGTAAAAAAGAAAGTTAAATATTTGGAGTATGTACCATCTGATCAGCCAGCATAAGTACAGTCTTGAGAGATAATTTTCTGCTGCAAAAATTAAATAGATCCTCCAAGCTTGGTCCTAGCAAATCCATAACCAAGACATTATAATCTCCTTCTACACCAAACCATCTCACATTTGGGATTCCAGCTGCAACAACAAAGCTAGTTAAACTACTTGTTCTATCACAATCCTTACAGTACAAAGAAAGATGCAAGGTCAAGAATTCTGTACTTCCTCCTTGCAAAATCCTGTAAATCTTTGATTCATAGAGCAACTGAGGATGCTTTGTCTTCACATTTTCCTGCAAAGAGAAATAAAGCATACAATGAACTGTCAACTTAATAGAGCTCATATTAGAAATCAAGGGGAATTACCTAGCACTCACTCAATAATTCCAAAGCAACAAGCCACTACCATGCAAATTTGTATCTATTGGGAATGTCCATCAATTTTGGTAGTTCCATGGTATATATTACAAAAACATATAGTTGGCTTAGCAGTCCCATATTTAGTAGAACCAGGAGTTAGGAAGTTGCTGACTCAATTGTGTTGAGCGTTCAAAAGAAAATAGTTCCTAAAAAAGATCTTAGTGCAACATATTATGCTTAATTCATGGAAAATTTCAGAGCGCATATAACAGTTCAGAAAGTAACTACAATCCACTGAGAGAATCCTGTTGTATTATAGCTTATCACCTTGACCACTTTCAATATTGATCCTCCTCCTTGAACCCCACATTTATAAGATTCTTATTAGCATTCATATTGTAATGAAAATTCAAAGATTGACATGCCGGATCTATTCTGCTACATACTTAGATTACTTCTTCACAGTATCAGATTATGGTATATGTTGCGTTCATAGGTGAACATATCTGCTCGTGGCATCATTGTAAAAACATTTCTCACTATGTCCATAGCTTTATCATGTTTTGCCAAAATCAGACAAGTCAAACAAAACAACACTCGTATAAAACAAAACAAAGAAAATGCAAACAAACAGAGGTAGAGAGGACTATAGAAGGAAAGAAAACAGGGGGTTCTGGGGATCACAAGTCATGGCTGTGTGTGAGGGGTGATGAGGAAACACTGACATCAGCTTGAACTAAACATGCAGTGGTTTGAGCTACTACTAGAGGTCAAAAACCCGACGAACAGCAAAACACGGACTAAAATAGTAAGGACTTCTCAGCAAAAGAAAACGAAAAGTTCACTGAAATCACCTAAAACACGCACCAGCCAAGAAATCAACAGGGTCCACTTAAGCTGCATGAACCAACTAGCTACTCGAAAAGACCAATCCATTCGGGAACCAGAGCAACTAATCCCAGTAAGACTCGAATACAGCATCTCTTCCTCCTAAACCAACTTGAGACAAAACATGGGTGGTTTGAGCTACTCTCAGAGGTCAAAAGACCCTAGGTAAAGCAAGACACAGACTAAAATAGTAAGCCTACTTCACAGCATAAGAAAACGAGAAATTTAACAAAGATCCAAGCAACTAATCCGTAGAAGATGACCACACACCAGCTTAATCGCGACCTCCTCGTTCGTCTGGATATTAGTTCCTACACAAACAATAAGAAGAGCATTATCAGAAACCGATCAAAAAAAATAGCCCAAAAAAAACCAAATTTTTTCAGCACCAGCAATCCGTACCGAGATAGATCTCCCCGAACGAGCCGCTCCCGATCTTGCGTCCGAGCCGGTACTTGTTCCCAACTCGCGGCTCCATCGAGTGCCCCAAAATATCACCGAAGCTTGAACTCTCAAAAACCACCAAAAAATCGCCGGGAAAAAAAAGCTAAAAACACGCTTTTTCCGGCGATCTAGTGGCGGAAGCTCAGATCGGCGGTGGAGTGGGGTTTGGGGGATCTGGGGATTGGAGGCTTGTGCTATCTGGGGTTCGTGAGAGGTGAAGAGGAGGAGGAAGCCATGGCTGTGTGTGTGTGAGCACACACGCTTCGTTTAGTTTTTTTTTTTTTTTTAGGTGTTTGAGATGGAGACGAAGGAAGCGAGGTGGAGAAAAGAAAAAGAGGAGAACGACATTTCAATTCTATCTATTGGGCTTTTCTTCTCTCTCTCTCTCTCTCTCTCTCTTCCCCTTCCCCTCCTCCCCCCCCCCCCACCCCCCCCCCGTTTTCTTCTAGGTTTTTGCTTGGTGTACTCCTGGGTTTATTAGTAGACACGAGAGAGAATACAATAACAAATAGATATTTTACTAGATTTGAGTTAATCTGTTAATCTGTAATGAGCATGGCATTTCTAATGGTTTAATGGTTGGAGCCTCTCTAAAGTAGTCAAGACAGGACACACCCTCCCTTTACGTCATGACTCGAATTTTTTTGTTGAAATAATAAAAAAATTATAAAAATAACCCATACTTTCAGTCTTTTTATGATTTTGATTTATCACGTAAATATCTTGTGATTCAGACCCACAATTGGACGATTATCACACTACAAATGATGTAAACCTCCTTGTCACAACTCTAAGTCATAACAAACCGCCTCTCATGACTCTGAATCGTGACAAATTGATTCTTGAATTTATCGATTGCAACTATATTTTAAGATAATTGAATTGGAAAAATCGGATTTGTGTAAAGGAGTGAGAGGAATTACTGTTTTTTTTATTAAGAAAGAGATGAATGAGGGTGTAAAGGGGGAGGAGACTAAAGCCAAAGTAGGGGCCAAACCTATTTGTCAAGACTCGGATCATGAGAGACGGTTTGTTGCAAAGCCGCAACAAGAAGGTTTCAACAATCGTAGTACGACAGCTGTCTTGTCACAAGTCCGAGCAGTGAGATACTTACGTAGCAGCTCAAAATGGCAAAAAAGAAAAAAAAGTGAGAGTTATTTTCATAATTTTCTATTTTAGGTTATTTCAACAAAAAATTCTCTTTACTCGTGTAGGACTCATCCCCTCCCTCGTATGTGAGACCTACCACAAGACACACAACTAGCTACTACCCACCTTGGAGCTAATGTCATAAGGTGGAGTCCAACGCCACTATTTTCACCGATGCCTAAGAGAAAAAATATTTTTTTATTTCACGCGAAAGAAAAGAGCTGCCTTGCGAGGCAATAGGCGCTTCGGAATTTTTTTTCTTTTTTTATCAACTGCCTTCTCGATTTATGTTTGAGTCATTTTTTAATTATTTATCTCTCTTCTAGCAAATAAACAAATATATTTGTTATTTTCTCTCTCCTCTAAGCACCTCCTAAAAACCAACCCATTAGAACAGTAAGTATTTCGAGTGATAATTTGCACATGTGACAAAGAATAATTTATTGAGAATTTTTTTAAAATACCTTGCGTATTGAACTTAAACAAAGAGGTTGTGACGCCTCCCTTTTCCACTAGAAAAAAAAATTTTAATTTCTCTCTCGTTTCCAAGCCGCGGCTTATCTCTTTATTAAATATGTCCTAATATTTCTCTAGTATGGGAGAATTTTGTGGTCTCTTTTTTATTATTATTATTTCACGGTAATTATATAGGGAGTAACCTTAGACATGAAGCATGGGCGAAAAATATTGCTCGGTATCATGTCACATATAGTGCTAATATAGTTTATTTATGGGGCTAAGATCAGCGTTGGTGGTACTTTTTTTTTTTTTCATTTGTAAATTGTTGGAGTTTTCTTACTTCATGATGTCTTGGTTGCGATTGACTAGGAGGTTATTTCTTGTTAGATTAATGGTGAAGCGTTTGTCATCAAATTATCTATTCTACGGTATAGAGACTTAAGTTAGGAAGGCCGAATTTATTATTATGACACCAGAGGTATATATATAATACATCTATGTAGGTAGTGTTTAGGTGTGTTTAGTTGAATCTTTCTAGATTATCTACCAATCTAAAGTAATTTTGTAAGGTATCCGATAGAATTATATTGTATTTTTGTGTTATACTGCAAGATGCGATAATTATAGAAGATTTTTGATAGAAACTTAAGGTGGAAGCATGCTCTTAGATTGGAGAATAATTCCTTAAAGCAATATCAATATGTGATGAAGCAAACTCTAAGTGTAAAGAATAGCTAAGAGCTCTGTATAATACAAGTGAATGTATTAGATTTTAATACTGTAACTTTATTCTTTTACAAATAAAAGGAAGAAACAGAAAGCACATCCATGGATACTAGTTCCGTTCCACATTAGTGACATGCTGTTTAAACAAGAAAGCACTTACCAAGGATCCAAGTTTGTGAAGAAACTACAAACTATTGCTTTGTACTTTGTAATCATCATGTGGCCAAGAAAAAGAATTGAATTTCGCGTCAAAAGCTTCATGGTAACAAAGTTTTGATGTATTTTTAGCGAACAAGTATACAATTTATAGAGCTAATGATATATCTATATAACAAATAAGTAAATTACATCATTGATCCTCCTATAGCATAAGAAGTCCGCACCCAAGAATTTTTAATCCACATCTTCGACTGCATTCTGGTGGAACTCTCAACTTTTGTGTTGAACTGTCATAACTCCTCCAATTCAGAAAACTCGTCTTTGTCATATGCAACTGATCCGTCATCAGACACGACAACATTGACTTTAGGACCTTGGTGCCTACCACCACGTTCTCTACCTCGGCCTCTACCACATCCTCCACCACCCCTGTCATGCCCAAAATCGCGTGATTGTGGGCAATTCCAGCTAATGTGGTCAATCTTCCCGCAAGTAAAGCACTTGCGGTGATCTGCAATAGTCAACGCAGATCTAATAGGAGGTGGTAGGGTACCCGATGTCATGATTCGTAACCGGATCTCCTCCATCATTATAGCAGTAAATGCCTCCTCCATGGTGGGGAGATACGGCTGATGGCAAATGACAGCTCTTCTAGACTCAAACTCTACATTCAAGCCTTGCAGAAAGTCAAGTACTCTCCTGCGATCCACCCATTTTTTGAACATAGTCAGATGTTCAGCATGAAGAATGTCTAACGGATCATAGTGGTCCAAATCTGTCCACAGTCGCTGGAGTTCATTGTAGTACTCGGATACAGTCCGCTCCCTCTGAGTCATCCCTCGAAGCTTTTCATGCACCTCAGCCATCATCATGGCATTGCCAGCTCTAGAATATAGTCTAGCTAGTACAGCCCACATCCTGGCTGCGGTTAGAGTAGCTTCCACCATCCCAGCAATAAAAGGGTTCATTGAATTAAGCAACCACGTTTCACCAGAGAATTAGTGGTTTTCCAGTTCTGCCATTCCGAACTATCTTTAAGGGACTCGACAGATGTCTTCTACACACAGTTAGCAAGCCCCTTTGCCTCTAAAATCATAATCACCCTCCTAGACCAACTCAAATAGTTTTTGTTCCCTCCAGCTTCACATCATTTGGCATGAGCTCTATCTTTTCACCATCTGTGAATATGGCACTGCCATCACAGTTTTGTCCGATGATGAGATGTCATTCGTCCTCATTGTCATCATTTCCATCATCTTCACCATAAACTTCTCCATGGTTGGAACCGTGGTTGTCATCTCAACAGGTCCCAAAAAGAAATTGAGCTCATACACTCACAAACCCCTTCTCTCTTTTTTTTATGCTACAGAAGATCTGGTATACATAAGATCCAGATCTGCCACAGAAGTTTTTGACTTGGAATCCTCTAAATCATTGAGTAAAAAAAAATTGGCGGGTGGGCTCGGTGGGGCGTTGGTGTTGATCGAAGGATGCCGACTAGAGGGGGTGAATAGGCGGTTTTTAAAATTTTCTTCTAAACTAGGGTTTAACAACCTAAGATTGCAATAACAAACTTCTAAAGATATGAATGACAATTCAATACAGGTTTTGCACTTTCTAAAAGATTAATAGCAACAATTCAATCACTACGAAAATTAAGCAAGTAGTAGAGGTAACCCAAAAGATCGAGTTTTTCCCGAGGTCTCAGAAATTTGCCGATTTCCACTAATCCTCGTTAAAGCGCTCTTCGCTTGAGTTTATGCTTATGCTTCGATTTCACTAGGGGTAACCCTTCTCCTCTCCGGATAGGCGAGCTCTGAACCTTTACAACCAATCGCCGGGCCTCTCCGACACACCGTCGATGGAGACATCGCCGGACCTCCCGGGTCGTCTAGGTGACGGCAATCACCAAGAGTAACAAGTCTAGCACCTTGCTTGATCAACCTCAAAGCTTGATGAACACAATGCAAATTCAATAGGGCTTGGAAACAATTTCACTCAACTAGCACTCAAGATTTCTCAATTTTTGACTTCAATTGCTAGAGAATGGGAGTGAGAGAGTTTGCACACTGTTGCTCAAAGGTTTAGAGATATATTTTGTGTATTCTTGACATCTACAACAGTGATCTATTTATACTCTCAGCAAAAACGGTCGTTTTCAAGAAAATTGGGCGAAAGTTGTACTGGCCGAACATTGTCCAGTCACTTCGGACATTGTCCTGTCAGTACAAAAAAACTTGGCCGTTATTCACGTGAAATTCGAGTGTCAGTAGCCGTTTGAACCAAAATGTGAAGGCCGGACAAATGGATTTGTCCGGACAAAATGTCCGGACAGATGCATTTGTCTCTGTTGACACCCCTGTTCAAAAAGGCTTGTACACGCCGGACAAATAGATTTATCCGAACAAAATGTCCGGACAGATGTATTTGTCTCTGTTGACACTCAAAATAAAACACTCCAGAAATTTGTATGGGCCGGACATATGGGATTTGTCAGGACAAAATGTTCAGACAAATACATATGTCTCTGTTAACACAGCACTTTCAATAGCCCGGAATTTGTATTGGCCGGACATTGTTCGGTAACTTCGGACAATGTCCGGTCACTTCAGACATAACCTCCGGACAAATACATTTGTCTTAATTTAACGTGCCATTAACATTTGTATTGACCGGACATTGTCCGGTCACTTCGGACAATGTCCGGCCTTCATCGGACAGATGCACCGTACAAATGTATATGTCTCTGTTGTACTTGTTTGCAATGTTCAGAAGTTGTTTGTATTGGCCGAACATTGTCCGATCACTTCAGACACTGTCTGGCCAGTACAAAATGAAAACAGAACTCTGAATTTTTTACTCAATTTTGATTTAGGGAAAATGCACATGCAAATATGCTTATAAAAACTTCAAGATTGATCAAGAGACTTGTGCTAAGACCCCTCTTAATAGTACGACCATCTAACATAGAAATTTTCAAAACAAGAAAGCACTAGGTTTAGGTATTTGTACTCTTGTCGAGATTTTCATCGTTTTCGCTTCATGAAGTCTTGATAGCCTTGCTTTGCTCTTCCTTGATGCTTTCTCCTCTGATTTACCTGGGTCTCACATACAGAGGTTAGTCGCAATTTTCACGGATGTCATTAATCACCAAAACCCTAATTTGGGCTCAAGATTCAACAATCTCCCCCTTTTTGTGATTGATGACAACCGTTATGCATAAAACATATGGATATCGAAAATGTGAATATGAGCAAATAGTGCTCCCCCTGAATCTTATACCCATTCTCATGAATGAGTCCACAACGAGATATATGAATCCACATGTATGAAACCAAACAACACTTTTCATTTCATAATATATCAATATCCATGATCATACATTCATACATCAATAAACGATAAACGACGACATAAATACATAAACGACGACATAAATACATCCACACACATATCCATAATATACATAAACCATAACATAACTCTCCCCATTTGTCATCAAACACCCTTAAAGGGAGAAAACATAGATACAAGAAACAAAGATACAGGAGTAAGACAATCTAAGACTGTGGAGGATGATCGGAAGAAGAATCGCCGCGACGACGACGCTGATACTGGCCTGCGTCGAATCGTCCCCACAGCTCAGAGACATCCTGACTCATAGAATCGATGCGAGGCTCGATGACATTGAGGCGATGGTCGATGGAGCTCAATCTGGAGTCAACCTCATCGAAGCGAGTCTCAAATCGCATGGACATCTGATACAGTCTCTCCATGATCATCATGTATGGAGCTGAGACGTCAGGACTCTGAGAGATGGAGTAGGACTGAAGTGGAGAGGGAGCTCCCGCGACCGGAGACATGGGCTCATCTCCATAAGCTGGTGGTCCAACTTGGTTCTCGTAGCGAATGAGGATCCCCAGGCTCTTCATTCGATAATACTCCATAGAAGTGGGGCGAGAAGCTCGATGCAGTCCAAAATAGGTCAGAGTGTGAGCGATGAAAGGTGCGAAGGGCAAGAGCCTCTTCGAATCCATTTGAACTTCCTGCATCTCACGGAACATGAACTCCACAATGTCGAATGGTGTCTCGTCAACTTGGGCTCTCAAAAGTCGTAGCATGGTAGACGTGACAGCCCCGTGATCTCCGGTTTTCGGCAAGATGGTCATGCGGTTCAGCTTTTCAAGAATTGCCACCGGAGGGATCAGTTGAGAGGCTTTACCAATATTTGGATCTGGATTGTCGAAGAGGTGAGCAACGTCTTCAACCCGAACTTCATCAAAGGCGAAAAGGCTGTTGTCGACATGCTCGATCTGTAGAGCCTCTTCAAACTGTGCCTTTGTGAGAGTCCTCTTAGAGTTGTTGTTCATGAAGATGACGTGGGATCGATCCGAGGCAACATGAAGAGATGCGAAGAACGAACGGATGATGTCCACATTCCACTTCCAGTCTTCCTTCATCTCGGTGAAAGAGAGCAAACTGACTGCCATGAACTTGCTTCTTAAAGGATAGTTAACTTTGCTCTCGATCAAGTTCCAATCAATGGCCTGATGACCAAAGACTTTGGCGGAGGAGAATCTGGTGTGATACTGAGACATCTAAAAAGCATTCCAGAAGTTCCTCTCGGTACATGTCCTCGGGTGCTCGTATGGGTTCTTTCGACGAAGACGCCGAATAGCCCTAGCGGTGAAAGTCTGATGGCCTCTAGGTTGCTCATCACCACTACTGCTGCTGCTATCATCCGAGTTAGAATCATCAATGGGAGACCCTATGGGAGATGCTGGAGCTGCATCATCCTCATCAACAGCCAAGGAATCCCAGTCAATAGTTTGGGCCTGTTGAGAAGATCCAGGCCCATGACGACGGCTAGTTTGCATCACTCTTCCAGACATAATGACTCTGGTGAAGGAAGAGATGGAGAATTTGATCATGATATGACTCGATAAAGGTGTCATGAGATGCATGAGTTGGTCTTCATGTGTGAATGGGTGCATGACCTAGGCCTTATATAGTTCAATTTTACTCATGCATTCACTAACAGAGGTTGGCCTATATTTCACATCATCTTTTTCTGCTCATTGATTCAACTTTGCTTTACTCAATTTACTTTGATCATAGTCAAGAATCTAATGCAATCCAGGAAATCTTCTACGATATACTCATCTAATCACTTATCTTGTGTATGGTAAATAATTTGAACAAATATGATATGAATCCAAAACTTAACCCTATAGATTTGATTCAATTTGATCACACATTTCCATAAGAAGCATAGTTGATTTTGTCCCAAAACCTAACCCTAGAAGGCATGTTTTTGACTTATACCATGCATGTTTATGAAAAACTTCTATTTTGCAAGAATCAAGTGATGTGTGATTATTCCTAGAAGTCAATTTTATGAATTTGTAGATAACTTAGACATGCATCATTACTTAGTTAATTTCAAACCCTAGTATGACATGAGATGTAATGCATGAACCAGAGAAGGAATTAGGGGAAGCTGACCCAATCCAAGGATGGAGGAGATGCACAGGAGATCAAATCCGAGGCCGGACGGAAGATGGTTGGACGAATCCTCTTGTCCGGAGGAGAAGACTTGAACAGTGGTGAGAAGATGAACTGTGGAGGAGATAAACAACAAAACACGATTTGGGGAAGAAGAGGACTTCGGGAGAATTTTATAACTGAACCGTTATGCACATACCGGACAAAGTCCGATCTGACCAGACACTGTCCGATATGACCGGACAAAGTCCGAACTGAGCGGACACTGTCCGGTCAGTTCAGATAAGTTTCTGAAACTTCTGAATTTTTGCATTTTTTCCCAAATTTGACTCAAACAGAGGTTTGAATTTTGGATAAACTCAAATATCATGTTGGGAATATATCCAGATAGCCTTGAGATGAATTTGAGAGAGAACGACTTTAGAATGAGCCTCCGAAGCACGTTTTAGGGTAAAAGGGTAAAATAGAACAGTTTTTCACCAATTTGTCAAATTTCCATGAAACTTGAATTTTTCTGAGATGTTTGGTCTTGTATGAATTTTAAATACTATTTCAAGCCAAAACATGGAAGAGATCTTGGCTCAAACAGCGAAATTCACAAAATGCACGTTTTGGATATTTTCGTGTCAAAGCTCGTTTTCGGGCGATTTGAAAAATGTGATAACTTGCAAACCATAGGTCTTTTGAGAAAAAGTTCAATATGAACTATCTTCGAATGATTGATCTCTAAGTGTTTTATGTAGAAAATTTTTGTCAAAACTCAACCGATTTTAATTTATGAAAATAAGTCATTTTAGGCCAAAACAAGATCCTTAGATGTTCAATTTTATCAAAATTCAACATTTTGGATCGAAATCCTTTCTTTTCACTTTCAAAACCTTTGAGACCATTGTTGAAAGGTATTTTTGAAGATTTTATGTTATTTTTATATATTTTGATCATTTTGGCACTTTTTAGCCCTTTTGATTAAAAAAAAAGATACTTTTGATAAGCAACATGCATATTTTTCCTTTTTGTACACAATTTTGGGTATACAAGCATTCAATGATCTTGAAGTTGCTCCCCCTTAATGTGTTCACCAAGTTTTGTTGAAAAACGACAAAGTGGTGAACTTTTGGACTTTTTCTTCAAAATAGAAGTGATTGGCATAGTGCCTACATTGATGGAATATATATATATATATATATATATATATATATATATATATATATATATAGGTAAGAGTATATGTGCTAGACACAATCAAACTAACAACCAATTCAAGATAAGCAAGAGATCAGATAACATTTGAAATGTCAATAACATTCAATTCATTTCTTAACTTGCTAAATCTTGACTCATCCAAAGGTTTAGTGAATAGGTCCGCTAATTGATTTTCGATTGAAACATGACTAATCACTATATCCCTTTTTGATACATGATCCCTTAGAAAGTGATGTCTAATGTCAATGTGCTTTGTTCGAGAGTGTTGAACGGGATTGTTGGCAATTTTAACGCCACTCTCATTATCACATAAAAGCGAAACACAATTGACTCTTATGCCATAATCTAACAAGGTTTGCTTCATCCAAAGAAGTTGTGCACAACAACTACCGGCCGAAACATATTCCGCCTCGGCGGTTGAGAGTGCAACTGAATTTTGTTTGAAGTCCAAGAGACTAATGATCTTCCTAGAAGTTGATAACCACCGGAAGTACTTTTTCTATCAATTTTATAACCAACATAATCAGAATCTGAATACCCTAGGAGATTAAAACTAGCATTCTTAGGATACCAAAGTCCTATGTTTGGTTTATGTTTTAGATATCTAAAGATTCTTTTTACTGTAGTTAGGTGACACTCTCTAGGAGCAGCTTGAAACCTAGCACACATGCATACACTAAACATAATATCAGGTCTAGAAGCAGTAAGATATAATAAACTACCAATCATAGAACGATATAATTTGAGTTCTACCGGTTTACCTCCCTCGTCCAAGTCCAAATGCCCATTTGTAGCCATGGGAGTCTTGATTGATTTTGCATCATCCATACCGAATCTTTTGAGCAAATCCTTCACGTATTTGCTTTGACTCATAAATATTCCCTCTTTGATTTGCTTAATTTGAAGTCCGAGGAAAAAGCTCAATTCTCCAATCATAGACATCTCAAATTCCTTGGACATGGTTTCACCAAAAACTTGGCAAAGAGATTCATTAGTGGAACCAAAAATTATATCATCGACATAGATTTGGCAAACAAATAAATCATCGTCTATGATTTTGGTAAAGAAAGTTGTATCAATTTTTCCAACTTTAAAACCTTGTGAAATTAGGAAATTTCGCAATCGTTCATACCAAGCCCTAGGGGCTTGCTTAAGACCATAAAGAGCTTTTGAAAGTTTATAGACATGATTTGGATATTTTGGATCTTCAAAACCCGGTGGTTGCTTTACAAATACAAGTTCCGAAATTTCACCATTTAAGAAGACACTTTTAACATCCATTTGAAATAGTTTGATTTCAAAACATGTTGCAAATGCAAGTAAGATGCGAATGGCTTCTAGTCTAGCTACGGGAGCAAAAGTTTCATCAAAATCTAATCCCTCAATTTGAGAATAACCTTGTGCTACCAGTCTAGCTTTATTTCTTACAACTATGCCATTTTCATCTTGCTTATTTCGAAAGACCCATTTTGTACCAATTATATTGTGATCAAGAGGTTGTTCTACAAGTTCCCAAACATTATTTCTAGTGAAGTTGTTTAACTCATCATGCATAGCATTTACCCAATCCGGGTCCGCTAATGCTTCATCAATGCATTTAGGCTCAATACTAGAAATGAAAGATGCATGTTCACAAAAAGATGTAATTCTAAAGCGAGTTTGGACACCTTTACCAACATCACCTATAATTTGGTTGAAGGGATGATCCTTAGTGATGGTTTGATGAAGTCTTGGATTTTGCAATGTTTGATCTTCATTTTCCTTTATTTCCGAATCAAGCTCAACTTGAGTAGGAGCCTCCGGAATCATAGAAGCTATTTCATTTTCTTCATCGGGTGACTTTGAATCTTCATCTTTGGGCTTGATATCTCCAATCGTCATGTTCTTCATAGCTTCTCGTAATTCCTCATTTCCTACATTCTCAACATCTTCATACTCTTCTTGAGAACCATTAGATTCATCAAACTCAACATTGCACGTTTCTTCAATGCATTCGGTTATGACGTTAAAAACACGATAAGCTTTACTAGTAGATGAATATCCAACAAGAAAGCCCTCATCAACACGTCTTTGAAATTTTTCAAGATGCATGCGTTTTTTAAGAATGTAACATTTGCAACCAAAAACTCGAAAATATGAAATGTTTGGTTTTCTTCCGATAATTAGCTCGTAAGGAGTTTTGTTTAACAAAGGATGAGTATAAAGCCGATTTATGGCATAACAAGCAGTATTGACGGCCTCGGCCCAAAACCTAGTGGGGTTTTATATTCATCCAACAAAGTTCGAGCCATTTCAATTAATGTTCGATTTTTTCTTTCCACAATACCGTTTTGTTGAGGAGTATATGGTACGGAAAATTCGTGTTTAATTCCATATTCATCACAAAACTCAATAAAGTCCGAATTTTGAAACTCTCCACTATGATCACTTCGAAGTTTCTTGATGGAGAATTCAAATTCATTTTCAACTCGTTTTGCAAATCTTTTAAACACACTTGGAGCATTGGATTTATGATTTAAGAAGAAAATCCAAGTAAATCGAGAGAAATCATCAACAATGACAAAGCAATAGTTACTACCACCAATACTTTGAGTTTCCGATGGACCAAACAAGTCCATATGTAAAAGCTCAAGTGGTCTAAATGTTGACAAAACATTTTTAGCGGGATGAGTACTAGCAACTTGCTTTCCCGCTTGACAAGCACTACAAAGTTTATTCTTTTCAAACTTTACATTTTTCATATCTAAGATTAAATATCTTTTTAAAAGTTTGTTCAATTGATGCATCCCAACATGAGCCAAGCGACGATGCCAAAGCCATCCCAAAGAATTTTTAGCGACCAAACACGTTGAAATGCAAGAGTCTTTTGAACCGAAATCCACCAAATACAAATCTCCATATCGAAAACCTTTGAAAATTAAAGACTTGTCTTCTAGGCTTTCAATGATAACACCATTTGGTTCGAAAATGCATCTAAGACCCAAATCACAAATTTTTGCAACCGAAAGTAGATTGAAATTCAAAGATTCAACAAGTAATACATTTGAGATGGAAATGTTGTTTGTGATTGCGACTTTACCTAACCCAATACCTTTCCTTTGCTATTATCACCAAACGTGATTTTATCAATGTCATTACAACCATTCTCAAATGAAGAGAACCGACTTCCATCACCGGTCATGTGTTGGGTGCATCCGCTATCAAGCACCCAATGCCTCCCACCGGTTTTGTAGTTCACCTAAAAAAATTTTAGACGCTTTTAGGTACCCAAACTTGTTTGGGTCCTTGAAAGTTAGCAACAAGGGTTTTTGGAACCCAAATTTCTTTTTATGTTTATTTTTATAAGGTAAACCAATGAATTTTGCAATTACTTTTCCGTACTTTGTTTTCTTTAGCATGTAATGGGAGTGATACTTATTTTCTTTAGCTCTAGAAGTTGAGGGACAATTATCCGGCAAATGTTCTACATTATGGCATTTGTGACAAAACACATTAGTGGCCTTTACAAAAGTCACTTTAGTACTCAACTTCTTTCTTTTGTTCGGTTCATATTCTAAACCTTCCTTTCTAAATGAACATCGCTGCTCACTAATAAGTTTGTCTAAGATTTCTTTTCCTTTAAAGCATTTTGCTAGTCCTAGGTTTAGCTTTTCCACTTGTGCCTTGAGTTCTAAATTTTCTAAAATCAAGTTTGAGTTGTTATCAACAATTTCATCACAAACATTTTCATGATTGATTTCTAAAGCATTACAAGTGATTGATTTTGAATGTGAGACACTATGAGTTGATTCATCTAGAATATCACAAGTAATTCCTATTTCACTAGTTTGTTTAGAATCAATAATTTCATTAACTAGAAGTGCCTCATGCGAGTCATTTAGTTCTGCATATAACTCACTAAGTGTTGAATATTCTTTCTTAAGCATTTTGTTCTCTTTAGTTGCTCTACCTAATGCCTCATTTAATTCCATAACCATATCAACAAGGTCCTCATAAGAAGGTTCGAGATCCGATACCTTAGCATCATCACTCGCCATAAGACACAATGATGACTTGTCTTCAAACGAAGTGGCCTCTCCGATAGCAATTCCGGCCATCTTTTTAGAAGTTGATGGTGCTTCATCCTCCGATTCGGATTCCTCCGATCCGGAGTACCATTCACCAATATAGGCTTGACCCTTGCTTCTATTGTTATAGAACTTTTTGAAGAGCTTCTTTTTACCTTTTGTCCCTTCACCGTCATCTTTCCTCTCATGTGATCTTTGATGATCACCCTTCTTATTTGGACATCTTGAAGCAAAGTGTCCCTTCTCATTACATTCATAGCATGTAATGTTCTTGAATCCGGTCTTCTTGTGTGGTCCTCGCCTTTTGTCAAACTCAAATCCCCTTTTGTTGATCTTGTTTAGGAGCTTGCTGGTTTTTCTCACAAGAAGAGCTCGATCACCATCGGAGCTTTCATCCGAACTATCCTCCTTGGCTTCCTCGACTTTTGCCTTAAATGCCAAGTTTTTCTTCTTTGATCCGGATGCTTCCACAATCCCTTTCTTTTCTTCTTTTTGCATATCATGGGTAATAAGAGTACCCAAGAGCTCGGTAGGAGTTGTGGAAGAGAGATCTCCATTGATAAGCACTGTCACAATTGTATCAAAACTCGATGGTAAAATCATAAGCATTTTACGCACAATATCAATATCTTCAAATTTTGTACCTAAACCTTTGAGATCATTGATTAATAGATTGAGTCGAGTATACATGTCATTAACATTTTCAGATTCAAGCATGAAAAAAGAGTTGTATTCTCTAGTTAATTTAATTATCTTAGCTTCTTTGACTTTAGATGTACCTTCATGAATTACCTCTAAGGTTTTCCACATTTCATAAGATGTATCAAGATTACTAATGCGATTGAACTCACTTAAGTCAAGACCATTAAATATGGCATTTTTTGCTTGAGCATTTGCTTGAAGGTTTTTTGCTTCTAGAGGTGTGAGATTTTCTAAGTCAATTGGAGCCCTAAAACCATCTCTAGTGACCCTCCATACGTCAAGACTAATGGATTCTAGATAAACGGCCATCCTAATTTTCCAATAGCAATAGTTGTCACCCTTGAAGAAGGGGACCTTTCCATTATAGTTTTCTTTGATCGACGGCATCCTCTCCCTAGACGGTTAAGCTTAAAATGAGAGACCTAGTGCTCTGATACCACGTGTTGATCGAAGGATGCCGACTAGAGGGGGGGTGAATAGGCGATTTTTAAATTTTTCTTCTAAACTAGGGTTTAACAACCTAAGATTGCAATAACAAACTTCTAAAGATATGAATGACAATTCAATACAGGTTTTGCACTTTCTAAAAGATTAATAGCAACAATTCAATTACTACGAAAATTAAGCAAGTAGTAGAGGTAACCGAAAAGATCGAGTTTTTCCCGAGGTCTCGGAAATTTGCCAATTTCCACTAATCCTCGTTGAAGCGCTCTTCGCTTGAGCTTATGCTTCGATTTCACTAGGGTAGCCCTTCTCCTCTCCGGATAGGCGAGCTCCGGGCCTTTACAACCAATCGCCGGGCCTCTCCGACACACCGTCGATGGAGAGATCGCCAGACCTCCTGGGTTGTCTAGGTGACGGCAATCACCAAGAGTAACAAGCCTAGCACCTTGCTTGATCAATCTCAAAGCTTGATGAACACAATGCAAATACAATAGGGCTTGGAAACAATTTCACTCAACTAGCACTCAAGATTTCTCAATTTTTTACTTCAATTGCTAGAGAATGGGAGTGAGAGAGTTTGCACACTGTTGCTCAAAGGTTTAGAGATATATTTCGTGTATTCTTGACATCTACAACAGTGATCTATTTATACTCTCAGCAAAAACGGTCGTTTTCAAGAAAATTGGGCGAAAGTTGTACTAGCTGGACATTGTCCGGTCACTTCGGATATTGTCCGGTTAGTACAAAAAAACTTGACCGTTATTCACGTGAAATTCGAGTGTCAGTAGCCGTTTGAACCAAAATGTGAAGACCGGACAAATGGATTTGTCCGGACAAAATTGTCCGGATAGATGCATTTGTCTCTGTTGACACCCCTGTTCAAAAAGGCTTGTACACGCCGGACAAATAGATTTGTCCGGACAAAATGTCCGGACAGATGTATTTGTCTCTGTTGACACTCAAAATAAAACACTCCAGAAATTTGTATGGGCCGGACATATTGTCCGGACAAATACATATGTCTCTGTTAACACAGCACTTTCAATAGCCCGGAATTTGTATTGGCCGGACATTGTCCGGTCACTTCGGACAATGTCCGGTCGCTTCAGACACAACCTCCGGACAAATACATTTGTCTTAATTTAACGTGCCATTAACATTTGTATTGATCAGACATTGTCCGGTCACTTCGGACAATGTCCGGCCTTCATTGGACAGATGCACCGGACAAATGTATATGTCTTTGTTGCACTTGTTTGCAATGTTCAGAAGTTGTTTGTATTGGCCGGACATTGTCCGGTCACTTCAGACACTGTCCGGCCAGTACAAAACGAAAACAGAACTTTGAATTTTTTACTCAATTTTGATTTAGGGAAAATGCACATGCAAATATGCTTCTAAAAACTTCAAGATTGATCAAGAGACTTGTGCTAAGACCCCTCTTAATAGTACGACCATCTAACGTAGAAATTTTCAAAACAAGAAGGCACTAGGTTTAGGTATTTGTACTCTTGTCGAGATTTTCATCGTTTTCGCTTCATGAAGTCTTGATGGCCTTGCTTTGCTCTTCCTTGATGCTTTCTCCTCTGATTTACCTGGGTCTCACATACAGAGGTTAGTCGCAATTTTCACGGATGTCATTAATCACCAAAACCCTAATTTGGGCTCAAGATTCAATAGTTGGCTAGGCAGGCGATGTGCAGACAAGGACTCGGTGGTGGTTGCGGCGCACGGCGCAGAGCGTTAGCCGCTGTCGCCGGGGGCAGGCGGTCGGGCGTGGGCGGCGCGCGGGTGCAGAGGCAAGGCGGCAAGCGACTGATGAAGTTAGGTAAGTAAACACGGCGGTGGCACTTGAACGGCGATAGCTCTGATACCAAATTGATTTTAAGGCTTTGTTGCTTACTTGTAAAAATAGATACAATTGTTCTTCTTTTATAACTCTTAACAAATGATTAATAAGAATTCTAATAGTAAAAACTAATACGAATCCTAATAGACTACTATATCCAATAGATTTGATTGTAATTCTAGATTGCTGTCACGGATTTTTCATGCAAAAATAAAAAATAGTTATGATTTAAATTTTTTGTATTAGAAGAAAAGACAGATGAACAGTGCTGAAATTTTACTCCTCTAAAAACTATATTTCTTTATCATATCATCATGAAACTATATAAAGATAGTCGGCATCCTACCCCATAAAAAATTGGTAAAAAGAAAGTTGCCCGAAGCAATTCCAAATTTGCCAAGATCTTTTACCCTTTTAGCACTGGATGATGACAAGATGCTGGACTAAAAGGAAGGATGCGAAATGAATAAACCACCACCCTAAACTTTTCTGCTCCAACCTAATATGCATTTGTTGACTCAACTTAGCTAACCAAATGCTTGGAAAAAGTATATACATACGCCACCTAACCAGAGACAAGCAAGTCTCATTTTTAAATCATCACAAGACTTGGAGGAAAAATTGTATGGAAAAAATTGGGGATATATCAACACTGTAAGCTAATACTCACAATAGAAGTTATTTGGTTTATGATCTCAAAAATTATTTAGTTTAAAATATATCTGAAATTTATTTGGAGATCATTTGATTCATATTCTTAACGTGCTCAGATGAACACACTTAAAATCTTATCAAGTATATCAGAAAATCTCTAACACTCTACATCGAGTGACTAAAAATATCAAATATATCCCATTAATCTATCACCAACTAAAAAAGTCATAATACCTAACACACGTTTTCATTTGTACATGAGATCCTAACACTTGGAAACCTATTCACATCCGCTGACACATTCCCACTTGCCACTTGGTGCAACTTGCCATTAGCCTATTCGTTGGGTAGTTTGACAATGGTGACAAGAATGCCATCATCTAATCCTTTTTAATTTCTTAAAGACAATCCGTTTCTTTTGCTTTTTTTTTTCTGTCAATAGGAAGAACTGTAGGCTTGTCGAAATCGGTCAATTGCGTATAGATGAGAGAATATCTTGATCAGAGAAAGAAGATAATGACACGATCTGTCGAAGTAATTAGCCTGAAAATTGCATGCTTTGTACATAACCGATATCTCAGCTACATTTGCACAAGAGAAATATAACAAGATAATGACAGAATAATGGCAAGATGCTTGCAAATATACGATAAACAGAACAAATGAATGAGCATCTAACAACAGACCAAAGAAAAAGATGCCCCCCTCATCACAGTGCACAACAAATACAGTTCTCTCCAAACTTCAGTTAGACCTATATGGGGTAGTATACGAGTAATCAACCCAAAGTTTTCAGAAGCTACACTACATTGCTAGCATTCTAACAGTACCACTATTCAATTAAACCATGATATCGTGCATTGAGGCGCCAAAATAAGCTGGATGCAGCAGCAGCTTTCCTAGGCCTTCTCTTTTACTGGAGATGTTAGCAGATGCAATGAAGATGCATGGATCGTCGTGCTTGGGATGGGGTCCTTCACTCGGAAGGAGCCAGACCTCCTGGTACTGTGAGTCCGCTCTGCATTGCTCTTTAGAAACTTCTGCAGGGGCCTAGGCAGAAGAGCAATCAACCGGGTCGAACTAACGAGAAGTATCACTCCCATAATAATGAAGAACCTGCAGGTAACAAGAATTTATTAGTTTCTCTTGTAGTAATCAATTTTCTAGTTTAAACTTCCACGGTAAAGGAGAGCAGAAATATGCATAACACAATTTGTTCTATGTAATATGTCAACGAAGAGATTATGACCACTTGCATGCGCTTATATTAGAGAATTGCTCTAATGTCTTGCTGATTTCTCTATCAGTAGCCATTGATATTTCAGCACAGGTGAATTTTACTAGCCAATGATCTTATTGAGGTACCTAAGAACCAAAATTCATCATGCTTAAAGTCAAAGCAAGAGGTTATGGAGTAACAAGGACAAGCTGTAGACAAACTCTGCATCAAACCCAAGAGAGGTCCCCAGTTGCAACTTGCAACGCTGTCGCCATGTAAGGCAAACCACCCCGCTAGTAGCAGCATTAAATGAAATTGCTATGCCAAAAAACCGCTGTACAATAGACTGGAACCAATAAGACCATAGCATAGAAGAAAAACAAAACATAGCTTAATGATATTACCATCCGAGTAGGAGAAAAAATCGGCCTGTGGGAGCTGAAGGCAGATGTTCATCAAGTGCAATCATACCAGCTACGACACCAGACACAATAGATGCCACAGATGTGCATGTGGATACAACAATAGCTCTCCCGTGCTTGAGACCTCGAGTCTGTGAAAAGGAGATGTCCAATCAGTGCAAAACAAATTAAAATCAGGATGATCTCATTCCTTAACTACTTGATAAGTTCTAATGGAAAATTTAAAGGCACATAGATTTCATCAAATGAGTGGATATTCTACTTGTGATATTTAAAACAACATAATGAACAACAAAATTTTGGTACTCAAGCTTACAAATAAAATTTTGCAAAACATCATTAAAATTCTTGGAACTTCAGTCATGGCGGTGTGAAAGAGTGCACACTAACTATTAATAGAGCAGAGCACATTTGCGTAAAGTTAATTTTACGATATGGTTCACAACCAAACCCTATAATAATAATAAAAAAAAATCAATTATATGATATATTTAAGGACTGGCAGGTTCTGGTGAGGTTTTTTACACCCCTAACTTAGTATTGGTGAACACCAGCCAGTTGAGGCTCAAGAGCTGATGGGGTTGCAGTCTAGCTTCTATGTTGTTTTGGATTTTCATCTCCATCCCTCCCCTCTCTGCAGTCCCACTTCACTCCCCTGGTCCTGCACCAGAAGCTCCTCTGTGCCCCCACACCAATGAGCAGCTATCACATGGTGGATGCTACTTTGCAGGGCGAGCGTCACCCCTTGGTAAAAGCCTTCAAACAACATTTATGTTTTTAAGGAAAAAGAACACAGACAGTTTCTAAAACCCATCAAGACCTCAAGTTTACAGTATGAAGCAGGTAGGCACATCTCCAGGAAGCTGGGTGTACCTGGTAAACAAAACCAACACCACTGCAGCCTACACTAGCTGAAATGGCAGCTGGAACAACAATCTTTGAGAAGCCCATTTCAGACATCACAAATCCCATCTTCGAGATGACTGATGAAACCCTATAAATGAAATATAAGCCATAAGTCATCCCCCCACATTGGCTTATGAAAACGTTAATGTACAAGAAAAAGGGCCCCAACACACATTAAATATGTTAAATTGCTATTCTGCTGTTAAGTAATGATTTTAGGCACAAATCATCTCATCACAACACTATTGCATTATGCAAGCAATTCTATGAAGAATTCCACTAAGCTAACTACCACTCCATACACTCTCAACATTATTGCAAGCACACACGATCACATGGCATAAGTTCAAGTGCCAATATATTTTTAACATGCATTGAATTTTCATCTCATCACAATGCTGAGTTGTATGAACAATAACAAGAAAACTGCAATGTTTAGATGCTCTAGGCAATAAACTCCAGATTTGTATGTGAGCATCCTTATACACATTCTAGTGATCACAGACAATAAACTCCACATTGGCATTTTGTATCATAAATATCTTGAAGGTGAAGCTGCTCCATCCGGTTCTATGTTTTTAGGCTTAAAGGAAGTGTAAACCTTTGAAAAAGTTATGCCTTCAGACATTCACTCTGTAGGCGGCTTTTACATATATAACAATTTCCAGATGTGATCAAGAGAACAAGGATTGACTAGATTTAATACGAGATTTGTACTTTGTATGGAACAAACAAAGTGTAATGGTCAAGAATGTTGATAAGGCAAAGTATTTTAATGGCATTTGTTTGTATGAAATGATAAATGGAAATGGATAGTAAGCAAGTACCCAAACAAAATGCCTGATTCTAAGCCGTAGATGATCTCCTCAATTACTTCAGGTCCAGTCTGCATGGCATGTATCATATCAAGATTTGCAATATGCAACAGGCACTGAAAAATTAATAAATACTCACCAACTCTTGCTCACGCCTTTGCCTTTTGTAGATATGAAGCCAAGTGTTGAGCAGAACCTGAGTGGGAATCAGACCATCAAAAGTTGTCAGCAATCATGAGTAAGAGCATGCACATTAAAACTAAGCATTATAAAAAATATACTAAAATATGATGCAACTTTACTGTGAACACTTAGACATAGGAATGTATACTTGAATCAAATGAGAGCAAAAAATGTCTGGTCCATATTATTAAAGAAGCATTTTTATTGAATTAAGAATCATGCAGCAAATTGCAAAAGAAGCAGTTCAGATTTTAATCTATTTTTAAGAAACCAGAGAAACCCCTGTATCAAATGAATGTAAAATCCCACAGAAAGATTGTAAGCAACTTATATATTTTCCAAAGATGATAGCTCGTATTCAAATAAACATGTTATGTTGGTATTAAACGCAACAAGCAAGCAATAAGTGTTTTGCCCACTTGTTTACCTGATAACTTGAAGCAACAGTTTGCTTAGAGGTATCAATAAAGTCTTAGCAAAACAAAATTCATACACGCAAAATACAGTACTTAGTCCACACTCCACACATAAAATCCTCGTTGCTGGGTTAGAATATTGAAGCAGAATGAAGATAGCTAATGACATAACAGGAAAAATAATAGTCTTTAGGTAGAACTGTAGAAGATATACTATGTTGGATATAAATAATGCAGCAAAGAGTATGGTACCTACAAACAAGATGACAATGGAGACAACTAGCCAAGGTATGTTAAAAAGAGGAATTTCATCCACTTTCTGCTCCTCGCCTCCAACACCAACTCCTGAAATAAGAGAACGCGCAACTAATCAAATGTATGAAATAAATGGAGAGCCTTTATGACTTGTTTCCATTCAATTTCTATTCTCTCTTCATCATAGAATGTTGGCCAACGAACAGAAGATCACCTATCGTGCCGAGACCCGCTAACGTAATCGCCAGCCAATCAAGGCCATTCATGACCTCCTTGAGGTAAAAGTGCGAGAAAACGCAGAGAATGGCAAGGCCGCAGCCAGCAATCGGCTGCACAACCGAAACCTGACACAACAAACAAGCACCATCCCATCAGCATAATCCAATTTGCATCTCCCCGACAGTAAACAAAACTCGTAGCAATCAGGGAACGGCCGGAAGACAACCTACCGGCGCCTGCGACAGCGCGGTCAGCATCAGCGCGGCGCCGGACATGTCCATCAGGAAGCCGCTGATCCAGAGCTTGTTCAACGCATACGCCCTTATCACCTACGAACCACGCAAACACAAAACCAGGGGGCCGCATCACGAACAAGTAATTACCAACTGATAAGGTTGCGATCCGGGGGGGGGGGGGTTGTGGGGGGGGGTGTGTGGGTTACCTTGAGCTTGAAGGAGAGGGGAGGGAGGATGAGGGTGCCCTTCTTCTGGAGGACCTTGCCGATGTTGTTGCCGGCGGTGCCGGCCAGCGTCAGCGCCACAGACTCCCACATCTCGCCGCCTCCGCGTCCGCGTCGGCCCGGCCGATCCAACCAAAAAGCTACGCTGCGGCTTTGGGCGGAGGAGGAGGAGGAGGAGGTGGCCGAGTCGTGGCCCTCGTGGGTAGCTTGCGCTTATTTTTAGGATGCTCTTTTGTGTTCCCCCCGCGTATTTTATGCTGGTGGTGGTGCTGCTGCTGCGGTTGTCGGGCTCCCTTGTGCGGCAGGCAAGCAGCAAGGATGCCACTTGTGAGTGGGGCTACAAATCAGTTCTACGGGAGGCATGCTTCGGTTTTATTTGCTTTGGAATTTGGATGGGGGCATTTTGTAAATTTTTGGCCAAATTTTATCTCTTGTTTTTTTTTTTATGTCGATGGTGATTAGTAAAGCGTTGCAGCCGATTTTCACCATATTTTTTTAGTGAAGTATTCAGTCAACTGATTCATTAATTTCTAATCTATTGATCTAAACATGAAGAAACGCAATACGAATTCCCTAATCCCTGTTGTCCAAACATTGATCCAACCGAATCCCTCCAGTTACTTTTTAATCTCTCCCTTTTCCCAAAATTTCCTTCTTCGTGATGTTCTTTTTTCCCAATTATCACCCCTCCCCAACCCCCACACACACCCACCTTTTTGCCTTTTTGTTTCTAGATGTTTTGTAAACATTGTAATTCCCTGGTTCCATTTTTGTATTTTTCTCGAAGTAGCAGGAGAAGAGTTGCAACCATTTCATTAAGAAATAGTAAAAGTGTGAAAATGTTAGTGTTGCTTTTTACGAGAGGACCCATACCCCAAAACGAAAAGAGGAAGTAGGGACATTAAACCACCGAGCAAGACGGGCGGCCCTGCCCTTCCTTTCCAATCTTACCTACATCGTACTCAAACCCCAAGCTTTTTTGTATTTTTCTTTTTTTTTTCCTTCACATTTCATCTGTCGCAAGCAAAGTTGGATAGATTGAGTTGCAACATAAGCTTGACGGTTAGTGCACTCAAACTCCTGTTTCGACTCGTCTAAGAAGGAGCATACAAGCCTCAGACGTCTTAGCCAAGAAAAAAACAACCATTTCAATTATTTTTGGAAATCCGTCAAAAAAATTTTGACTACAAAACATGGTACATGGACACAAAGAAAGACCTTCGCTCTACTCAATGCACCAATCAACAAGTAAAACGTTCCAGATTTACCACTCAGTATGAAGATGATGTTTGACTAGACAGGAAATAAACGAACGCCCAGCAATTCATTTTCACGGAGATGCCTGGGACCAAACAAAAGTTTGTGTTCACAGCCAAGCTTGCAAATAGAATAAATATTTACGCAGGTAAATCTCTCAGTACAGTTGCCAAACTAGCAAATGGGAGTTGCATTATGGGCATTCACATATCGCAACAGTAAAATCATAAAAAAACTAAGATTAGCTTAGCAAGAATGCACACTAGAAAACTTGTAAAACAAAGATCAGAGTACCACAGGAAAAGATGACTACTGTTAACGACATCTTTCCTAAATTGGTCCATTACCAGCTAGTTAAGGCACCATTGCGGGGAATCATGGCCACCCGCAATTTTTTCTGGAAAATGGCCAAAAGCTGGACATCAGCAATCGTTAGTAAACTCAAAAGTTCTAACTTTTTTCATCCATGAGGGAACATTGCCAAACAATTGTGTTTTAAATGCAAAAATAGTCCTAAACTCAACAAGAATCAGCGTGAATTGTTCATATACACCATAACTCACAAATTTTTTCTGCTAAAGAAAAGTGAAACTTTACAGTTCCTAAAATAATCATCCTTTAGAAAGCCGGCTGTCAGAACATCCACTGTAAGCAAGCTTCGATGTGCTTCGAAGTCTGAAGTCTAACCAATGTCAAATAAAAGGCTTTATAAATTCAGAATGCAAGCCATTCTATTTGCTCTATAAGTATAACTAAGTAAATCATTATTGCCAAGTATGCATATATGAACAGGCAATTCTGGCAATTCCACATTATGCTAACAAAGAGAACTAGAGTTCAGAATGGAATTTTGTGAAACTTCTGCAAGTAAAAATCAAAAAATTCTTTGCTAAATATTATTTCTAAATTTCTAATGCAAGCAGCATTGTGATTCTTAGCGTTAAAGATAACAAATACAATGGAGAATCACACAAACCCTCCACAACACAAGTAGGTTGTTTTCAAAAACTTCCACAAAAGTTTCTTCTTACTTTGACTGACCCACCTACTTATAAGTACCTAACTGTGCCAAGTTACCCCTCCCACCATACTACAATTAGTTTGGTCAAAAAACACACATGAGCACTCATAGCATATATTCCGAGTGACACTCATAGAGTAACTCCATATTATAATTTCATTAGTCATAATTCTGTTAATTTGACTAGAGAATTCAAGTGAATTAGCACAATCCACGTGAGTTTTCTGTAACAAATTACCAAAATTATGATAGCAGAATTATATTGTAAGTTTCCAATGAATGTCCATAACATAGGCTCAGATGAGTGCCCCTCATGTGAGTTTCCCCACTATACTAACAGAATTACGACAGAAGAAGTGATAAAAAAGTTTAAGTTTGCAAATCAATACTGCAAATATTAGTACGTAAAAATATACCCTGCCACCACAACAAGATGAATGCTTCGAAGAAGAAAAGTATTTGAAAAACTAAAGGCATCCATCCAATAAATGAACCTCAAAATTTGTTTAATACAATAATACAAAGCTTTTAAAGTCTCAAGTCTAATCAAGTGACAAGTAAAAAAGTCTTATAAACTCATGATACATAGCTTTTGAAAGCCTAAAAGGTAAAAGGACCCATAAACTCAAAAGACAAAACTTTCTATTTGGTATATAAGTAAATCATTATTGCATATGTCCATGTATTTAAATGAGCAAGTAGTTCCATATTATGCTAATAAAGAGAACTATAGTTCAGCAGGGAATTTTGTTGATGCTTTTGCAAGTATGAAAGGAATAACCTTTGCTAATTGTTACTTCTAAAACTAGATAAGACATCTGTACAAGCATAGCCTCAAATGCAACACCACTTGAATGATTTAGCATAACATAAGTTCTATCAAAATTTCATGGTAAACTCAGTGGCATCATACATGCTTTGAACCATACACGCCAAATGTCACTAGTTGGAAATAATAGATTCAAATTAAGAAAAAAAAACTTCTAATTCCAGTCTCATCGCCGACAATCATTCTTGGACTCCCATGAACCGGTATGACAATCATATCAAGGAGATTCACTACAGCAATTAACAAAATGAGCAACCATGATATTGCACAGTAAGCAACCTACAACATGATGTGAATAATCCAAGGACTCCCATGATCACCTACTGCAACCAGAAAATGACACACGAAACCAGCCACACAAGGGGTACCTGCCAAGGAAGAAAAAGTATAATCCAAGGACCGTCCATATGGCCCGCCCTATAGCAGCACGAGACCAAGCTCTGATGGCTTGATTCCATTGCGGATACGGTAATTATAGAGATAATAGTGTAGCTGCCCATCTCCAGGCCCAAATTTGAGCTCCTTAAGGAATGACTCATTCTCCATCACATTGAGTGCGTTGAACACATCATAGTTCTTCTGCTTTGCAACAATTAGCGCATCATTCATCAGCTGATGCAGAGACGTCTTGGTAGCCACATTATAGTACGAGTACGCGGCCTTGAGTGTAGCATAGTTGGCATTGTTCAGCACTGACGAGGGCAGTGTGTAGAAGCTGCAGAAATCTGTGACCTCATGTGTTTCAGGGCTTTCCACAAGGTAGCTGTCCACCACATCCTCCTGCGGCAGCAGCCAATGCTCCACGTCGGCCTCGTCGAAATCTGGCGCCACCACAAACCTTGTGAGGTAGGCCCTCAGCAGCCGTGTGACCGCAGCGACATCCCGGAGCTCCATCTGCCGGAATCCAGGGGTGAGTGGCGAGTCAGGCAGCTTATACAGCCGGACCGTGCGGCTCATGGTCATGCGGGGGCCAAGGCGCGAGAACCCGACATCAATGAGCTTCTTGGGGTTGAGGGAGCGGTGCCAGTAGCGGCAGGTGGTGATGGGAGTGGGGAGCACGACACCGGCAGTGTACGCGGCCTGCCACATGTTCTCGAGGTGGACGCGGCGGGTGACCTCACGGATGAGCACCGGGGCGAGGCGCTTGGAGCGGAGTTTCTTGTGGACGCAAAGAAAGTTGATCTCAGCCATGCAAACCACATCGGCGCGAGCGCGGATGCGGGCAGGGACGCCGGAGATGAACGCGACGAGCTTCTTGGACTCCTTGGCGCGGACGCCGATGTGCCAGGCGCGGAAGAAGGCCGGCGGGCGGAGCGCCCAGCGGAGGAAGGCCGGGGAGTAGTTGAAGCGGAACATGTTTTCGTCGTCCTCGACGTAGTTGTGGGCGAGGAGGGAGTAGAGGTCGGCGAGGAAGGCGTCGTCGTCGAGGTCGCAGGTGAGCCACTCGAAGGCGGGGGGCAGCGGATAGGGGTCGGCGCGGACGTCGCCGAGCGGGACGGGGGGCTCGATGGGGCCGTCGGCGAGGGACGGGTCGCTGGCGTCGCGAAACTGATCGACGGGCTGCGTCTCCCAGAACTTGTGGCGGCGGGCGGAGGGGTTGGACGCCAGGGTCATGTGCTCCTGCACGCGCCGCGCCAGGGCCTCGATGGAGGTCTCCTCCGAGGTGGGCTCGGTGGTGTCGTTGGAGTTGGGACTGGCCATGGCGATCTGGGAGGTGAGGGTTTGGGAGATTTGGGAGTGTGGGGGAGAGGAAACGAGGTGGAATTTTTTTATAAATAACTCATATAAATAGGAAAATTATAAAAATAACCAACCTCTCATTCCAAAATTTACTTCATATAATAAAATTTGATTTTTCTAATATCCATATCTTTCTATTTATTATTCAGATTGACGATCCGTTTGAATTAACGTAACCGTGAGGTCAAATCAAATTGGTAGAAATAGATTATCAACCAGAATTATATATCACAAGAAATTATATTTTATTATATCTTAAGATATATAAGTCCAGTTAAAAATTGATTTGTATCGATTTCATCGTTTTGACATTACCATTCCACTTATTCAAATAGATTTTTAGTCGGAGTTATAGATAAAAAAAAATATCAGTCCTGAAAAATCAAGAAAAAATTGAACTCAAACTTTCCAATTAAATTATACTCAATTTTTTATTTTTTTTGGGACTGATATTTTTTAATCAATAACTCCAATTGACGGTTCATTTGAACCAATAGAATCGTGAGGCCAAAACGATCAGATCAACACAAATGGATCGTTAATCAGACTTATATATCTTAAAATATAATAATATATGATATTTTATAATATATCATTCCGATCAAAACCACAACTTAATATATAAGAGATTGATCAAAGCTGCAATTTAAGTAATCATTTTTTGTATTTTTTCGATGGGAGTCAAGTATACCTTCCCTTGTTAGCTGGTCGACGATTTAGCACCGCCTCTCTCAGTAGGTTGCATACACTTTGCTCATTTTTTTTTTTCTTAAAGAGAGGACAACTAGTTTCAAAAGTACAACCGGAAACAACGGATAGTCAAATTCATGTAAGGATTTGTTAAAAATTCTAAGTGCGGAAAAAATAATGATTAATTCTAGAAAATAAGCATCTCTATAATGGCCAAAAATTAGATAGCAATGCATATAGACATTTCAAATTTAAATAAACATGATTGATTAAACATACTAAACGGTATACTAGTGAAAATCAAATTTATCCGCAAACTCGCACCCTCAAATTAGCTACTCTTGTCAATTTTTTTAAAAAAACAAACAATCGCTAATATCCCCTCCCTGACCTAAAGAAAGAAACATTGTTCTCAATGTTAAAAAGGTAACATAAACAAATTACCTAGTGAGTGGAGAGGCAACGGAAAGGGGGTGGAGCATGTGATGTCGTAGTCTGAAAGTGGGCGATCCTAGAAAAGAATGAAAAGAAAAGAAAAAGAAAGATGAAGAACAGAAAAATAAAAAGAAGGAAAAAGAAAAAGAAAACATTGGGTTGCCTCCCGATAAGCAATGATTTAATGTCCTAGTTGCCATAGAATCTTGTATGTTCACTATAGGGGTTTCCAATTGATGCATGCAATGGGATAAACGAGCCTAATGTCATGCAAGTTGGAAATTTCATAATTCATAGCTAGGTTTAAGCGCGGCATTGAGGCTCAACGGAGGATGTCAGATTATCCAATAGAGACATCATATGTATGCAAATTTTTGGGTTGATTCGGATGAGATCATCAACAAAATAATCTAATGTCTTCAAATGTAAAGTTAATGTGGCTAATAAGTTATTTGGTTGTTCATTAGTTGGATTTGCATTCATGAGTTCATGATTATTTTTAGCATGGGTAAGGAACAAAGATTTTACATGGAGAGAAAAGATGTGAGAATTGGTACCTTTTTCATGCAAGAAGTGTCAGGATTTCGTACTATTAAAATTCACTCAATCACAAGAGGATCTATCTACATGGAGTGTTCCCATACATAGGGTGGTTAGCTATTTCAAGCAGTTTAAACAATATTTTCTCGTTTCCTATGCGAAAAGGAATTGTACCCCCACATACATCGATGAGTGCACTTGTTGTGCAAAATATCGATCATCCCAAAATAATTGGAATATCCTCATCCATATCTAAGATGACAAAATCGACAGGATGTAAAATTTACTGACTTTGAGAGGTAATCTTCCAGGATTCTTTTAGAGTGCTTAACGGAATGATACACGAGTTGTAGCACCATTCTTAATTAGTTTCTTCATCTCACCCATGGCTAGGTGTTGTGCGATTGCAAGAGGCATCACACTAATGTTGGCACCTAAGTCACAGAGAACACGCCTAATGTGCATTGTTCCAAACATGCATGGGATGGAGAAAATTTTTTTATCTGCCAGCTTTGCTGGCATTCTATTTTGGATCAGAGTGCTACAATTTTTTATGAAAACAATTGTTTCGAGGTTGTCTGTCGACTAAGGTGGATCATCGCGTTTAGGTTCGGTTGGCTTTGATAGCTTCCTACTTCGTAAAGTTCCTGCATCACATAATTCAACAGTATCAATACGAGATATAAAATTAATGTGTTTAGATTCACGATGATTGATAGGTTGAGAAGGGCAAGATTAGATTTTTCAGTGCAAGGTTGTCCAATTGCGTGATCTAAGTTTCAAGCATGCGAACATGTGTGGAGATTAGATTGATCTTCTAGTTCATTGCAGTTTTCTTTTTCTCCTAATTTGCTAGAGAAGTTTATAGGATACGCTCAACGTTTGACTGATCAGGTTGGTTTTGCTATTGGTGAGGTGGCCCTTACGATTGTTGTTGTTATTGAGGAGGTTGCCTTGTTGCTTGATAATTGAACCCTTGGTGGTATGATTATTGTTGTGAGATAAATTGTTGCTCTTGATGGTTCGGTCCTATCCACAAAAGGTTCAGATGCTTGTGCCATTCAGGGTTATAAGTATTTGAAAATGGATTACCTTGTTGTGGTTGCATTCCCTAAAAAACATTTACTTGTTCCATCAGTTAGCTAAATGACATTCATGACCATGATGACCTTGCATGCCATACAATTTACAAATAGGTGCAATTGTATCAACAAAATATGTACATGTCATAGGTTATTCAAGATTTTTTAGTTTATCAGATAAAAAAGAAATCTGCTTAGCTAATTGAGCCATCACACTTACCTCCAAACTGTTTGTTGTGCTAGTTGCAGCATGTTCGATCCCCCATTGAGTGTAATTTTGTGTCATACCTTCTATTAAATCATACACGCTTTTCTTCGTAAGTGCCCCACCAGCCATGGCTTAACAACCATCCATGCCAAGTAATTCAAACCACTATAAAAAATTTAAACTACAAGCCAATTTTCCAGGCCGTGGTGTGGGCATGACCTCAAAAGCTTCTTATACTGCTCTCATTTTTCATATAGTGATTCTCTTCTTGTTAAGTAAAACAAGCAATCTAGTTTCGAATATGTGCAGTTTTAGGAGGAAAAACCTTGTTGAGAAAAATATGTGAGAGTTCATCCCATATCACTATTGAGGCAGGCAATAGAGTGTCCAACGATGCTCTCACCTTATTTCAGAGAAAAAAAGGAAAGAGACGTAGTAGTGAATCTTGCGAAACTCTGTTAATTTAAAAGGATCACAATACTCAAGAAAAAAACATGGATATGCAGGGAAACATCCTCAGGAGAATATCTATTGAATTGATTTTGTTGAATCGGGTTAAGGAATACATATTTAATTTCAAAATTATTTGTATCAATTATCGACCTTAAACTATCTGATTGCAACCCTCCAGTACGTAGGGTTACATAATCCTTCAATTTCTTCTGTTCAATTGTCTTTGGTTGTTCGGGTTTGTCCGGTGTTTGATTGTCCAATTTGGCTCATCTTTGGTCGTATCGGATTTCTTGGGCAGGTCTGCTTGATTCGCCGGACAAAGGTCGAAGCATGCCCTTCTAACCTGTAGGGGTAAGTTGTGCACAAAAAGAAAAAGAAAAATAGAAGAAAAAGTGATAAGCTAGACTAATTTAATTTAGTAATATTGCAATTCAAAAAGAATTTACTATTGTTCCTGGGAAACGGCGCCAAAAACTTGGCACGCTCAAAAAAGGGTGTGTTTAGTAATAATCGTAAATGAATGATTGCTTGTTGAGCACTTGAGAGTCAAATCCATCTGGAACAAGCGAAACCAATTTATGGATTGCAAATTATGAAACAAAATCGTACGAGTGTTTGTTTTTTAGAGCTAATCCTAAAATTACTAAAACTATTGAAATTGTGTTAAAGCAATCAATGAAGAAAAACTTAGGGTTTCAGAATTTCCATCACTATTAAGCATGATTTTTGGTAAAAACAGTGAACTAACCAATTAATTACCAAGATTCTCAACGAGACAAATTAAATTGGTGGCTTGAAAACCATTCAACAGCCACAGGGGATCGTCCATGTTTCTTTAATTTAACTAGGCACAAAACTCCTTCTAAACCCTATATTACTGTTAGAGTGCAGTATTCACGTGTTGACCTAACATACGAATATCGATCGTTTCATATAGTATGAACGATATTGTTGATGAAGTGTGAATCTAAGGTTTAGAGTATAATAATTCACATAATTAAATTGACAATTTTTCGAACAAACTACAGTCAAAATCGTGCCCTCCTGATTAAGTCATCTCTAACACTACAGGCAAAACTACTCACAAAAAACCATAAAAATCAATGACTAACAAAGGAAATAATAAAACTTACTAATTGCATTAATTAACGTGCAGTTCCAGGTTGGCTTACAAAATGATGCGAGAAATCAACTAAACCTAAAAACTACTCGATCCAAATAAGAGAGGGGGCTAACTTTATTTTTCTAGATGCTAAAATAAGCTAAAAATCTCTCTTTTTATAGTACAAAAATTCTAAATTAATCTTATTACCACCCCTCAAACTATCAAAAAAATATTTGAAAATAACTCAAAATGGGACTCAAAAACGTGGGGCACACGAGGGACCCAAGTTGAGCACGGGCTCGAGCAAGCCCCATGCTTGCTCTGGGCACGGGTGTGCCAGGGCCCATGCTCCTCTTGGCTGGGGCACAGTGTAGGGGCAGGGATCAAACCTGGGCATGGAGTAGGGATCTGGACTTTGTACTGGAGCTCTTTGAGCACACGTGCTGGGACACGACTTGGACCCTAATGCCTTTTTTGGGCACTTGGCTGGGATTTGAGACCTAGAGTCTTTTTGGGGCACAAGAGCAAGGACCTAACCTGAGCTCTGATGCCTTTTGGGGCACATGTGCAGGGATTTGACCTGGACCCTAGTACCTTTTGGGGCACATGTGCAGGTGAAAGGGATCTAGGATATCGACTAGAGGAGGGTGAATAGGCGATTTTAACAAATTAACAACTAATCAAGCAATTAATAATAAATGAGAGAAAATGACTAAAACAAGATGAACAATGAACACTTTAACACAAGGATATATCCCGTGGTTTCGGTGATTTGCCGATCACCCCTAATCCACGTTGAGGCAAACTCAAATCTCTAACCGCTCCTCTATCTAGTCAATCTTCTCTCAAGAAGTGACCTAGATCTCGGCCGGATTAGTGTGATGAGTTATCCAAACCTCGATTTCACTAATGATGCACTTTACCGCTCCGGCAAGGCGTGCTCGACCCTTCCACAAGATGTTTTGAGGCTTCTTCACAATCTTCCTTGAAGAGCTCTCCAAAACCTTCCTCCTAGTCGTCTAGGAGCCGGCAAACTCCAAGAGTAACAAGCCGATGATGATCACTTAATCTTCTTCTAGTGCCACAAGATTGATTTGGTGATCTAAATGCAATGCACTAGAAGATCTCAAATGCACACTCTCACAAATTTAAGAATTAGAACTCTAGAGTGTATGAATCTTGTGTTAGCTCTCAAAGATGATGACAATGTTCACAAATATGCCAAAAGTTATGAACAGGGCCGTGCATGGGAGTATATATACCCCCCATCATAAATATAGCCGTTACCAGCCGTTAGGAGAAAATGATCACTTGGCGGTCAGACCGCAGGTATAAGCCCGGTCAGACCGCCGCAATTGCAACGGCATTAAACAGGCGCAATAAATGCTCACCTGCCCTTGTCAGGCACACTCACAGTCAGACCGGATCCAAATGCGGTCAGACCGTGAAAATGTCCAGAGACGACATAGTTTCTGGACACTTTATACGGTCAGGCCGATAATTACGGACAGACCGGCCACAGGGTCAGACCGTAGTGCAAAACCTCGGTCAGACCGGTCTAACAAACGATCAGACCGTCATAACACAAAATGATTCAGAAAGATAGGTCATGAAGTTCCAGGAGTCTGACCTAGGTTTTACCTACGGACAGACCGACCTTTTTAAGGAATAAACTACACTTTGACATAACTTCGGTCAGTCCGAGTAAACATTCGGTCAGGCCGTCCATTCGGTCAGACCGGCCAATAATCGGTCAAACCGACTGAGGCAAAATTTGGCTGAAAAGGAAGGTAAACTGCATTTTCAAAGTGTATGACCTTCTAGTATGCAATGCAAGTTGATTTTATGATTTGTGGCACATAGATGAAGTATTTCGTGATACTCCACATGCTCCTCTTAATAGTACGGCGACTATCCTAAAATCCGGTCAAAATTCTTCTCTAAACACCTTAAACCGGTAAAATGGAAAAAGATCATATTCCGTACCTTTGCCTCTTTGCTCAATGTCCTTTCTTCATCATGTAGCCATTTCTTTGTCTTCCATTATCCTGTCTTTTGAGTTTGATCTTGACACAACTTAACAGGTAACGTTAGTTCAACATTTGTAATTGTCATTAATTACCAAAACACTCTTTAGGGGCCTAGAAGCTACAGCAGGGACTTGACCTGGACCTTAGTGCCTTTTGGGACACATGAACAGGGACTAGATCTAGACCCTAGAACCTTGCATGTGGGGACTTTGTGGAATTAGTTTCAACATTGTTTTCTTCGCGTATTTCACCTGGATTCATTCTTTGCTTCATTCCTCATCGTATTCTCGTCGAAATTGCTCCAAATTTGACATGTTCATTCCCTAAAACATAATGAACCAACTCACATAAACAGATTGTTTCATTTCTCAAATTAAAGCACATAAAATGAAGAGTCAAACGAGTTTCAGAGCCGAAAAGTGGTTTAACTTAGAGCAAAATATATATAAATAATATGCTTATCAATCATCTTAGGGTGTTTGTTTGCAGGTAACCGTCTTTTTAAAAAAAATTGCACCATCTATATCATTATATGCATCACCTTGATAGAGATATATCTTAGAGGCAATCATGGAGATGATTGTATCATGATATATTTATGAATTGTTACAAATAAAATTTTATTGCATTCGTTGAATAAAGTATCACTTTTATTGATCAAACAAGTATATGACTTGTTCGTGGAACTCTTTATTATGTTATATGTATTGTCGGTATTATCAGTGATACTTATTGTAAACATCTCTGACTTCCGGCATTACATAAAATAATAATGCAAGATAAGTCAGCACGATCATTGATTGATAGTCAAGTTTTACGGACCAAAGATATGAGATATCAACTCAATGTCGTGGACACATGTTGGAGAACATGTTGGTTGGATTGACTCATCTTGAGACACTATTAAGTTTTTTATGTATCATCAGTTGGTTTCAAACAGTTATTTTGGTTTATCTTTAGACCTGATATCATAACGGTTTTATACATGCGTAGTAGTATACTTGGTATCATCAACCTCTACTTTTAGCCAAGTAGTCATAAAGATGACATACAGATATGTTATGAACCATATGGTTGAAAGTGAATGATCGAGATGAAATTTGCACCTCTCATATCTTAAGAGAGATATCTCTGGACCCATTGATGTAATTGGACTAAGAAAGTGCATGACCATGCCGAATATAGTTGAGAGTCAAACATAGAAAGGTTAGTCCATTACAAAATCAAGAAAGGACTGAGCTATTCAAGAATGACACGTTTCTCACCTTGAGTTCGATCTGATATCGTGAGGCAAAGAGATAATCCATAATAAATTGTATAGGTTCGTTGGATATGATCTTCGTGTACATGCGGGTAGTCATAATGTCTTGTAAGGACCGCTTATGACTTGTGATTCGGAAAGTTCCTTCCAGTTACATCCAAATATACATGAACCTACAGGGTCACACACTTAACGGATTGGAATATTAATTCGGATAGGATCCGAAACAGGTCCCCTATTGGTAATGGGATTACCATTAGGATTAGGGTTTGCATTTGAGTAGGATTTATCTGCAAGGCCCTATAAAAAGAGGTGTGGTTAGTATGTATTGATCATTTGATCTATTCTGATTGCTACCACCTGTTGATCGAAGGATGCCGACTAGAGGGGGGTGAATAGGTAGTTTTTCAAATTTTACTTTTAATGTAGTGATTAACAACCTAAATTGCAATAATAATACTCAAATGATATGAATGTCAACACAAAGCAAGTTTTGCAATTACTAAAGAGTTAAGAGCAACAATTCAATCTCTAGAAATATAAAGCAAGTAATAGAAGTAACCGAAGAGATCGAATTTTTCCTGAGGTCTCGAAAATTTGCCGATTTCCACTAATCCTCGTTGAAGCGCTCTTCACAAGAGCTTATGCTTCTATTCCACTAGGGGTAGCCCTTCTCCTCTCCGGATAGGCGAGCTCCAAGCCTTTACAATCAATCGCCGGGCCTCTCTGACACACACCGTCGATGGAAAGATCTCCGGACCTCCCGAGTCGTCTAGGTGACGGCAATCACCAAGAGTAACAAGCCTAACACCTTACTTGATCAACCTCAAAGCTTGAAGAACAAATATGCAAATGCAAATGGCTTGATTTCAACTTCTCTCAACTAGCACTCAAAGATTTGCTCAAGATTTGACTTCAATTGCTAGAGAATGAGTGTGAGAGGGTTTGCAAGCTGTTACACAAGGGTTGAGAGAAGAATTTCGTGTGTGTACAGCTTCTACAAACAGTAGGGTTTATATAGTCTCAGCAAAACGGTCGTTTTCAAGAAAATTGGGTGAAAGTTGTACTGGCCGGACATTGTCAGGTCACTTCGGACAATGTCCGGTCAGTACAAATAAATTGAGCGTTACTCACGAGAGTTTCAACTGTCAGTAGCCGTTTGAGAAATTTTGTGAAGGCCAGATGGATGGATTTGTCCGGACAAATGTATATATCTCTGTTAACACTTATGTTTAACACCACATATACACGCCGGACAAATACTATTTGTCCGGACAAATACATATGTCTCTGTTGACACTTGGCACAGCAATTCTATGGGCCGGACATATGTGATTTGTCCGGACAAATGCATATGTCTCTGTTAACACATGTATTTTCAACTTCTCATAAATTGTATTGGCCGGACATTGTCCGGTCACTTCGGACAATGTCCGGTGCGTTTCGGACAAATGCCTCCGGACGGATTTATTTGTCTCTGTTGCTTGCATATAAACTTGCCGTGAGAATTGTACTGGCTGGACGTTGTCCGGTCACTTCGGACAGTGTCCGGCCTATATCGGACAGATGCACCGGACAAGTTTATTTGTCTTTGGTTCTCGTTTTGCAATTTTTCAGAAGAAATATGTATTGGCCGGACATTGTCCGGTCACTTTAGACACTGTCCGGCCAGTTGAAAACGAAAACAGAATTGCTGAATTTTACTCAATTTCAATTTGGGGCTAGATGCATATGCAAATATGTTTCCAAAGACTTCAAGGTTGATCAAATGACTTGTGCTAAGACCCCTCTTAATAGTACGACCATCTAACCTAGAAAATTTCAAAAAATAAAAGCGCTAGGTTTAGATACTTGTACCCTTGTCAGGGTTTTCGTCATTTTTGCTTCATGGAGTCTTGATAATCTTGATTTGCATTCTCGTGATGCTTTCTCCTCTGATTAACCTGAGTCTCACACACATAGGTTAGTCGCATATATCTCGGATGTCATTAATCACCAAAATCCTAATTAGGGCTCAAGATTCAACACCACCATCCACGAGATAGATCCTGGGAAACCCTAGCTGCGTGCGCTGGTGCTAGCACACGAACACGCGGTGCTTCTGGATCATCATCAAATCCAGAAGCATCGCTACGATTACTGGTAACAACGCCACCTCGCCACTCCACTACCACCACCACCACCCACCTCCACTGTCAATCTGCTCCCCTATTGACTGCCTACCACCTGTGCCCACAGCATCTCTACTTTCTCACAACCCCACCACCGCGCACCAACACCACTGGCAATGACTTTAAATAGGATATTAGGTGAACCCTAGTAGGGTTGAATGCAAAGAGGGTTTTTTACTCAACGGTTAAAAAAGGTGATTCAAGATAAGAAAAAGCATGTACTTGCCTTTTAACAAAAACTCTTACATTTTTATTTTAATTTAAAAAATAATGTCCTACATTTTTAAGACTATTTCAATTGAGTCCTACTTACCGCTTTTTGTTAGTCTCTTTTTACTCAAAATTTTGTAATGATTGAACAAACCAGAAGGGATTTTTTGAGGCTTATAAGTTAGCAGTTTGTGAGAAAAATATAAATCAGGCCAAATAGTCCTAATAGTCTCAATTTAAAACCACATAGCAAAGTTAGGCAGAGGACAAAAATATGAAAGAATCCACTTTAGATCCTTTCTTTTGCAAAATCCATTGATCACAATCACATGCAACGAAGATAGCATCAAAGACCTCATGTTTTAAGCATCATCGAAAAGTAATCCCACATTCGTTATATTATAGCATAGAAGTTTAGTAATGAACGTACTCCTATGCAATACATAGCGTTGTTTGAGTGAAAAATACACAATGGTGCTTATGTTGTAGAAGGAATTGTTTGTAGATATTATGACATTTGAAGCCAGTGTTGCTGCATGCCATCCAGGTCGCTGCCACTCATGCTGCCACGGCATGGAACCGTGCATTGCAGCCAACCGCACCCCCCAACCCCATCCATGTGCCAATAATCTTGTGCTCCTGCAGCAATACAGAGTTAAGAATTATATTAAGCATTCTGAGCTAATTTTTGCATTATTAATAGCAAAAAACAAAATAAGTTACTCATGAAAAATCATAACACCCATCTAACGGGTTCCCAGCATATGCCTGAAGTACATGCTACTGCTCAGAGGTATAACAATTAACGTGGACGTGGAAGAGATTAGGGCAAAATGGATATGGAGGAGGAAGAGGCCATATAAATAATGATTAAAACAAGTCATGGCAAGCGTAATGGCAAAATAAAACCCAAGGTAACGGCACAAGTGAGAAGAGCAACAATCAAAAGCAAATTTGCAATAGGTGTGGATGCGATGGTCATTGTCTCTCATATACTGCACACTAAAACACTTGATCGAAACTTATCGAAGGATGATAAAAGACAAAAAAGGTCAAGAAACCAAATGTGAATCATGTCATGCAAGTTTGCCTGAAGCAAACATGACTTCTCAATATGATGATGATAACCTGTTGGGGTTAGAGCTCAAGAATGATCATGGAGCATGAATAATTTCATTTATAAATATTTATATTCCCAATTATTTTTATGTTGCCATGTCGAACTTGCACTTTATGCTCTATCATTAGTTTTTGTGTTCTTGGTAAACAATTATGCTATATTTTGATGATTCAGCTATAACTAGGGTCAATGTCTTACGTTGTATCATTGATTTATATACCATGCTATTCTTTTTAAAATATCTTACTTGTACAACACATGGCAGATGAACGGGCATTATGTCTGGTAGACAATTGCACCACACACTATCTTGAAAAATACAAATTATTTCTAAACTCTAATAAAGAGAAAAGGGAATATAATAACAATTACAAATAATAATGTGTCAATCATGGGCTCTGGAAAAGTGTCATTGATTCTCCCTATGGGTATAGAAATAATTATTAATAATGCATTATTTTATCCTGAATCAAAGTGTACCCTCTTGAGTTTTAAAAACAACCGTGAAAATGGTTTCCACATTGAGAGTGATAAAGAGAATAATATTGAATATTTACTTATGACAAAATCAATTAGATGCCAAAAACAAGTGGTTGAAAAGTTCTCGTCTTCTTCCTCTGAGTTGTATTATATTCATATTCGACCAAATGAAAAATATGTTGCGACAAGTTTAAAATTTAATGACACAAATTCCTTCAAATTATGGCATGAGCGTTTGTGTTATCCTGGGAAAAATATGATGTGTCGGATTATGAATAATTCTGCTGGCTACAATATGCAAACTAAAACCTTCATTACTTTTGAAGAGTTTATTTGTGATGCCTATGCAAAATACAAATTAATTATGAGACATTATGTCCAAAAATAAGGGAAGAATCACTCATTTTTCATCAAAAAATTCAGGGTGATATATGTGGACCAATTCAACCGGTATCAAGACTTTTTAGATATTTTATGGTCCTAATAGATGCATCCATAAGTTGGACTTATGTATGTTTATTGTCCACCCACAATTATGTTTTAGTGAAACTAATTGCTAAAATTATAAAATTAAGAGCCCAACTTCTGGATCATCAAATCCAATCCATCCGAATGGACAATGTTGGTGAATTCACCTTGAAATCTTTTGATAATTACTGTATAGCTTTGGTCATAAAAGTGGAGAATTCAGTCCCTCAAGTCCACACGCAAAATGGTCTTACAGAATCATTAATTAAAAAAATTAAAATTGTTATTAGACCTTTATTGCAGAATTCAAAATTATCCACTAATAATATGGGAAATGCAATTTTACATGCTACAACATCGATACAAGTCTGGCCTACTGCATATTATAATTATTCCTCCTTGCAGTTAGTGTGTAGGAAAGAACTAAGTATTTCTCATCTACCAATTTTTGCCTGTGCTCTATATATGCCAATATCACCGACCGGCATATCTCCATGGTCCCTATTGAAAATTGAGGATATATGTTCGTCTATCATTAAATTTCTTGAGTCCATGATAGGGGATCTTTTTTCAGCATGGTATGCTGATTACATATTTGATAAAGATCAATTCCTGGCATTAGGGAGAGATAAAAGTCCAAATTTGAAACGCCTCATAGGATGAAAAATATCTTCAATATCAAGATCCACGCACTAGCCAAGCTTAACTAGAAGTTCAAAAGATAATTAATTTACAAAATTTAGCAAATAACCTGTCAAATATTTTCATTGATTACAAAGGAGTGACTAAATCATACATATTTGCAGTAAATGCACCTGAAAGAGTGAAAATACCCTGGGAAAATAGTAAATCTACTGATGATCCCTTCTGCTGGAAGCAAGGGAGACCTATTGATGCAAAAGATTTTAATCCGTGGAGATGTACGCAGAAACAAATGTCTAATAATAATAATCAATCACTCTCTAAATATTTTGAAAAGACTCGCCTTGAAGGTGAAAAGCCTTTTGAAGAGGTGAATCCCGAAGATAAAAATCCCAGCAACTTAGCAAGTGATGAGATTGCAGAACAGCTAGACTCTATTTTTGTGGGCACGAGACAGATTTATAATAAAAACAAAACAAATGTCTATAGTTTCTTTGTCTCCACAGTTGCTCACTCTATTTTGAATGAAAATCTGGATCCATAACCAAAATTAATAGTAGAGTGCCAGAAGTGCTTAGATTGTGTCAAATAGAAGGAGCAATTGAGGCTGAGCTACACTCGTTAAATAAAAGAAAAGTTTTCAGACCAATAGGTCAAAAGCCACAAGATTTTATCCATGTGGGATACAAATGAGTTTTATAAGAAAAATAAATGCGAAAAATGAGGTGGTGAGATCTAAAGTGAGATTGATGGCACAGGGGTTCACATAAAGACTCGATATTGATTTTGAGCAAACATATTCTCTCGTTGTAAATGGAATTGTATTCAACTACTTAATATCTTTGGTAGCAAAAATGAATTTAAATATGCAGTTAATAGATATTGTGACCACATATCTATATGAAAGTCCCTAATGGACTTAAAATCCATAAACTGAAAGAAAGTTGCAACACAAATAACATCAAATTGCAAAGGTCGGTGTACTGCTCAAAACAGTGGGTAGAATATGGTACAACCAACTAAGTAAATCCCTCATGAGGAAGCGATGTGAATAATGATATTTGTTCTTGTGTGTTCATAAAAAAGTTGTTGAATGGCTTCTACATCATTTCAGTATATGTTGATGACATAAATATCATTAGAACCATAAAGAAAATTGAGGAAGTAAACTCATATCTATAGTCGGAGTTCAAAATGAAATATTTGGGTAAAATCAAATATTGCATCGGCCTGCAAATCGAGCACTTCTATGAAAGAATATTTATTTACCGGTCCACCTACCTGAATAAGGTTCTAGAGTTGTTGAATATAGATAAATTTCATACTATTAGCACACCAATGATCAGACGATCTTTGAATGTTGACAAAGACCCATTCAAACCAAAAGAAAGTAAGGAGAAAATCTTAAGATCAGAAGTTCTTTATTTGAGTGTCATAGGAGCACTAGTATATCTTGTGAATTGCACCTGGCCTGATATTGTATTTGTGGTAAATTTGATAACAAGATTTAGTGCATCTCCAACCAAAAGATATCGGAATAGCATCAAACATATCATCAGAAATCTTCAAGGTATAAAGGATTTTGGCCACCAAGATCACCTATTGATTTTTCTAACATATTATCAAAAAAAAAATCTAAATACATAAGTTGGGAGACTGTTATCTTCAAGAGGAACACATATTAGGAAACAATTGAGTTTTTCGATCCTGAAGGTCTTTACCTAGATTAGGCCCAGAGGTTTTCACCTAATTTTACAACTCAATATATTTAGAATTATTAAGATGTCGAAGAACAATACAATTATATCTTGAAGATCAATGCTATAATATTTTTTCTCAATTAAATTTTTCCCACCGAATTTTCTTAATTGAAAGTTTTTAAAAAGACAATATGTGCAACACAAAAAATACATGTTCTATGTATTCTTTTTGTTTGACCGTTTTTTCTACTGAGTTTTTCAACAAAATTTTTAATAAGGCATATACATATCATGATAATGTACAAAAGAGAGTATTATAAAATAAATTATTTATGAATATTATCAAAACTGCCTGCAGGACAATCTCTGCTTTTGTCTATATAAAATCTTGTAGCCTATAAAGAGAGAGTGATCAAGAAAAAATTCCTATATATTAAACTCTCTATTTTGTCTATCTATTGTATATTGATTATACCTGTTGGCAACGAATTTATGATTTACAACCAATTATTATTTCTTTTTTTCTCAGTATCCTTTGTTCTTCTTCTAACAGGAAATGATAAGAAGCAAGATGCTTTAACAAGTACAACAACACGTGACCGTTAATAAGAAAATCAATATTGGAAGACTTTTCATCATTTGGAGCACTGAACCAGAAAATATTGTCTCAATCGTGTTCCGACTGTTTTAGCTCCTAAACTTTTCATGATATTATTTTAATCGCTCAACTTTAAAAATAAATACCACTTTGATAGCTCCTGATAAAAATTTAACTGTCAATAGTCCCACGTGTCGATGATTTGGTACACTTGATTTGACCTATTACTAAAGTCAGTGGACCAAAATGATGCCCACCAAAAACTTTGATCCTAAAATGAATTTTGAGTCTGAAGTAGAGGACCAAAAATGATACTTTCTTATAAAAGCCAGTAATGCACAGATCAAGGCAAGCTGGGATGGTATACTAGGACAAAAGATGCTAGGTACCCAAAATATTATTTAGTTAATCATGAACCCTCATCTCCAAGGTACATCACAATTTCTCAAGTTATTACAACATAAGAACAAGATGAGCAAAATGCCAAGTCAAACCGAACTACCCATGTACAAAAGAAAAACAAATGTCTCCAATAGATTTCAAAACTCCCGCTGAGCCACTGGACTTATTGTGATTACCTCTCCTCGCGAACCTGCAGCATTAACAAAAATTTGATGTTGTTGATGGAGAACAGAATGACAGGTTGAACAGTAAAGTTCTTTCGGAAACTGGATAATGAATTTAACATACATCGTTCATAGATCTCTGTTGCAAGCATGAGGAGGGACTCGGTCTCCTCAGCAATCTTGAGGATCCTTTCAGCCTCCTTGACATGCTCGTTTGCAAGGTATGCTTTGGCCTCCGCATCTGCTGCTTTGAGAGCGGCCGCGGCCGCGGCTTCTTCTGCAGGACTCACAAAGGTGTTATGTGGTACTAGGTTCTGTGACGCCTTCAATGGTTTGGGTGAATCTTTCTGCTTTGGAGCTGGAGACTTTGTTCCAAAAGAATCTTTGAGCTTATACGCCTTATCCACCTGTTTAAAGTTAAAATAAAAGGAATAATGTAATTAGATTACCACTGGTTGCATCTAAAGCTCCTTACTATCTTCTAAACAAGAATTGAAGTTCCAATGCACTTCCAAAGATCTGCAGTAAAATTGAGTTTGTTTGAGATGCAAAACATTGAATAAAATTAGTTCATAGCTTCCATGAACCAACTATGGAATTCTATAATTGGAATTGCAACTCCTATTGTGAAAGAACAATCAAACAGAAGATTTGGAATTTGAATTCCATGGCCGATGTCACAGAAACTCAATGTAACTTGGTGGAGATTACCTATTCTCCTTTAGTGTTCCCACCAGCATTTCCTGCTAGCTGACAAGTGGGTCATGAGCGCGCATATCAATAAGCAAGGAACATTGGTGGGGATACTAAAATGGAATAGGTAAGCCACATTCAGATTAATTAGAGTGATCACAAGATAAACAAATCTAACATCATCTAATTAATAAAGAGGAAAGTGCATGAGAACAAGAACTTTTGGTAAAAATGCAGTCACCTTTTCAATTTTATTCTGACTAAGAAGCCGCCTTAACTTGGCACCGAGCAATCTCCTAAAATTTGGAGGCACCTCATGCCTTTGCTGCATATGGCACGAAAGATGCAGGTGAGTAACTTTTCATCTTTCTTGCAATGTAATTAGTTCAATAAATCTCTTCTAAGGACAATCTGAATACTGCAAGGTACAAAACAAGATAGATCACTTGGCACATAAACCATATCTTGAGATATGCTTGACATTCACTACACTGAATCATAGCAAACACTTCGGGACCAGCTTCCTCATCATATAAAAGCTCAAATTAAAAAGTACCATGTGCATGTCCTCAAACGGATAGGGTAGTTAGTTAGTTACTGTAGATCAGTTGATGGTAATAATCCAAGTGAAAAAGGCAAGATTGTTCTGTTTCACCTAAGGTGGCTCTAGTAAACAACAAGACTTTTGACACAAAAACTACATAACCAAATCATTTTTTTTCTCCAAAGAACTCAAATTAAGGCATTATCTTACTGTTTACTTGTATAATTGAGTCTCATAAGTAGTACACAGTTAGAGATGAACAAGTTGGCATGAACTTCAACACCAATAACATAAATTAAAATAACTGCTGCCAATGACCAAATATAGAAAAATTAGTACAGATACTCAAACCTCTATGAAGTTAAAAATTGCACCAATTTCTGATCCACTTGGCTCCTGCATTGAAGAAAGAGCTTCTATGATCATGGCACCATACCTAGTAGACAGTTGGATCAGGATGATCAGCTTCCAAAATCAGATGCTCATTTAAGGAAACAATTAAGTAGAAATAATCTCAAAGCAAACAGAAAAAAAAAAAGAAAAAAGAATCCTTCAACCAGTGGACATAAAAAATTAGAATACACACTATTTATTGATAGTGTCAAGGGCTCAATTCAGCAATGGAAAAAACAAGTATATGGAATTGAATCATATCTGACCAGTACATGCTTCACATGGTACAATCAGAGAGAGAGATTATACAACCAGGTGACTACACAGACAGGCAAAATTAGTTCAGATGCGGACATTGCACATCTCAAGGGCCTACAATATGGATGGCTTCAATCTAATTGGCACTGTTTAGTATTTCTACCAGTAGTTTGGTTTAGCGATTAGCACCATTCTTCCTAACTCTGTCCACTCTTCCATTTGCATTTCTAGACTAAATGCAAGCACTTATTTGAACACAGATGCTTGGGTTGCACCACTTAGTATGTTTAACTCGGATAACATTATCTTGGCCATTCCTCCAGGTGTTAAAACTAAAACTATCCCGCAATTATTGATCAAAACAATATTCCTCAGAAGACTTACAACCTAGGCGGCAATCTGTCTATGTGAAGAATGAAAAAAAATCCTGGATGCATCATGTGGTGGTGCACTAACCCTTGAGTGAAGGTACTGAACCAATATAATTTTTTTTTCTTCAAGGACACCCAACAAGTTACGACTAAGTTTATGGCAGAAGTTTGATGCCATAATATCATCAGGCACGGTTATATGTAGCTTTATTAATATAAGCTAAAGTAACCAGGAAGAAAATCAAGACAGACCAACCTTGGAGGAGTCTTCCCATCCTGTGAGCTTTTTTCAGAATCTGCAAGTGTTGAAGCTCCAGAAACGTTATTTGGGGCTGGGAGAAGCAGGGGCTGTGGGCTAGGTGTTGGGGAAGTTGAAGGTCCCTTTATTTTTGGCAATCTTATCTTTTCTCTTGAACCTAGTCCACTTGCACTAAAACTCAAATTCCTCCATTTGTCCTGTAAGTACCAAATAGAATGCAATCAGACAGAGAACACAAACACTATGACCAAGGCGTAACACGGTATATGTGTATGGAGGAAAATCATCATTCCATAATACTGAAATAAGCCCCAAGAGGTGTGGATGGGATGAAACTTAATGGACTTAATCAAAAAGTTACAGGGATTCAAGTCATATACCTGTAAGCACATGCCACCTATTTCATTGTAGCTCTTAGTATATTTCTTCAAAGAATTTTGATTCCAATTGAATCCCTCAAATAATCATATTACAATGTTCAGTAACAAACTTCTATATAGCATGTCAAGACTCAAGACAAATCCATATTTTGCTAATTACTAATATGCACCTGTAAAAATGTATAAACTACAAGTACCACCACAAAAATAATATATATAAAAACGAGAACTTTCAAATTTTCCAGTTCCCAAACAGCATTAGTCAATCCATTAATTGAATTGCATCCATATGGCATAAAGAAATTGAAATTACAAACTATACCTGCAAAAATATTTAACCACAAACACTGATGTGAAACTAATGATATTCCAAATTTCCCCATGACTGATCATTGGTTACTTGCCTCCTGATGCTCTGATCAAATGCATACCCTTTATCACCTCTCACACTGCTTCTCGCCATCATGGATGCCAAGACTCCTAGAATGTGCCCTTCACCACTTTCCCCACACTACTCCACACCTCTAGCATTATCGTGACACCGCATTGTCCAAAAGATGTGACTAACAGTTAGTCATGTGAGAATTTTGAAAGATGAAAGGGGTATTGATGGTTTCAATATTTTTAACTTTTAAGAGTAAATTTGTAATTTAAAAAATATTTGTGTCTATGGATGCAACTGACTTAACTAATTGCAGTCAGTATAGGGGGAATTTCACAGCTTTTATCTTATAGAGGTATCCTTAAACATTTTGCTTTGGAGGTGTAGATTTGTACACATGGTCATTTGTAGGATACTTCACTTTTTAGTAGAAGATAACCTAAGGGCTGGCTGGCATAGGTAGAGCATACTTCCAGGTGAAACCATTGATATTTGATACAATGCAAAAGCAAGCATTTGTCCTATTTGTAATGTAATTCTGCAGTTAATAATACTATGGACTACAATGAGCAACTTATTTGCAATGTGGCGAGCAATATGTTATAATGCTAAAAACCAACTCCTTGGAGGCAATATTCACTAACTAATCTCCTCTCATGTAGACAATATGGCATCCCTCACTTGGCTCTATCAAACTTCTCAATGCTGCCACTGTCTCCAAGCTAAGTTGTACAGACATGGACACAGACACGGCGGCACAACATTCCTCAAGAACTACAGACACCGAACACAGCATGATATGGACATGGTGGCATGGCATTTCTCAAGAACTGAGGACTATAGGGGATGGCTATATATATATATATATATATATATATATATATAATGCCTTAGGATTGATAGATTGCAAGATTTCTCAATTCTTAACTGGTCTTATGGATTGAAAGATTGATACATGTAGTAATTGAAAGCAATAGATAGAAACAGTAGTGAAAAATCACCATTCCTATATAGATAGACTAAGAAACAAATTGAAAACGATTAAACCAAAATGGGCTGAAAAAAAAAACTGTAAAACCACAACGACCATCTAGAGATCTTCTCATTCCTTATTGACTTGCCCTATCAGACCTAGAGGCCTCATGGGTTGGCCATGCCTGCACATGTCCGTGCCGCGTCCATGCTGTGTCCAAACCATGTCCGGAAAATAAAATTATTTTTTACAATCGAAAATTAGCGGACACTCTCTAGACATGTGTCCACGCTGTGCCCGTGTCCGACAGGGACACGCTGACAGGGTGAAGTGTCCGTGCTTCATAGTCTCTAAGCAATAAATAAACAAATAAATTATACTCATCAATATCATTACAATTGCTCAGTGCTTGCATTTTTCATCAAGCAAAAACGAATCAGTCTCACAAAGTCACTTATTTGTGAAAACACATCATCATCCTATTGCTTGCCACTTGCACCAGCCTGCACCACTTGATTCACCCACACACAGGGCAACAGCCTCGGGCAAAAATTACATTGCGACACCCCTCAGCAAAAGAGCACCGCCAAGTTCCTTCACGCTTACACCTCCCAGTCCAATCTATCGCCCACAAAGCCTAAAATCTCGCCTTCCACACTCCAAATCCACAAACAAACCAAAATTCTTCACTCATGCAGTCATATCCTATAACCAGCGCACGAGCAACAGAGCACCAACCACAAATCTAAACTCACAAACCAAGCATAAACAGCAAGCACCACAGGAGCCACCATTTGCGGGGCAAACGCAACGAAACAAGAGCGAATATCACGTATGCGATAACCAAAAGCGTGTGCACGCGGGTGTAGACAGATTTATCGGGAAGGAAGCCGGGGAGGTGGATGGATACCTTGAGGTCTATGTTGGAGCGGGAGGAGAGGATGGGACTGAACTCGGGGTCCTTCTGGATGGTGCGCCACTTGCCGGCGCCGTGCTTCAGCACCCCGCGCCGCAGTGCCTCCTCCTCGTCCGACGTCCACTTCTGCTTCGGCGCGCCCATGGATCGCCCCCTCTCGCCTGCTCTCCGCTCACCTCTGCTCACCTTCTCTCTCAGGGGGAAACCCTAAAACATATTAGCCTCAAACTGTGGCTGGGGGTTTCTTAATAAATAAAAAAAAAACACTGTGGCTGGGGGACTAGCCTGGGGTTTTTGCCTTGACCCCTACAGAGTGCAGAGTTTTATTATAAAGTGCTTATTATGGTGTACATTAATATGATTAAAAAAAATCATGCACGTTCAATTTTGGGTTGGAGTAGATCTTGTACGATGAAATTGTGTATTTTTATTGAATAAATTTAATATATTGGAATCGGATATGCGTGTTTATGATGTGAATATTTGTGTAATAATAATTAATTTGGAAAAGATTGTGTGTGAAGTGGTTGGATTTTGTGGGAGCATGTGCAGAACATTCGAAAGTGAATGATGCGGCTGCGGAAAAAAGGGTGCATGACGCGTCTTGTATATGTAAACAGAACGCAACTTGCGATTTTCTGGGCTGGACCGGGCCATGTGTATGAACACTGTTCACTTTTGGGTTTTTCATTCCTTTTATTTTTGAGATCATTTGAGTTAGTTTTTTTGACAATCTATACTACTTTGTTGGCTCGGTTATTCCAAAGAGATTTATTAAACCAAAACGAGGTACAATACTACAGTATTACACATATCTGGCTCTGTATTAGGGTTTATCGTAAGTAGCGCTGTTAGCTTTGAGTATGTAACAACATGATCTTACAAAGAGTATATCAACTCAGTTACTACCGTCATATCTTTTCAAATGACTTAAGGTCACGTCGGTAATCAATGGTGTCAATATCAGCCTAGTTCTCTGCACAATATTTTATGCGACTTGGCTTGCATGTTTCATGGTATTGAAGATATATATAATCCTAAGATAACCCATCTATCTTTTGGATAACAATACAATATTATCTGCTGGTAATGTAACAATAGCATGCGAGACCATTCATTCATCCATCCCCATAGAAGAGGGTGATCAAGCTACAATCTTGGACTGGACCGGGCCATGAGTACTAGAACCTTTCGCTTTTGTGCTTTTATGTCCTTTTATTTTTGAGATCATTTGAGTTAGTTTTGTTACCGATCTACTCTAAACACTACTTTATTAGTTCAGTCATTCAAAAAGAGAATTAAACCAAAACAAAGTACAATACTACAATACTACTACGCATATTTAAATTGTTTTAGGGTTTAGTATTAGGTGGGTTTGTTAGTTTTGTACATAGAGTAATACGTACACTTGTACAGTAAAAACATGTGCACATATAAAAATATATTGTTGATTTGATCCCTTTAATTTTCATGTATCTACTTAACATCGTCCGGGTTCTCTTTGATATTTCGTGCGAGTAGGGTTCCAAGTTTTGCCTGCACGAGGAACGCTTTGCTGTATTAATCGAAGCTTGATGTGCATGCGTGAGGAACTCTTATGGTAGTTCGTGTCGCTTCGTGTTGATTCTAGCTTTCTAGGCGGTAAGTCTTTTTATTTTTCTCAAATAAAATAATCTCCAACTAGAAAGCAGGCCAAGAACCACTAATGGGCTAAAGGCCCATTATTTAAAACCGCACTTGGTCATGCTGGTCACTTGTTACAAGCCCATTTCGAAGCCCTTGCTTTTAAATCGAGGCCCAATTTCCGGCCCATGAAGAACTAGGTTGCTAGTGTCCGGTGTGACACCAGCAAGTCCCAAAGCAATGCTGACCATGTTAATTAAGAAGTATGAGTCAATGGCTAGCCAGTTATAACTTATAACCGGGAAGGTCCCAAGATCCACGGTTGGAGATCAGTTTTAAGTTCAAACACATATAAATTATGGGTTTAAACCGTATACTATAATATTTACATGGACATCCAAACAGTTTGAACATATGCACAAACAAATAAGATCGTGAGTTTGATTTCTCATATCTTCTATTTTAATGTATTTACTTAGTTGAGATCTTGTGTTGGCATGAAAAACCAAAAGTGGAGGAGAACAGAAACAGAAGGAAGGAACACAAGTATAGAATCGTTCTCGACATGCTGACTTCAAGACCATACTTGTACTCTTGTAGGTCCAAACAATAGTGTTACTGATCTAAGTAGCTAGCTGAACCCCACAGCCGAAGGACAATGCAGGGCCCAGTGCCACCCGACCAGCCCGGCCCATGGGACTGAATCTCCCGCGTAAGATTCTGTGCATCATATTAAATATTCGTTTAATTAAAGAGATACATATTTAGAATTGGTAGAATATTTATATTTTGTTTGGTATAATGTGATACAGAGAACATTGCACCAGTAACATTACACATCCCCGACAAATGTGAGTTGTGACGCGGCCCTTGGGAAGGACCACCCACACGCCCTGTAGACCCAATGGGCGTTGGTCTCACAGCGTCGCACAGCACAGCACAGTGCCGCACTGTTACTCGAGCTGGATCGGCAACTAACAGCTGCCCGGAAAACACCGCAACTCGGTCGGTGACAGCGGAGGAGATCGGACGACTGATTCGGGGAGTGATCGATAATTCCGCACGTAGGTCGCCTCCTTACGTACGTAGGCGGGCTAAAAAATCTGATGTGACTCTTGTTATAAGGCGAATCGGGCTATACTGTGCTATAGTAATTACATCCTTAAATGGTACGAGTTTATCGCTTATGTGGAACGATTTCTGATCACTTAGCTTAGCGGCTAAAATGGTTTACGTGACTGTTGTAAGCTGACTGGGGGTTTAACCCTTTATCGGTTTATCCTATCCAGATTGTAACAATTAATAACTAGAATGCATGCATGCATGCACCCATCTTGGCCTCGAATTAAAGAGGAAGATAGAACAAAATAAAAGAAAATTGCATTCTACGCGGTCGTCTCACAAGAAAATTAATGTACTGGATTTAAACTTTAAACACCATTGCTGCAACTTGCGTGTCTAGACTCTAGTGTTTTGACTTTGCTCGCGACTATCCAGTCACTGGTACTGTCACAGCCTGCGTAGAACACTGTACACATGGCAAGCAACTGTGATATTTTGTAAGCACAAGCTGTTGACAGATGTTTGTAAAAAGATTACAACAACTGTTCTGTACGTACGGCTAGACTTTTGCCTAGCCAGCTAATGGTAAGACTAACACGGTGTTTGGTTGGGCTGCGGCATGTGGTTTCTAGTCCGAGTTAGTGTTATTTGATCAAACATCTCTCTTTTAAGTTTGGACTTATTTAGATTTCCAATAAAATCAGAACAGATTTTATAGAAATTTTGTAACTCTATTTTAGTAGCTTCAGCAACTATAGAAGTTAGTAGTGAGATATTTGATTCTGTTTAGACGAACTCCAACTGTGGGTTCTATCGTTGAGAAGTTAGAACTATAAGACTATAACTCTAAATGGGAAGTTGGAACTCAAATCTTGGAGATCATAGGTTGTTTAGCTATAGGCTTCAGTTTCTTTTATCGAAATTATGATTGCCATTTTTACCCATGAGTTGAGGAGAAAGTATTGTGCATGAGCGGCGACATGTTGTAATTCTATAATATTTAGGCTAGTAATAAATATTTAGGTTTTGGAGCCATTGGAGCACCTAAGAAAGCTCCAAGTTTTGTATTGAATTAGGCTCCACGTTTTCCACAATTTCTTTGGAGCTTAGATTTGAAATTATCATATTTGACTGAATAACTCTAGCTCTAACCAAATAAATTAGAGCCCAAGATCGGCCAAACATAATTTCACGATTTCAAATCCTACGAGATAAAAGTTAAAACTAACTACGGTCAAACAAGAGTTAATGACATCATATAATCAGGTCATGGCTCGTTCCTACCGGGGGTAAAAAATTAAGAATGGTAAATGGGCATGCATATAGCGGATGGGTGGTAATTATCATATTTAACTGAATAACTCTAGCTCTAACCAAATAAATTAGAGCCCCAAATCAGCCAAATATAATTTCACGATTTCAAATCCTACGTGATAAAAGTTGAAACTAACCATGATCAAACAAGAGTTAATGACATCATATAATCATGTCATGACCCATTCCTACGGGAAAAAATTAAGATGGGTGGCTAAAAACCCTACATTCCAATAGGAGTGGGACCATGCCATTGTACTTTCAACATCAAGGAGATGGAGGTTGGTGCATCAATTCGTGAATCTTGAGCACAGATACATTCTGATGTGGAGAGATCGGACGATCAATATCCGAAAAAAAGAATCCATAAATTCTAGCCTCTAATCCATTGCACGGTCGATATCCGTCAAAAAAATCTACAAATTCTACCCTTAATTCATCGACGTGATCGATATTTACAAGAAAAACCCATAAATTCTATCCCTAATCCATTAACACGATTGCTATCTAAAAAACAACCCTAAATTCCACCTTTGACCCATTTATTCGAAAACTAGTAGTGTAGAAAAACTCCAAACACGAAGAAATTCTCATGACAATGACATGATGGTGAATGGTAAAGAAGCCATAAAGGTGAACAGTGCATGAACATAGACTTTTTTTTTTTTAGCAATTCTTCTAAAAATGTTTAATGTAGAATTTAGATAAAACTTATCAGAAATTTTTATGATTCACTTAGCATATCTGAATAAATCATGTTCTTGAGTTTTACTCAGACATGACTAGAAATTCTAATACTCATATAATTGAGTGTCAAAAAAATCAAATATGATTGACTAGTCTATCATCAACAAAAACAAGTCAATCTTATATATATATATATATGTCTTGTTAAACAAAAATCTCAAGATTCAGACAAATCTTAGATATGACCAAAAATCAAATATATTAACAAAAATATAAATCAAACAGACACAATTTGTCGCCACGACCACATGGTGGGGGGTGTGAAGCCATAAAACTGAGCCAAAGTCGCGGCACAGCGGTTCATGAACAGGGACGAGTTTTGAGCAAAGGCGGGGAGGGGCAGCCCACCATAATTGGGGTCTGACCTGCAGCCGTGTTGAGAGGCGAGAGCGACGGCGTTAGCCGGTGGTCCGGTAGGCCGAAAGGGACCTGTCTTAGAGTGCTGGCACTGTCCGTTTCTCTCTCTCGCACAGACACGGCAATGCAGGGGGGAGAAACAGAGAGTGCAAGTGTCCATACCGATTAAATGGGGGCCTGTCAGCCTGTGCACCCAAGCTGCAAGATAAGATATGTCCCAAGATCTAGCCAAAAGAGAGGAGGGAGGATAAGATTAGTTTTGGTAGTGATTTACCACAAATGTTTTTGTACTTGCGTGTGTTGTACCTTTTGGTTGCCAAAATAGGGGCAATGATTGTGTCTGCATGTATGTGCGTTGCACGGACACTCCTTTTGGCCTTCGTACCGGTGTCGGACACCATATTAGGCACACCGGTATGTCTTGATATATGTCGAAGACGTGTCGGATTATTTTTTAAAAAAACTTCAATTTTAATTGCCGGTATGCAATTGACGTGACTGACCTAATATAGTACACAGTTTTGGGGTGTTTAGGTAAGATTTAGCTTCAACTTTGATTTATAAGTAAAAATTATGATTAAATACCCAATTTAATTCAAAAATTAATCTATAAAGATAAGTATTCTTGAACTAAAAATCTGAAATAAACCGAAATTAATAAAAAAAAATTATTAGAATTATAAACTGAAACCGTATAAATCAAAGAAACTTAAATATTGTCAACACTGCCTTAGCCGAAATGCGTGTGCGACCAACTTCTTCACCCTTAGCATATTCATGCATCAGCCACGTCTCCACTCCATTGAGAAAAAGAGAGGCACGGCCAAATGTTAACATATTTTGCTAGAGAAACATTGATTTAAGTATACTCGAGAGAAACATATGCACGTATCTTTTTAGAAAAATACTATATCGGCATACCCATATCATGTCGTGTTATGTATTTGTCTCCGTGCAACCTTGTTGGGTATCTTTCGAAAACTTTTTGGAGAGGTGCAAGGTAATTTCAAGTATGTGATGGTGAGTGCCAAAAAGTATAGTTTCCAAGTCACCATGTTACATCCTCGGATGCAGAAGCTAACTGCTAACATCAGGAATCAGGTGGTTCCAGAAACATGCAAAATAATGGAAATAACAAATTGCAAGGGCAGATCAATTTGGTCATGCAAAGATCTTCCTCTCTTCATTAATTTTTTTTTTCTCCCAATCAATTTCCAAGTTGAAGGATTTGGAGTATAAACAACAAACTTGCTTCGGAAAGGGAAAAAAACAAGACTCACTCTCACCACCTAACAACCACTCCCTCTCCAATGTAAATAATAAAGATTTGGGCTATGATATGGAGCACGAGTTGTCACAATTTAGTACTTGAATGCAAGAAATATTGCAAATTATGGTCACTTAATAAATATTTATATAGACTAGTCTTAGGTGAGCTAATAATGTACATGTTCACTGTACACAACCATCTAGTACTATCCTTGCAATTGACAGATCACTACCGAGATTTGAAAACTCGCAAGCATGCGAGGACCAGAGCTAGCCCCAGCAAAGGACACTTTAGTGGGCTGTGTGTACTAAGATACATGTACCAGTCTTGAATTAAGCTCCAAAACGACTTATTTTTCCGTGGTACAATCTTATTCTTTAGTAAAATTAAGATCATTTCCCTGCTGTAGTGCGCATCCAAAACCAAAAGATTTTTTCAACCAACAAATAAACAAATAATCTGGTTTTGAAATAATCAGAATTGACCTATTTCAAATAAATTTTAATTTTTTAAGATGAATAATTCTGATTAATTAGTGTATTTCTCTTTATCAAATTTCTCAGTACAATATTAGTTAGAACTAATCCCTCTGATATCTGATATATAGAACAAAAATTTTTGGTATACTGTGTTCTAAGTATTTTTTCATATCAATGAACTTTTCATAATAGAATAGAAAGAATAGTGAAAGTGAGTCTTCATAGGATGATTGTCAATGCTTATGGACTCGAACGTGGGTGATCTATCCATAATCAGGATGAAGCTTGGATGACATTAAGCAGAGGTTCGAACCGACTGACGTTGAAGAATCAACGGATGAATTGTGGTTACGGGTGAAATGCCACTCGAACCCAGAGCTGACTAGTTCTCCTCGAAATGCGTTGAGATACAGCAGTTGACTGGACATCTGGGGGTAAAGCGTTGTTTTGGTGTGAGCTGCACAAGCGGTATCAAATCGAGGCAAACTCTTAATACTAGATATGACCCCAAAATAATAGGAGTCAAGGTCGGCCAGTGAGACGATGGGGGATAAGCTTTATTGTCGAGAGGGAAACAACCTGGAACACCAGCTAAGACCCCTAAATGACCGCTCAATGATAAAGGAGATGGGGGTGCAAAGACAACCAGCACTTGTTTTGTTCGTGATTTTTTTTTTCTGTATTTTAATTATGTGTAATGGAAATATAATATTTGTTGTTTAATTAGAGAACTCTGTAATCACAAATCATGTATTTAGAATACATCCCAACACACCATACAAATGCATCTAGGTGAGATGTATTCTAAAACCAACCCACATATTTTCCATTACCCACTTGAACAAATATATTTTACATTTATTCATTCTTTCCCAATTACAATTTATTCTAAAATTCATTAAGATTACGATTATAATTTCGAGTCAGACGCCACCTTAGACCTTGTTGGGGACGTATAGGCATAGGAAGCATTCATTCTCATTGGATGTGAGATTTCTTCCAAAATTTTTGTAGACTTTTTGCGATCCAAACAAATCGTCAGTGTTCATGGACTACAATATAAAGGTAAATGCACTTTTTGTCCATATACTTCTCTCTATCACACTTTTGTACTTCTCTTTATCTCATTTTGGTTCCTCTCTTTTAAACTATGATAAATTATAGTACATCAATTTCTGAGATCAACTCAAATTTTTATGGTGTTGATGCACGAGAAAACCTATAATATGCAAAAGTTGGAATTTAAACTTGAGCCTCCACTAAATTATCAAATATCTTATTAATTGGGCTACACCAAGTTGGTAAAATTAGTTTGATTCAGTCCCTCAACATATCTTTGGATTGGACTAAGAAAAATCACGGTAATGATGAGGTGCATTATAAGACTAAGATAATATCATGTCGAGCTAGCTCAATATCACACAGAAAAGAAGATGAGAGAGAGTAGAGAGACTGGGAGAGATAAGTTTAGTCCTAAGTGATGTTGATCAATGTTGAATGAGTTTTACAAGATGTTGAATTAGCTTTACACTACACCTTATTATTATTATTCTATGTCAAAAAATATAATGGAGAGATTAAATTGAGCATAGTTTGAAAGAAATGAGATATATTTAACCTGTTTTAAAGTAAAACATCAAAATTAAAATTTTGAGAGATGAAAGAAAATAGATGGATATATGTGCTGTGGATTTGTTGCTCAGCTCAATGTGCCACGTACTAAGATTGCATCATCAAAGTGGCGTCCTTGTCGTGGGTTGCATCGGATAAATTTGTTATACAACATCGTTGTGTGTCCTCGCTCTCCTAGCTAACACGAGCGACCAATCATGTAATGTTGGTGTCACGACACACACCGACTGACGAGGTGACGATGTATCTGCCCGCGATCGGAGGACGTCCCCAAATTAAAGCTAAGTTGTTCGGAAAATGGCATTTAATGGCGTATATTAAAAGTTGCAGTTGTACCATGTATACATAATGGTCTTTTTTTTTTATTATTTTTCTTATTATTTGTTTTGAGAATTACATGATGGTCTGTTGGAAGGGTGTTTTTTTTCTTCTCTATTCTTAGAGAATTTTTCTATATCAAGTTTGGAATACTAATTTCATTAAATATAAAATTCTGGTGGAGCCTCATTCACTATAAAATTTTTCTAGAACCCAAATAGAGTCTATATGTGGGCATGTGGCCTTATTTTTTTTTTGGTTTTGATAGTAGTTTCTTTTTTAAAAAAATTGAGCAGATAATTAAATAGATGTAACTCTTTTAACAAAAAGCTAAATAGAGGTAACTCGAGAGAGAATCTTTTAGTCCAAGCAATTTAAGTGTGAATCAAATTGTGATATCTTGCATAACCACGAGTGAAACTAAGAGTGTGTGGTTTGATTTATCTAGATCTTAATTAGTTATTTAGATAAATTAAAATTAGATCAGATAAAAATTTAAGTTCAAAACTTATACTATTAATTAAAAAATTGAAATAAAAGTCCAAATAGATTTAAATTAGTGAAAGATGATTCTTTGGTTTATAAATTTAAATCAACTTATTTGAAAGAGTTATGATGACCAAATCCGCACTAATTATTTGAATCACATATGACGCACATTGGTTCACGAAGACTCGGGATTGTTATGATTGGTTGAGATGAACTGCGGTGAAATGTATTACAACCTATATAATTATTGGAATAACATAACAAACCTCTCTCAAAAGAATAAAAAGGATAATATAATTTCCAAGATTATTATGCGGTTGGAATCTGGTGCAAGTGATGGAGTAAAATTATGCAGGGTTTTGCTAAAATATTCGTATATATTTTCAAAAGAATGTAGAGATAGTGCTTGACATGCACTACATTTTAGCCAAAATTTATGCTCCAACCAATTTAGACAAAAAAAAAAAAAGGACAAATTTAGCAAACGAACTTTTTTTTTTTGCTATTTTACCCCATTTCTGTTAGATTTCGTATTCTTTTATTCTCCTTTTCCAGAACTTATCAAGCCTTACCTTCAATATTTTTTTTCAATTGTCTTTTATGATTTGTAATGCTATTTTCCACTACTTTCCACCATAACAATATTTTGCATGCGCTCGAGGCCACGACAAATGTGACTTACAAGGACTGGACCCTATGCACGTGATTCTTGCTTACTAATGAATCTTACAACGTGAACTAAGAATTGAGTTAAAAGTACAACTAATAAAACACTAATTGTCCTTGCAATTCTTTGAAGTTCAAATTTCACTTCGGGCACATTATCGAGACTTAATATTGTGACATTTCAGTCATTAGTCTAGCAAGTGTATACGTGGATTCCTTCTCGATAGAAAATTATATAGTATAAAATAAAATATTATTATGCTCATACTAATACATAGTATATGCTTTCAAATATTATTTTATGGACAATGAACACTAAACGATCTCTTGGACCTTATTGTACAAAAGTCATTCATAATTAACTGCACATGAATATTGAAGTAAACTTGTACAAAATTTAAACAAATTTTATGTCTAATGCCATTCTATAATTCAAGTAAGAGTCTTGGAGAGCAGAATGATAGGGAAATAATTGAGCAATTAATCAGATAGGTAGTATACTCCTTGTTTCAAAATACATGTCATTTTAATATCTAACACACAAAATAAGATATAGGAAGAAAAAGTTGTAGTAATCTTATTGAAGACACTTTACTTGTATTTTTTCAACTCTCTGAGTCACATATTTGTTTTTAAAATATTAAATGATTGATATATAGGGAAAGTGATGTACAGATGTGTCTCAAAATCATAGAATAACATATATTTAGAAACAAAATTAGAATACTAAAGCAACATGTATTTGAGAATGAAGGAAATATTTAAGATTGGGTGTTTTTTAAGGATGGGACCAATTGAATACGTGAGCCTTTAAATCTCTCGAATGAATGGTTGAAAACAGTTGGGTCAAATATCTATTAAAGGTAAGAATTTTTGAAGATTTAAAACTCATATATTATATAATACTCTCTCTATTTCACAATAATTTGTTCAAACCCACTATACATATAGACCAAAAAATTGTGAAATTGAGTGAACAAAAGTGTTAAATAAACCATACTATCTCTAATTAAAGTATAACATAGTATTAATACAAATAATTAGTTCTTCATTTCCTATCTGTTGAAAATAATAAAATAGAGTATGTACAAGATATTATGAGGGATAAAATATGAAGAAATAAAATAAAATATCATCATTTTTATCTATAGACTTATATTATGAAATGATAATTTTTAGAAAATTATTTATATAACGAAACAAAAAAGAGTAGTAGATACACTGTAACAAAACATATGCACAATGGTTTGGGAATAGATCATATGCTCAATTGGATGGCTAGCATAGAGGGTTCCTCATGCGCACCACCACCAAACTGATAAATTAGTTAGTCATTGACTCAAAATAGCCCAAACAACCAATAAGTTACCGCATACCGAGGGTATTTCTGAATTCTAGGACTAAGGTAAAACTTGCATTATTATGAGTCAACCTGCCATAGCAACATCAATATATAATGGAAGTGTAACAGTGAGCAGAATCATATGCAGCAATGACCAGGAAGATAGCGCGTAATTAACTTTTCATCACATCACAATCAGCTTAATTAACTACTGGCCACAACATCGATCTATCATTACTTTCTTAACTTTAAAAAAAGTCTCCATCAACACAGCGGTACAGCACAACACACAACTCTCATGATAAATAGTGTCATCTTGTGCTAAACTAGGACAAAAGTACACAAACAATCACAAAAGAAAAGAACAAAAGCCCACAAACACTACTGTTGGTCCAAATTCCTTTCAAACTTGAAAAAAAAAGAAAAGAAAATTTGATTTGCCATAGAACTTTAATGTCTAATACGCTGTACCACTAAAATTTTATCTCTTAATTATTTGTTATTATTTTTTTGAAGTGTAATATTATATGCCTTTTTTACTAGTCAATTTGGAAAAATAATCAAAATATTTTTATCAATTGAAACATAATAATGATTTTAAATAAATAGAAAGATTGGAACGCAAAACTTTTAGTTTTTTAATTTTAAAAATATTGCGTTAGAATTTCAAAATTTTGGATATTTTATGTTTCAGTATTTCTATTTATTTAAAATCATAATTAGATCTCAACAAACAGGATGCTTTTATTATTTTTTGAATTTATATGTAAAAAATAACATATAACATCATATTTCAAAAAAAATAATAGCATATAATAAAGAGGTGAAATTTCAATTGTATATCATATTAGACTCCAAAATTCAGTGAAATGGAATCAATTTTCTAAAAAAAAAAATCAAATCAACAAATTAACAAAAAGTCCAAATTTTGTTTTAGAGAAACAACCGGCGGTGGCTGCACATTATACCGTATCAATGTAGCTTAGCATCAACAATAGATAAACATGAATAGTTCAGATAACCAATCAATTAATGCAGTGACCTATATCAAAAACAACTACCAAACAAAAAGAACGATGCCATTATAGTTCCCTATAGATAAACAGTGTGCAAGTAATTTACTCTGTGCAACAAAACCGTCCAAAATCTAAAAACAAGTTTGTATGAACAACTCACCAAGCAATTCAGGAAAAAAATATGTACATGTTCTACTAAAAATAGTTTCACTGTGCCAAATCCATTTAGATGGTGTTTAAGTTAGAACAATAATGATAATTATAATGAATTTTAGATTTCATTGAAGACAGGTGGAACAGATTAAAGATACATCTAACTTGGATGCATTCAAATTCTTATTAGGATACATTTTGAATACGGGTGTTGCAGTTATAGAATGATTCAATTAAATATCAAGTAATGTGTCTCTCTTGACGAGTTATAAGTACATAGAATAAAATCGCTAAACTCAAAGCCTCCTTAGTACTATTACAAAATGCAAAATTGCACTAGAGACTTTCTACTAACTATCACTTTATGTGTGATCAAATTAAACCCTTCTAGTTAAAAACTTGAAATTGAAGTAAATAATTCATTTACTATTTGAAACATGCAATCGGTTCATAATAATTTGATCTCACATGTCTGAAGACTCAATGAATCAACGAAATTAATCAATAGTTGGATAGAGGAGGTCTAATTGTGCATGTCTAAATAGTATATGGATTTATCTATTAGAGGGTCTAAATTTATGACTAAGACTTATATATTTTTGATCCGTTCTTTTACGTTTGTTTTTATGATCTATAATCCTTTGTGATATATTTCAGTGTATATCTATAAAAAAGAAACGGGCATATGCACATAGTGGGACATATCTAAACTTATGATTGCTTTAGATTCCCACCGAACACGTATAAGCAGGGCACGTGTCTACTCTCATTTGGTTGCAAGCTTAATTTGGAATTTGACTTTTAATTCCCGTACGTGTGTGCGACCCATATATATCGTGTAAGCATAAAAATATATAAAAATTAATCTCATTCCCAAAGTGGTCATTGCTGCCGACATGGATGGTTGTTTTCAGGACCTTAACATCTTGCCGATAGAGTACATCTACATAGCTTTCAACCACATGCACTACATTACAAGCGCGTTGTTTCTGTTTAATTCTCACGTAACATCCATAAATACATTTATATCTTGTTTCAGTTTAAAAAAGAAATATTGCAAGATTGGTATATCAAGTATATAAATTATACAAAATGATATCATAACTTTTATATGCTCATGCATGTCATGTAAGAAAAAGGTTTTGGTTATGACTGTTCTAACTCGAGACTCGTTCCTCTTACTATCGAGTTGTTATGGATTGTGTTGATATGAGGATGGAGAGGAAGTCCTCAAGTCAAGATAGTCTTGATAAAAGTTTTTCTACCATCACCTTATTACCAATTCATCTTGGGTTTTTGACAATACTAATTCTTTAATACATGCATTACTTGGCGGTAGGATGTTGGACTCTGAGGCATTACAAATGATATCAGAGTCGACTCTTGTAGTTACACTGGCATGTGTGGGCCAGCTATGTGAAGTACGGTGCGGGCCAAGAGTTGACATACGCACAAATGTATTTGCTAAGAAGGGAGATTCTAACCTTCTATCCCATGAGGGTGTACTGTAGACTGACGATGATGTTAGGTCTTTTAAGAGGGGAATGTGTGAGATCCCTAACGAAAAAGTTTAGTATTACATTGCTAATTTAAGGTTGTGCATATAAGACCACTTGAGACCAAACCACTAACTTCAACTTAACCCTTTCGAGTGAAGTGAGAACAAAAACGCAAATGATCATTTAGTGAATTTGCATCATGCGTTCTGCATGGGACACAGTGGTAGTGTGTTAGACTCTGAGACGTTACAGATTTGAGGGTGGAGAGAGGTTTCTCACGTAAGGACGGTCTCAATAAAAGTTCTTCTGCCATCACCCTATTACCAACTTGTCTTGGGCTCTTGGCAATATTAATTAATTCTTTCTTGTGTGCGTTGCTCATTGTCTAAATACAGGATTTGGATGTCTATTTTTCAAGTCAAAAAACACAGTGTGCCTTTTAGAGCATATCAATTTTGGATCGAAATTTGAATAGCTGAGATTGAGATGAGAGAAAAATCTGAATGTCTTATAAGATATTCTAAGCATGTCAAATTCTCGTATCTTTTGTATTGTATGAATGATTTGTTCACTTTGTATCTTTTGTATTGTATGAATGATTTATTTACTTTGAAACAACTCTCTTGAAATATCTGTTCGTACCATTTAACCGGAAGGACGAAGAGTTCGAATCTAAATTCAATTTTGTCACGTACTCAGGTATAATTCTCGATTCTGTGGTTTTATGAATCCGATGCAAAATGATGAAACCTCAAAATCTGATAGCTGGCTACATACGTACTTTGGCCGTTTCGCCAGCAATATGGTATATAATTTAATTTTTATACGTCAAGTAGATGCATTGTATTTGTTTTCTAGAGAGACGTGACAGACTACATAATATGAAGTGACGCAAACTTGGACGTATAAATTTAACAACTTGCAAAGATTAATCAGGGAATATCGATGGAAAAAATTAAGAGGTTGGACCTACATTTTTCGGTATGTGACAACCAATAAATTCTGAAGGAAAAACTGCAAGTACGATTTGCATATCTGGACAAATGACAAATCAGTTTTCAATGAACAGTAAATGGAGTAGTTCCACTGTATTTACGTTTGATAAATGACGATTAATTTCCTTGTCCGATCTGCACGGGTATAATATCCGTATATGATGGAAATTAATCAGGTACGCATGTGCTAGCACATCACCAAGTTTTATCATATAAATTGTTGAGAGGTAGCCAAATTTCGGAAGTAAATAGAAGATAATATTACTTCAAATTTTTTTACTAGTAGTTTTAGACTTTTTAATGGTCTCTTAAGTACAACTTCACTAGTACAGAAATGCAGTCTTCTATCGGTAAAAAACACCCTTCTACTATCGGTTTTTGTACCGATAGAGATAGACACGATAGAACAAGACTGGACATTTTCTATCGGTAAATAACCGACAGAAGAAGTTCACTATTCTATCGGCATATTATGAATCTACCGATAGAAAACCCGTCGTAGTCTTACGTCCAGCGGCAGGGAAAGTACCATTATTCTAACAGTTAATTACAAGATTACCGACAGAAAAAATCATAATATTCTATCGGCATATTAGGAGTGTACCGATAGAAAACTCGTCGTCAGCGGTTGGAAAAGTACCACTATTCTAACGGCTAATTATAAGTTTACCGATAGGAAAAATCATAATATTCTATCGGCATCTTACAAGTTGACCGATAGAAAACTCGTCAATAGCGGATTGAAAAGTACCACTATTCTAACGGTTAACTACAAGATTACCGACAGAAAAAATCATACTATTCTATCGGCATATTAGGAGTGTACCGATAGAAAACTCGTCGTCAGCGGTTGGAAAAGTATCACTATTCTAACGGTTAATTACAATATTACCGACAGAAAAAAGCTTAGTACTCTATCGGATATGTATGAGTTCACCGGCAGGAAAGGTCACACTCTTCTAACGGTTAATTTTGATTGTACCGATAGAAAAAAATACAGTAGTCTCTCGGTTGTTGATGAATTTACCGATAGAGCATTCACATATACAGTACTTTATTTGCATTCACAATACAGTACATTCACATATACAATACAGATGCAATACAGTATAGATTGGATACACAATACAATACAGATGCAAGGTAAATTCACAGAACAAATTGACACATTAGGCAGTTATTCACATTTATTCACATATGTATGGACAAATACAGATTGCAATCCAATGTGGACATTTATTCACATATATATATTTATTCACATGTATATGAACAGTCTATGCAGAGTACACAAAAAGGAGAAAATTGTCATGCTGAATGGTTGGGCGCTACTTCCTCCATGACATATTGTGCCCAGATTTGTCGAAGATATATAATCTTTGCATTTTCATATTGGTCTTTCGACATGGCGATCTGCAAGCATGTGTGCATACTGAGTAACTAACTTCGATCCTAATTTACAACGTGACACCCATTTTTGAAATTTGAGTTAGCTATCGATGCTTACCTGGGGGAATCGGGAAAAGTTTGTCTGCACTAGGTCGTACATGTAGCGCAGCACATAAAACCCGCATTCCCACGATTGCGGCTGCTGATGGCACTGAGATAATTGCATATGCGAAGACATGTTAGCTATATATTGTTTCCATAAACTAATTAAGCATAAACAAAAAGTCTCGTGAGTACCTCATATTCTTTCCAAGCTAGTACGGAGCCCTGCGATGCGGCATGCCTCCCTCCAGCGGACACATATTTATTAAAAGCCCTGCATTTCAGTTAGTATTGCCAGTTAATGTATTATCATTAGCTAGTGAGGTCAAAATATAAATCAAACATATAAGTTACTTACGCCTCCATATTCCCCTTGAGCACATATTCCATCGATAATCTGTCACGCATCGAATCGAGGTAGTACACCTCGTTCCTCGGCGGACAGATCACGATGAGGATCCAGTGGCCCCTGCATTGTACGTAAAAGAGGACCGCTAGCTCAAAGTACATCTCAGGTGTAACATACAAGATTGAGTTAAATTAGTACGAAATGCACTAACCTTTGGTGGTACGGCACCAGAATGAAGTCCCTGTCCTGCTGCGCCATCAGCGCGCTGGATATGTACTGCTCAGCGTGCGCGGTGTCCTGCTCTAGCATCGTGAGGCTTATTTTCTCTGGGTCGAGGAAACCCACCTTGTCACACGCAGCCTCCGATGCTAGCCTGTACATGCACCTGCATGCGAAGGACGAGATTAATATTAATTTCACAGAAAGTAACTCAGTATTCAAATGAACTGCAACATTAATGCAGAGTTAGCAAACAGAGTTAGAAAACAGCAATACATCGCATCAGCAAACTCACAGGACTCCAGTCCGTATGATGGACATATCGAGCTCCCGCCAGTTGTAGAGGTCGAACAGATCCTCGTGTGCCACGGATATAGTCCCGGGCTCACGGTGGAACTGCCCAGGCCTGTAGGGAACTAAGAAGTTCAGGCTGCGCCGAGCTCGATGTAGGTACCAGTCGTGGAGGTCTCTGGTTGATCGATCCAATTTCCGCAAAGATGCCTCCGACAGGAGTGGCAGCGCGTTCGTGAACGTCCGCGGCAGTCCCTGTCGCCCTTTGCCCTTGCCTTTGCCGCCCTTGCCTTTTGCCGGGGATTGAGCGCGTACCTTCGAAGGCAAGGGCGAGGTTATGGCGGCTTTCTTCCGAGGTGGAGGCGTGGATGCGCTGCGTGGGGTCGAGGCCGTCTTTGATGTGTCCAGGTTCGCACGAGATCGGCCCTCATGCCCCAAGCTGGGGGCGCAGTCCCCTGGTAGCCCCGCGGCAGGCCACTTCAATTAATGAGCACGTATGTTAGATTATGCAAGTTGAGTGTACTGAGTAGGATGTAATCTAAAATGTGTAGGATTTACTGGTTGTATTACAAGACACTTCTTGGGCCACTGTGTAACACCCCTGATTTTGCTAAACTCTAAAATAGCCAAAATCCACATCCGGACCTCAAAACCTAATCTGCTTCAGCCATTCCCTTCTAAATGCTATTCAGAACATTTTTCCCTTCGGGACCATCTCCAAAATATCACCCTAAAGCTGAGTTTCAAGCCTTACCTTTTTTTTTAAAACCCTAATTACCCTAAACTGTTTTCCCCAATTTTGTCGAAACCCTTCAGATCTTGCCCGATCTTACCAAACTCTGACCAGATAAGTTCTACTAATCTTTTGCAACTTAGCTGCGAAATCAGATTTCAGATCGGACCCTCAGATCTCCAAATTTGCAAACAGGCCCAAGTTCTATTCAAGTTTTCCTCACAGAACAGCCCCTGGAGCAAGTTTCAGAAATAGCAAATCGGCCCAAACATTCTTTTCAAGCCCTTTCGACCAGCGCCTGGTCGTTGCCACGACCAGTGCCCGAGCCACCGTTGCCGCGCCGCGTTCTCGCCGCGTTTGCTCGCCGCCGGCCACCATTTCTTGTCGCCTGCATAGTGAACAACCGAGCCACCTCCCGCGCACGTGCCAGCACAGTTGCATCGCCTCGCCCAGCGGATAAACGGCCGCGCTCCCGAGCCTCGTTTTCGCGCGCGCTCCCGTTGCCGTGGCAGTTGCATGGCGTTACGTGTCATTGCCGGAGCTACATTGTCGCCTCCGCATCTGCGCCATCTCTGGTGAAGTCCCAAGGCAACTGGCAAAGCTGCAGCACCGCCTGAAACGCGATCACGTCGCCGTCGCCGTCGTTGCGCCTGCGCCCGACAAGTTTCTCCCCGGCGCAAGCAACCGCTGTCGCGTTTCCCTCGCAAGCTCCGTCCCCGTGCCTATTTAAACCCCCTCAGCGCTGTGAAGAAGCACAACCTCAGGACTTAGCCAAATTTCCAGTTTCTCGCCGTTTTCACTTTCTTCTCCGGCGAGCCAGTGAGTGAGCTCACGGTGCCAGCCCTTTCCACAGCCCCTCTCTTCAATCCAGGTTCACCAGTGAGTTCCCCTCGTTCCCCTCTCTGTGTCATAGCAACCAATTGCACCAGATCGATCCCCATCGCCGGTGATCGCCGGATTCCCGATTTGCCCTGTTCCCCCAATGCCGTTCGATTCAGCCCAAATTAACCCTCAATCCTGTAGAAGAAGTTGATCAGTAAGCCTAGTAGAGCAAGCCTGTAGAACCAGAATCCCCAATTAAGCTCAAATCGAAGAAATCCCAAATTTGAACCTCGGCCGTTCGCCGGACTTCGGCGCCAAGCTTCTCCGGCCGATATCCAATGAAATTAACCTCCCCAGTAGCTTTGTTGTGCCCTAGAGATCATCCCCAAGCTTGGAATTGAGCTCTTTCGCCCTGTATCAAAAATACCCAAGCTCCAGTGTCGTCTTCTCCAGCGCCGGTCGCCGGAATTATTTCCCGGCCGATCTAGCCCCTGAGACCTTGTCCCTTAGATAGATTCCAGTACCCTGAGCAATATTGTCCACTAGCTCGACACCTGGATCTGCCTAGATTGTGAGTTATGCCTATGCCAAGATTACTGTCCAGTAGCTCAGTTCATGTCCAGGCCACCGTGGTTCATCGCCGGATTTGGCCACCCTCCGGCCACTTTCAGCCCTTGTGCCTGTTGAGTATATTGTTCCTGTTAGTAATGCCTACCTCCCAGACAAAGTGGTGCATCAATTGGAGCCCTGGATCAAAAGTTAAGCCATGCCCTAGTTTCTGGCCATGTCCAGCACTATGTCAGTGCATGTCAGCCACTGGCATTAGCCTTGTTTAACCCCTTCTGGTTGAGCAATTGACATGCCACCTTGTCCCCTAGATTCCTGGAGTTGTGTTCTACAACTTTCTCTTCTATCACTTCTCCAGAAAACCATCCCAAGACTAGTTTCTAGTTATGTCAAAGCCATGAACTGAATGTCGACCCTTCGACGTTCAATCCTTTTTAGCCGTTTCTTCGACCAGAGCCCTTGTAACCTTGCCCTAACTTTTTCCCCTGCATGCATGACTTATTTACTCAATACTTTCTATAGAAACTATTTTCAGTATGCTTATGTGGTATGTGTTTGTGTGTTGTCTGATTGCCGCAGAGTCAGAAGCTGAAGGAGCGGAAGAAGTCCTTGAAGATCCGTCTGAGTTTTTAGACCCCACATTGCAAGGCAAGCCTCATTCCTTTGATCATGTCTCACCCAATATTTTCATATGAAGTATATTCACTGTTTCTTACTATGCATGTTTAGTTGAAATACAAGTTATGTTTGAATGACATGAGTAGATATTCCCTAATGAATCATGAAACCCTTTTTGTTATTGAACCTTCTTATGTATGCTTTTGTCACCCTAGGACTCATATACTGAATATCCACATTAAACTTGAAATGGTCAAATGCATGAGAAGTTATAATGAAAACCGTTTTGACAAGAAAACTGATAAAAGGGATCAGTAGTGAGGATTGGATTGTATGGAGAGGGTGCGGTGCGCACCAGGGTATGTGAATGTTCCTCACTATTGGTTCATAAGGACAAGAACCTTGTGCTGTGTCTCTATACGAATTGTAAACGTACCAACCACTTGCCTGGTATGGGACAGGCACAACTCAGTAGCTTTTTGGCATTAGCAGTTCCCTGCATGGTTTGACGATCTGGTTTCTCGCGTGGAAACTGGAAGGCCAAGGTTCGGCCATGAGTGATGTGAGTCAGAAAAATGATGAGAGAAAAAGGCGTAAATGAAGGAAGACGCCCTAGACCTGATTAAGCCGTGAGCGGCTGTAATCTTAAATGGTCGTATGTCTCGCGTGGACATAGACCAAGGCTATGTGTCCTGCGGGAACATAGACCAGAGAGGCTAGGAAGTAAGGCAGTGGGGAAGACCCACAACGGTACTTGAGACTTAATTGTCTATCTACCGGGCAGGGATACTGTTAATACTGAACTATAAAGCGTTGTGTGATTTCGGCCTTGTCACATGTGTATAAGTCACATGAAGCTGATCCGACTTGAAAGCCGAGTGAACCAGTGGATTTAAAAAGAGGTACACCTTTGCAAAGTGTAAAAGAAGTATCAGATACTCTGTACTCCCAGGTTCAGGAGTCTTTTCGTAGTGGATGTTATCCATGGGTTATAGCACAAGTAATGTTTTGGAATGTTTTCATAATGCGGTTAACAAAGTAGTGACTCATGGGAGACCACTACATCTAATGTTTTTATTGAAAACCTGTTTAATGTTTAAAGTACTATTTTCATGACAAAGTACTGTTTCGTTAAACAAATAACTTGGAAATCTATATATCTCTATCCATATGAAACTAAAACCCCTGAATCATATGTTTCACCCTCATATAAGTACAATTACTATAATCCCCGGAATGAGTGTTGCTGAGCACCAAGTGCTCACCCTTGCAATTACTGCCAACTGTAGAAGAGGGATTCGAGGATCCCGATTCCTTCAGTTATGAGTTCCCGGCAGAAGATGGAAGTGCCCCGGACGAGCCCACGTTCTAGAAGGATTGCGCACCAAGTCAAGTCAGATGTGGGAGGAGCCACTCCAACCCCGCTGCGGATTGAAGTCAAGCTTTTCGTTGTTGCCTTGTGCTTTATGCTGTGTGTGCGGTACTTGGATACCGATTCTAGTTCTGACAAACTTGTTATTTTCTTAGCAACTCTACTCAGCGCCATTTTGGTGCTTTGGGTATGTAATATTGGCCATGCTGGCCTGCTACTTGTTTAATGCTATTACTATGCTTGTCTGGTTTGGAGCTCATGTGTCATCCTGCTGTGTGTGTAACCTACCTGGGCGGTTACCAAGGTGATCCTCAAATGGGGGTCTCACACACTGTACGTAGGAGCCCACTGCCTCAGCAAGTGTCTGCAGTTCCTCTGTTGGGACTGGCAACGGAGAATCGTTGTAGCCCGGCATGGCCATGTCCACATGTACCTTTGCGAAACCCAACCGCAGAGGTACACAGTGGACCCGGACATCCGGCCCAGACGGATATACGAAGCCGTGTCCAACCACTTCCTGCCCGGCGCCTACGTGATTCTGTAGGATGCAGCCCTCCGGCCCCTGCAAATTTGTAACAATTAAAATAGGTTAGCGAAACAACTCTAACAGAATGGGAGTGGCATCAACTTAAGTGCACAGATGAAAGCTTGCAGTACCTCAAGTAGATCCACTGGATCCGCGAGTACCGTCGTCCTGGGGATCCGCATCTGCACTCTTGGCCAGCAATGTTTTTCTCAACCGTGCAAACTCTTCCCTCATTTGTGCGACCTCGGTCTGCACCTCAGACTGTACCTCAGCCCGTATCTCAGCCCGCATCTCCGCCCGTATCTCCTCCCGTACCTCAGCCCGTATCTTATCGGAGAGGTCAGCTTCCTTTTCCTTCCAGGTGCGGGCCTTCTTCCTCGGTGGAGCCGGATCTACGAAACCGGCCTTCCACGACACAATGGCTCCCACGGCCCGTGTCCGCCCGGGATGCTCCTTATTTCCTAGAGCCCGGGGGAGGATGTCGTTCTCCCTCTGCGGGGTAAACAATCCCTCCGCTGCCTCCTTCTCAAAAGAGATCTGTTACATTTGAAGGTACCTTGTGAGACAAATTGCCTTATATACACTTGTGCGCACACAGTTTACGAGGTTAGCCAACTTACCATTCGCCTCACAACGTCGGCGTCCCCAGGGGTTGCGAACTGCACAGACCCCGTGGACGACACGGACCCCCTCCCCCTCCACCATCGCTTGCACCTCTCATCCCAGATCTCGGAGAGCGGCAACTCAGGGTGTCAATCACAGGATTTTGTTCGTCTTCCTTCTTCCACTGTTCCTCCTTCCCCGCATAGCCCCGGGATCTGAGCCGATGCGGGTGGTCGTTCCTCTTCTGGATCGCCCTATTCTTCTCGCTAAGGGCCTTGAACTCCTCAGTCCCCTTCTGCTTGGTGAATTCCTCCCATACCTCCTCCGATATGAAGGGGTACTTCTCGCAAGGAGATTTCCCCGCAGCTAGGAAGTTACTGACGAGCCAGCTCTTAAAGGTTTTCCATGTTCCGTTCATGTCCTTCAAGCAGGCAGTCCTAGGTGTATCGTCGGGGATGTTCCACTTAGCCTGTTTCCGAAAAATGCATACAATTAATCACGAGTTAGTTAAACTTTAGTATAAGCCAAGAGAACGTGATTACGAAAGAGTTCAGCGATTTCAGTTCATTTAACCTTCACTTCCGCCCACAACCTATCCCTCTCGTCCGCCGTCACGTCCTTCCAGCTCTGGACGGTGATCTTCACCCTTTCTTTCGCCAACAGCCCAACGTAGGCCGCGTACCTCCCAGCATTCTTTCCAATCGGCCTCCCAAATTGGTTGAACTCACAAGAAAGATCAGTGCGTTTGGCCAAACGCCCCAACGTCGTCGCGCCTCGCCCCACCCTCTTGCGCTGGGATGTAACAGCCCCATCTTCAGTAGTTATGATGGGGTTGGCCCTAGTCGAACCACTAGTACCATCCGATGAAGACGACGACATGTCTTCCCCTACAAAACCTTCAACAAACCATATATATGGCAATTAATTCGCCTTGGAGTTCCATAACTCAGCCCAGGACTGGAGACTAACTAGGGCGGCAAAAGGGAAAATAATACAAAAAGAAAAACATGCATAAATTACTTACTGAACTCTTCAGAAATATTTTCTATCGGTAAACACATGAGCTGCCGATAGACCATAACAATTACCTCCACACAAGACAATTTTTCTATCGGCAAACACGTGAGATACCGATAGAACATAACAATGTTCTCTACATATGGAATTTTGTTGACAAGCCACCATTCACTGTCATCACATAACATTCTCGATGATTTGCTACACTAATATTCATGGGCCAGCATTATTATTTCACACGTAAATATGCACACAAGCATCTAAGTGCCACTGTGCATAATCTTTAGCCTAGCCTGTATGTGAGTCATCAGGACTTCACAGCTATTAGGTTGGGAAAAGTCATGTATATAGGTATTTGAAACATATACATCGAAGACCCATCCACATTGCCATATATTCATACGAAGTGAGTACAAATTCCCAACCAAACTAGTACATTGCATGGCTCATGTCCTTCCAGATCCAAATTAAGTTTTACTACTTGTGCAGAAAAATTTTCTATCGGTAAACACATGAGCTGCCGATAGAATATGTGTAAGAACACCTCCAACATATAATCTGCATTACATGGCAGTTGGATACAATTGATCACACATACAGCAGTATAGAGAAGTTAAAATCTCAAAACAGGTTCATTACAGCACTGGAACATATTATGTAAACCCTAATTAAAATCAACATTGCCTGCGGAATGTACATAAGCCAACACAATAGGGAACCCTAGTGTAATTGCAAAACTCGAAGAATTAGTACGTGCAAAACATTAGGATCAAATAAAGAAGATGCTGGAAATAGAACGACGAATTAGGGTATTTACGGCGGCGATCAGTTCTGGTGATGGAGAGGCGGTGTAGAACGCAGCAGCGGCGGGCGAAGGACGAAAATAAGAACCGGTGGCAGTGACGAACCAGTGTCCAGCCGGCGATCGTTGTGTGGGAGAGAGGAAGTGAGTGCTCACGGCGGAGGTTGGGGTTTTCTTCGCTCTCGAAGAGACGCAGTGCTCTAAGGTGGAACTGTTCGAGTGGAGGGAAACTAAAGGGCCGTGTACGAGTAATAAAGTAGCGGAGGAACTTTTCTATCGGTATAACAAAATGATACCGATAGACTTATGTAATTTTCTATCGAAACAACAAAATAATACCGATAGAAAAAGTAAATTTCCCGGAAAAATATTCGAATTAGTGGATACATTTTTCTATCGGTATAAACAATAAAATCCCGTGAGACCAATTTTCCACAGAAAATTTTTTAAACTGCTTGAGATTGGGTGCCATTTTTCTATCGGTAAAAACAACAAAATACCGTGAGAGTAATGAAAAGGTGCCCTTTTCTATCGGTATAAACAAAAAAATTCCGTGAGCCCAATTTTCCCCAGAAAATTTTTTTGATTAAGTGCTTGAGATTTGTGTGCCCTTTTTCTATCGGTAAAAACAACAAAATACCGTCAGAGTAATGAAAAGGTACACAATTTAACATCAAACAGACCGTGGTTGAAAGCTGCAGAATGTTAAAGAAAGAGGGAAGATAGCCGGAAAATTGGAAAATTGACATAAAAAGAAATTGTTCATTCATTGTTATTTTATCACTTACAAAAAAAAATAAAACCCAAATTGCTAGGTCAAGGGGTGGTCTTAGCCCTGGCTGCATGTAGAATAGAGTCAGTTAGACTTGCAGCCAGGACGCAGGACTCCTCTAGCGACAAGTTGTCCCTAGGATCAACTACTACTGCGTCAAGAAGGCCTGCGACCTCCCTCAGCTTCGCTATGGTATCCTTCATAGTCAAACCGCAGCCAGCGATGGTCATATCCGCGGCTTTCTTCTCCTCGCGAAGACGCCTCGTCCTCGCCCTAGCATTGTCACCATCCGTCTTCATGCGCTTAATGCGCTGGAAGAGATCGTCAAGGTCAACCCGTAGCTGAGTGTGCTTGTCTGTAAGGAGCTTGTGCTCCTCCTGGAGGGCCCTCAGGTCAGCCTTCACTTTGGCAGTGTCTTCGACGGCTACCATTCCCTGTGCAAATCAACAGGTCAAGAATGAACTGAACATGGATTAACAATACAGGGGTAAACCGAGGAGATTTAGAGTTCTTACCGGGGAGGCCGTGGATGACGATCCCATGGAGGTTGCCATTGTGAAAGAGAAGATGAGGAGTCGAACCGTTCGAGAATTAGAAAAACAACAAAATACCGCGACGCATGGCGAGGTACTTATAGAGTTTCCAAGGCGACGCATGGCGACACGTTTGAGAATTCAAAGCGGTAGAGTCTTATTCTATCGGTAAAAACAGGAAAAAACCGTCAGACAACAAATACCGTGAGACAAACGAATTTATTCTAACGGTAAAACAAAACAATACCGATAGAAAACGTTTTGAAGTGCCTGAGAGAAGATGTCCTTCTCTATCGGTATAAATAACAAAATACCGTCAGAAAAAAGGGATTTTTGCTGAACTTAATTTGAAGAGGCTGCGATGAGATTTTTGCAAGTGCTATTTGAAGAGAAGAATTAAATATTTACAGGATAAAGGTACTGTACATGTTAGAACTCATGCTGTGGAGTAAAATTGAGATGTATTAATGCTGTGAACTAGCTTATCATTAAATTCTAAAGAAAAATGTACTGCCTGATGTATTAATGATAAGTTCCTCACCTTGCTGCAGAACTTGTGGGCTGTTTGCTTGGCATTTATCCCTGAAATAGAAATTAATCATCAATGGTTCTCAACCCATAATCCTTCTTCGTGGTCATCTCGCAGATACGTTGTTTCGTCGATATCTTCAGTACGGATAGATTGAATGTCCTCTAAAAATGGAGGTATTTCATCGAATTGGTTATACTCCTCTTCGTCGACAACATCTTCGACCCCAACAATACGTCTCTTGCTGTGGAGGACAACATGCAAGTTTGGATTGGCCGGGTCAACGATGTAGAATACCTGTGTGGCTTGCTTTGCAAGTATGAATGGATCGTCTTGGTGTCCGGCTCTACCAAGATCGACGAGAGTAAACCCGTAACTGTCAACTTGAACACCTCGAGGGATTTCGACCCATTGGCATCGAAACAGGGGAATCTTAAGTAATCCGTAATCGAGCTCCCATATTTCGTCAATAACACTGTAATATGAGTTCAGCGCCCTTACTGACCTGGCATCCTCGGAAATAGCAAACAGTGTCACTCCGCTACATTGCGTGCTACTCTTGGCGTCTTGAGCTCTTGTGTAAAATGAATACCCATTAATGTTGTACCCCTGCCAAGTCCCTACAGTGAATCTTGGGCCTCTAGCCAACCATGTCACAGTTTCACTTACGGAGCCCTCGGCAGCTCGCGTGACTCTTTCTTGGATCCACTCAGCAAATTTCCTGTTATGTTCTCTGCTTACCCAAACGTCTGACTTCGAAGGATTCTGTGACCGTAACATTACCTTGTGCTCGTGTATGTATGGCTCGACCTCCGTCATGTGTTGTAAGACCCAAAAATGTGATTTTGCGTACACATCACGAGCGGGGACGATAGCTTTGAATCCAATCGTTCCAATTCCCTCAAGCCTACCCTCGTGTCGGGACCTAGGAACACCAATTGGGTCAACCCCGGCCATATAATCTGTGCAAAATTCAATCACCTCCTCGGCGGCATAACCTTCCATGATACTCCCCTCGGGTCGACGACGAGTCCTTACGTATCCCTTCAATACATCCATAAATCTCTCAAATGGATACATGTAGCGCAGGCACACAGGTCCACAAAACTTAATTTCTCTGATAAGGTGAACAATCAGATGGACCATAACATCAAAAAAGGATGGAGGGAAATACATCTCGAGCTGACAAAGAGTTGCAACCACGTCGCGTTGCAAAGCGTCCAGTCCATCGGGATCAATTACCTACGAGGACACAGTTGCGCCAAATATTCATATCAGAAAAATCTTCTAATTAAGCTCCACAAATGGAGGTAGTGAACTTATAGTACGAGTGCACGTACTTACCTTGCAAGATATTGCGTTGAAGAAATAACATAGGTTTGTGATTGTCTCTCTGACTTTAACTGGGAGAATGCCTCTGATAGCAATGGGAAGCATCTGTGACATCAAGACATGACAGTCGTGGGACTTCATGCCAACCAGTCTTAGGTCCTTCATAGACACAAGTTTTTTCAAGTTCGCGGAGTACCCACATGGAACTTTAACACCGTGCAGGCACCGACAGAGTTCTGTTTTTTCGCTCTTCGACAACGTGTAGCAGGCCGGGGGGAGGTATGTACGCTTTCCATTCTCTAAAGGTGCAAGCTCAGTCCTTATCCCCATTTCCACCATGTCACGACGAGCTTTCACACCATCCTTTGTCTTTCCCGGAATGTTCAACAACAAACCAATCAAACTGTCACAGACATTTTTCTCTACATGCATGACGTCAATGCAATGTCGAACTTGTAAGTGCTCCCAGTACGGTAGATCCCAGAGAATCGATCTCTTCTTCCAAACATTTTTTTCTCGAGGTTTAGAATGCTTACCGAACTCAACATTGATGTCGTTCACGCGTGAGTAAATCTCCTTACCGGTCAGAAACACTGGAGCTGATCCCTTCTCAGGCTTCCCGTTAAATGATTTCCTCTTCTTACGGTACGTGTGATGCACCGGAAGAAACCTGCGGTGACCCATGTACACTGTTTTCCGGCAGTTTCGCAGCCACATGCTCTCAGTTTCATCTAGGCAAATAGGGCAAGCCTTGGCTCCTTTCGTACTATACCCCGACAAATTGCCGTAGGCAGGAAAATCATTTATGGTGCAAAATATCAGGGCCCGCAAGATGAAATTCTCTTTCTTGTATGCATCCCACACCTGCACACCCTCGCTCCACAATTTCTGTAAGTCCTCGATTAAAGGCGCTAGAAACACGTCAATATCATTTCCGGGTTGTCTGGGTCCTGAGATTAGTAACGCCATCATGATGTACTTGCGCTTCATGCATAACCAAGGAGGAAGATTGTAGATGCATAAAAGAACCGGCCAAGTGCTGTGCCGGCTGCTCATATTACCATGTGGGTTCATACCATCTGTACTCAGCCCGAACCTTACATTCCTAAGTTCGCCGCCGAACTCAGCAAATGTTCTGTTGATGTTTCTCCATTGAATAGAATCAGCTGGGTGTCTCAGTTTTCCGTCTTGTTTCCGGGCTTCAGCATGCCAACGCAAGTGCTTCGCGACTTTCGGATTTGCAAACAGCCGCTTCAATCTAGGTATCACAGGCAAGTACCACACAGTTTTTGCCGGGGGCCCTTTCCTTACCTCGTGACGTTCACTGTCAATCCGGTCCCTACGCGTATACCTCGATGCGCCGCATCTTGGACAAACATGCAAACTGGAGTACTCGTTACGGTACAACACACAATCATTTGGGCATGCGTGTATTCTTTCGATTTCCATTCCCAACGGACACAACAGTTTTTTGGCTTGGTAAGTAGATCTTGGCAACTCATTTCCCTCTGGAAGCATGTCCGCTAGAAGATCTAATAGTGCCGTGAAACTCTTATCACTCCAACCGTTTTCTGCCTTCAAGTTATATAATCTCAGCACAGAAGACAGTTTTGTAAATGTTGCACATCCAGGGAACAGAGGCTTCTCAGAGTCAGCAATCAGTTTCTCAAATTCACAGAAGTCATTTTCGTTGTAATCTTCCTCTACATCACGTAACATCTCATCTAGATTGTCATCATCATCATCTACGTGCACATCGGAATGAACATTACCAAAATTGGGATGATCATCGATATTATTGCAATCCACATCCGAGTCGTGCTGATTGGTAGTAGTGGTGCTTGTTTCCTCAAGATCTTCGCCATGCCATATCCAACGGATGTATCGCGCGTTAAAACCACGACAAATCAAATGACTCTTAATTTGATCAGAGTTGCTAAACCTCTTCAAGTTCATACAATCTGTACAAGGACAGAGCATATTTTTCTCTCCCTTCCTCTCCTTTTGTTGCTCAGCAAATTTAATAAACTCATTCACACCATCCAAATATTCAAGAGTAGTACGTTTTATTCCATACATCCAATATTTCCTGTCCATCTACAATTAACAAAATTTAATGAGTAAGCCATGCATGAAACCTGCCCGATTAAGTTATGTATATGTACATGTACATGTACAGCCTCTTACAACAGATACATGTGTTGAACCCTAGCCTCACGAAATTAACACTAATTAACCTAGCTAACTACACAATACAAGCTAGTTAGCTCCTAAAACATGACGCATTTCCAGCTACCAACCTCCCAAGCTTAGAGCTACAAACTTGGAACTACACAATACAGCTAGCTTGCAAGTAGAGAGGAAGGGAGATCTAGAGGGAGAGAGAGATAAGTGTCGACGATTAAGCATACCTTAAAGAGAGGGGCGCAATCAACTTCCCTCCAGCCTGCGCTGATCACCCTAACAGTGTAGCTGGAACTTTCGTCACAAACAGAGGGACACAGAGTGCAACAGAACAAATTAAAGAACAGCTCAGCAATGGTCGAGTGGGGTTTTCCTTATAATGGACATTTTTCTAACGGTAAATACATGAAATAACCGTCAGACTAACTTAGGTAATTTGCCGCTCACATATTCTATCGGTACAAACACACACATACCGTTAGAGAATATACATTACTGAGCAAATATATGTGTTTTTCTATCGGTATATATGTGTACTTACCGTTAGATGATTCATGACACTCGAGCATTAGTTTTTGTATCGGTAAATATGTGCATTTACCGTTAGACTATGCATGACTGAGCAAATATATGTATTTTTCTATCGGTAAATATGTGTACTTACCGTTAGAATATGCATGACTGAACAAATATATGTATTTTTCTATCGGTAAATATGTGCATTTACCGTTAGAATATGCCTGACTGAACAAATATATGTATTTTCCTATCGGTATATATGTGTACTTACCGTTAGAGGAGGTACTGTTACCAAACTGGGACAAACATGCACATGCCATTTCTCACATTCAAGGAATCATATCAATGTAACATCAAACAGATCTTACATCAAACGGATCTTAACTATAAGATAAAGCAATATATTTCAAGAAATGCTAATTTGTGGATTAACTAGGAGACACAAAAATACTTTTCGTAGGTAGGTGGGACTTCATCTTGCCAAAGAAATTACAGATGCCAGTTCACAAATTCAGGTACAAACATACACATGCCAGTTCACCAATACAAATTCAGGTACAAACATACACATGCCAGTTCACAAATTGAAGTGCATGTCTGAAACAGCAGTACAAATACACACCTACCTACCAATACAATTAAATACACAAATGCTCCCTGCACATTCAAGTTCATGTCCCAATTAGCAATACATGATACACAAATATACAACAATATACAAATACAACAATTCACACATTCGATGTATATTACAAAAGCCACGTCTGAAATTAACAACAGATCACGACGAGGACCCAGTGGCCCATACATGCATTTTACATAAAAGGGAACCTTTGCAGGTTGCCACAATGCAACTACCGACTACAAGTTAGACCTGATACATCACAAATCCATTCATCCAAAACAGCAAATGTCTGAACCACATTGGACTTAACCATAGGAGTTCAGTTCGAAGACGCCCGAGGAGCTGGAACTGCCGTCGACATACATTTGTACGTATTGGTGATTTCCTCGGACTCAAACTCGATCAACTCAACTCAACTCAACTCCATTAACAAAAAGAACCTACCTTCCAAGATGTTGTTCTGTGTAGTGATGGTGTAGAATGGCTGTGCAAATAACAACAATTCTTCTTCTCCAAGCAGGTAAGCATCTGGCCACAAGCTGGTGCATGCAAAAACATGTAAGATGCTTTCTATAGGTCCTAATTTGAGAAACACGCCGGGCTTAAGCATCTTCTCGACCGAGCCAACCAAGATCTCGCCCTTCACGTCCTTCCAGCTCTCGACGGTGATCTTCACCATTTCTTTCGCCAACAAGCCAACGTAGGCAGCGTACTGCGATGAAGAACCGTGAAATACGTTGCCCCTCACGAGCATCATCCAAGGACCTGAACAGATCATAATCATATTGAAAAGAAGACACATCAAAATGAAGGATACAAAAAAAGCAGAATTATTGTCATAATCGGATTAGAATAATCTAACAATATTGCAGAAATTTTACGTACCTTCCTTGGGATGCCGACGTCTAGAGGGCGTCGATGGAGGTGCGGAGGTGCAGCGGTCCCCTGTAGAGGTGCGCCGGCCGTCCATGGAGCTTACGGGTTAGGACTACGAGCCCCAGATGAACTGTGAGAATGAAAGAGACATACCCGTGTATTTATACAATTATATATTTTCTATCGGTAAGAAAACAGAATACCGTTAGTAATAAAAACATCTGTAGAAGCCGAATGGTTCTATCGGCACAATAAATATTACCGATAGGAATTTTTGTACATACTCTATCGGTATGTACGTACATTACCGATAGAATATTACTAGTTGTAGAAGGCCAACAGTTCTAAGATATTTTGTGCAATATTCTACCGGTATAAACATTCATTACCGATAGAATAAAACTATTAGAAGACGAACAGTCCTAAGCAATTTTCTATATATTCTAACGGTAAAAGAATCCATTACCGATAGAATAAAAATATTTGTAGAAGGTCAACTATTCTATCGGCGAACTACATATTGCCGATAGGAATTTTTAATATACTCTGTCGGTATATTCATACAGTAGCGATAGAATAAGTCTAGTTGTTGAAGTCGACCAGTCCTATCGGCGCACAACATTCTTCCGTCAGTACTTATGCATCTCTTCTAACGGAAAATATGTTCATCACCGCTAGTGTAAATCATACTATTTATTCTATCGGTAAGTTTCTTAGAAACCGATAGGGAAAATACATCCATCGGGCTTTTATGTCCGCGAGGCACATTTTCTATCGGTTTTGTGCTGTTTCGCTAATAACCGATAGAAGATAGGGGTTAGTAGACTGCATTTCTGTACTAGTGCTTTGATTATTAATTTTTATAACTATATACAAGTAAAATTATTAAACAATAATAATATAGTAGTAATTTTGATGAAAAATCTATTGATTTTATTTTTGTACGGTGAATTTTGACATTCTTTCATATTAGTGGTCAAAATTTTAAAAATTTAAATTACGCTTATTTGAAATGGAAAGTACAAAAAAAAAAGAAGAGGAAGTAATAATTTTGCATTTTCTGAATTTATCTTTTTAGCAGCATTCCAATCGTCATAAGAAGGAACGTGCTTCTAAATTCTAATAAAATAAAAAGAGTGCCAATATTAAAAGTGCAAACGGTCTATTATTCAACAATTTGTGCACACTTTTGCTAAAAAACAATTTGTGTAAACTTTTCTAACACTTGTTTATATTAAGGAAACAGATTTGGATGTTAATTAATTGTACAATGTCCAAAGGACGCAACAGGAGAGACATTGTTGGGATACGATGATATGTCTAATCTAATAAATAAAAGGAAATTACAAAAAGCTCCAAATAGTTATACTTTATTGGCAAAAAAATCCTAGGATTTAGAGACATTGGCACATAACCACAGGCTATTTTCAACATTTTTTGCACTTCACAACCATCAAATAGTGTTAGAAATGACGAAAAATTAACATGCGAGACCGACCAATTAGTCGGAGACACTTCATCTCCTCTGCGTCCTTCATTATCTTTGCCTCCTCACCTCCTGCGCCACCCAAGCTAGGCGTGCACCACCTAGGGCACACCAATTGGTTGCTGCATCACCTACTCCTCCTCTCTCTCCCTCTCCTTGCCTTTATGTCATGCACATGTGGTGCAGATGGCTCAAATTTAGTTATTTCTCATGTTGCCAGCGAGCATGGTGGCCACCGCACTACCCCAAATGCACCACCCATCCCCCCTCTCTCTGACGCGGCTTGTGTGCACTTAGCCCTTAGGTCAGCACCTAGATTCGCCACCACGCTAGTGTTGCCACTTTGTTTAAGGTTTAGGCGGCTGCAACTAGAGGGCTATGAGGGCGTGCACAGAGGTGGTGGGCCCTGGTTGACAAATGGTAGCGAGTCAGCGGCGGTCTCACCACCATAGCAATTGTCACCAAGCGATGACAAGTGAGCAGCCTCCACAACTGTAAAGCAGTTGTTGGATGTAGTCATCGTCTTTGGCCGCCGAACATAGTCGCCTCTATGGTTGCGAAGCCACTAGACACAATCATCATCTTCTTCAGTTGCTTTGCTGGACGTGATTGTCCTCTTCTCCGTCCAAGTGGTCTTCATCTTCTTCGGCATCCTTGTCTTCTCCAACTGGACTTAGCAGCCTCTAGTTAATAGGTGGGCCCCACATGTCAACTTTCCAGCACTTCTAACAGCCATTTGACGAAATGAGTGAAGTGTAAAAAAGTAAAAAGGCAAAAAGAGCTTGAGCCTGCGTTATGTACCAACGTTTCTATAATTTAGGACTTTGTGATGATAGGGTATAAATACATGGGGCTTTCTATAATTTCCTCAATAAATAATTTATGCATTACAAAAATAATTTATGCAAATTAATTCTGTAGGGCACATATATTCGGTGTCTACTTGCTTGCTTCTCCAGATAATTAAAAATGAAAATAATAGTATTGTCTAAATGAGCTGTTCTTTCTTCTAATCCCAAGATTAAAATCTGAATTAATGAACGTTTTGTAAGTTCAATCAGATTGGTTAGCCCTACACTATACTGTTTGTGGGTTCACTAATAAAAACCCCTCGAGTAGGGACAAATTAGGTCAACCTAATTAACCATTTTCAGTTCGTATCCGCTCAACAATTAATTGATATGTGTTGAATTTTGAGATTTAAGTATATTTTTAAGCAACTGTCAATGAGAGTAAATTTATAGTTAGTTGTACATGCTGCTATTAAGCATGTGAAGACAACACCCAAAGATCTGCCTCCCAATCATATGTAACAATATGACATATTCTGGGAGCAAGTTGAATTCCAAACACTCAAACAATGTTATTTTCAAAGTTTGTGCCTACATATTTTTTCCACCTGCCAACGGACAAGATATAGATTAGCTAGAGTATTAGATTTGAGCAAATTTAGGTTAGCATAGCCTGCTGTTTAGAATGAGTCAGGTTTTAGGATATTAAGTGCAGTAGCAAATTAAGTCCAATCTGGTCTGACATAAAATCATTTTGGCCTGCAAAGCCTAAGGTTCTTCAAAAAAAAAAAAAAAGTTTTTTTATGGTTTAGTCCAAGCTTGACTTCACTCAACAAATGCTCAAGTCTAACATAGATCTTTTTTAAATATATATTCCTAACCCAATTTTATTTTAGATTAAGTTAACCATAAGATTAAGGTTTAAAAGCCTACCATGTGCACAACAAATCTCACACCAGCTATTTTCTCCCACCCTGATTAACTTACTAGTTGTTGAGGCTTTAACCAATTAATGCAACAAACCAACATTTGGTTACAATTTTTTTTAAAGGACATTTGGTTTCAAATAACGGAAAATTCGAAGAAACCAAATGCCCCCCCAACCCCACCCCCCATTGTTGGGAAAAATACATGTAAACGAACTTTGAATTGTAATATTGGTTGCCTATCACCATCAATGTGGTCCTTTCATCCTATCATTATGCGGATTTGATGTGGTTTCATATCTTGTTTAGATAAAAGAAAATTAGTAAATAAAGAATAATTGCATTAATTCTCTCTCTCTCTCTCTTGTTTGGTCTCGCTTTTTCTCTCATCGCTTGTTGTCACAGCTTTGTCGTTTTTATCTCTAATTTGCATCTACTTCAGCAACCTGTAGCTTTCCTGTCATCTAGCTTTGCAGAAAGCTCAGCCACTGTGCTATAGTACCATTGTATCTAGCCATGCACCCTTCATCTATTTCAGTAAAATTTTGTTGCTTTACATGTTACCGCCTTACATATATCCTGCAAAAGCCATCCCAAATTCAATCATTCGTTTTTTTTTTTCTGAAAGGAGGCATGTCCAAGAAAACTCCAAAGATTCATGTGATGTACCATCCAAATACAAACAACAGAAGTAAACACAAGATAGCTTGTTCTTTGTTTCTATCTCTTTCAAAACAAAGGAAGAAGAAAAAAAATAAAGTTACTGGTGAAAGCCTGAAATGGGCAGGAGGGTATGGCAGCCATGGGTCGCCTTTCATGGATGCCCTAATTTTTTTTTCCATCTGATCATTCACTGCAACCAAAGCCAGAAAAGTTGGCAGAGCCAGGAACAATTGCAGATTAGCTATGCTGCCGTGGAGACCAAAGGGAGTGGAACCCTTTCTCCCCTGTCTCAACATTGTTTCAATATATTATTGCGTAAGAGAGTCTCTCTCCTTCGTGCTGTCAAACTTCCTCGATATATATAAAAGCATCGATATCGGTTAAAGGTACATTTTTTAAATAATTTTTTGCTAATATAAGGTACATTTTAAAGGCCATAAAAAGTCAAAACATCAAATTTTTTAGAGAGAGAGAGGGACAGCATAGTAATGTTTTTCTCAAGAAATTAAAAATGTTAGGATATAAGTTATTCTATCCCAGTTCTGATATTACTTATTATTGTATGTGTTTAGGTCGTATCTCTTAAGATCATATTACTCCCAGCTAGATTAGTTTAATCTTGTCGTGGTATTGCGAATACCCCAGCAGATTTTGTGGACGATTCTAGCAAAGAAAATACGACGCGGGCTGACCGGGTGACCGGTCCTCCCCCGTCGGGCAAGCACAACAAGTGACACGAGGGTTTATACAGGTTCGGGTCCCGGTGGAGGCCTTAGTCCTGTCGGCGTGCTCCCGACCGGAGTCGGCTAGGGGAGCTCTCTCAGGGAGAGATGACTCTAGAGCACACCTGTGAGATTGGCTATTTTAAGTAATAATGAGCAATTGTCTCTTACAGGAGGTGTATAAGGGCTTATATAGCCCCAAAAGAAGCAAAAAGACTAAACTACCACGCCTGCCACCATTGGATCGAGGGGTAGCAACGTCCTTCTCCCGGTCAGGCACCTTGGATGTTTGACAGGTGTCCGCTGATTCCCGAGGCGCTTCTCGCGTGACCCGCACGTGACCCGGGACTGAGGACTCTTGTCCCTGGAAAGACGGCAATGTCCGGGACAAGCCACCGGGGGCCTTGTCCCCGAGCAAAAGGCGACGCCCAGGACGGGCACCAGGGGCCTTGTCAACCCCGGGCAAATGGCGGGCCTTGTCCCTGGGCAAGAGGCAGCGCCCGAGACAGGCACCGGGGCCTTGTCTCCGGGCAAAAGATGCAGCTTCTTACCTGAACTTAGTCTCACGGAGATTTCTCCCACAAATCTAAATCAGGTTGATTAGTTAACTTAGATTTTTTGTTTTTGACAATAAATCTAATTAGTATATAATATTGTTTGGTTTGATTAACTGAGTTAAATAGATTTTATATAGAATATACAAATTTGTCCTTTTTATCATAACATCATTTTACATTTTTTTTACAAAATATTTTTGTGTAATCTATTATTCTATTTGTTTATGGGTATTTATAGAAAAGATAGAGTTAGTTTAGATGTGTCAGTTTATTCTATCTTTTTGTTGAGTTAGGATAACCTCGGATTAAAAAGATTATCTTGTTTTGACCAATTAAACTAACCCCATCTAATTCGTATATATTTGGAGGGTTAAACTCTAACTCACCTCTTAATCCCGAACCAAACGAGATCTAACAAGTCCCAAAAAACATACTCCCCCCGATCCAAAAAGATTGTCTTTTTTTTTATATATAATATTGATTATTATTTTTTATTATAATATATTAGTAAAAATCATAAAATTATTATATTATAAAAAATTATGATAAATATACTTGTATAATTTTTTATGATTAATCTAGATATTTATAAATATTTTAGTGGTAAAAGTTAGAAAATTTTGATTTTTTTCAGTCAAAAAAGGTGATAATTTTTTTTGAGAGGAGGAAGTAAGACATAACGCGGTCTGGATGGAAGAAAGTTACTGATTAGGACAACTATTTCGCGCCTCTAAATGTTATACTTACATGTGCTGCCCACTCAACCCTCGGTCTCCCGACTGAACAGCCTTTCAGAGACAAAGGAAGAAACTAAAGAAAAAAACAGAAAAACATATCTTACTCTTCTTTTAAACAAAATTAAAATCACACAGTTAAAGTAGCATCTACATGTAGCTACCCATCTATAAAAGAAGCCCAAATGGAACCATCAACAGGACCATACACCCATACATATCTCACACAACACATTTGATCTGCCTCCTGCTCTCTCTCTCTCTCTCTCTCTCTCTCTCTCTCTCCCTCTCTCCCCCCCCCCCCCCCCCCCCCCCCCCCCCCCCCCCCTTAACATCGAGATAGCTTCCGGGAAGGCCGCCGAGACATCACAACCTGACCCATCAATCCAGACAATTCTCCATTAAGCAAGACACAGCTTAATTAGGTAGTCTGCTATATATATATATCCACTTCTTTTGTTCCTTCTTCCTCTGTGATTTAGTCTTGCTTCTCAAAGAAGTGCTTGGTTCTTGCACTGATCATTTGTTCCTTGCTCTCACCAATCTTGGCAACACACTGATTGATTCTCTTGGTGAGCTTCTGTAGAAGCGCATAGATCGATCATTAACGGCGGCGGCGGCGGCGGAGGAGGAGCAGGAGGGAATCAAATCTTCTTCGTGCTTGATTGGAGATTCTGCTGCTTCTTGATAAATTGGCCTGATTTCACAGGTATGAACATGTGATTTCATGCATGCAGGTGCACCTAAAAGCTTGGTTCACTTGAGAGGAGGAAGTAGTAGTTAATTAGTTAATAAACACCAGCCGTTTTGTTTTACTTGTGGGTTCATCTAGAGGCTAGATTTTTTTGGTTCTTGATTAATTTGTTGAGTTATAAGTAGGAAAATACAGACACTGTAATTATGAGCTTCGAGACATCTCGTTGCACGAGTCGTTTTCGAGCCATCAATGGCACACCCTTGTAACTGTTTCCTGATGTTTCGACCGCTCCACTAACTCAGATTCCCTCGTATCATGTCATGATATGGCCAACAATTTGTAGGAGTAACACTACCCTTTTTTTTACATGCAGTACACATACATATACGTATCGTCCTAGAATTCCAACGCCAACCATTTCTTTCTTGCCTCCGAGCGGCGACGGCTATGGATACCTTCGGTTGGGCGAGCACTCGCGGCGAAGACTTCCCGCATCTGGCGAGCCAGCTGAGCTGCCGCTTCGACCTTGAGGACGCGCTTCTTGGTGCTTGCTTCGGCTTGCAGTATGACGAAGTCGGTGGCGGCGGCGGCGGCGCCGTGGCGTGCCAAGTGAGTTCGAATTTCGATGGCGCCCATCCGTCGCCGCAGGTGCCGAGTCTTCTGGAGTGCCTGGGGGCGGCGAGCCTTCCAGACGACCCGCTGGTGTTCCTGAGATCGGGAGGCATGTTTGGTTCTGTGGATGGAGCACACGACGGGCTCCTCGACACGGTCGCGTTCTCCAAGGAACTCAGCTCCGGGGGGGCTGCCGTCTCGAACGGCGCCATGTTGTCCAGCTACAGCGTTACCACGGGCGGGAACGTGTCCTCCGGCGAGTCCGACACCTGCGGCGGCCACGACGCCGAGGTGGCGTCGCCGTCCATCATATCGCCGACACCGCTGGCGCAGACAGCTCAGCTACACCCCAAGCGGAAGCCGGGCGAGTACCCGGCGATCGCAATGACGCCGGCATTGCCACTCCCGGCCGCAAAGCGGAGGGCGGCCGCGACGACAAGCATCACGTTCTGCCCGCAGGGCAAGGAGCCTAGCAGCCGCGGCGGCGAGGGTGTCGCGTACGAGCCGGACACAGAGGCGATGGCGCAGGTGAAGCAGATGATCTACCGGGCGGCGGCGATGCGGCCGGTGAACCTAGGAGCGGAGGCCGCGGCGGAGAAGCCGCGGCGGAAGAACGTGCGGATATCGAGCGACCCGCAGACTGTAGCGGCGCGACTCCGGCGGGAGAGAGTGAGCGAGAGGCTGCGGGTGCTGCAGAAGCTGGTCCCCGGCGGCAGTAAGATGGACACGGCGTCCATGCTCGACGAGGCGGCAAGCTACCTCAAGTTCCTCAAGGCGCAGGTCAAGGCGCTGGAAACCCTAGGTAACAACAGTACTAGCAACAGCACCAGGTTGCACCATTACTACAACAACACTGGTGCCACTAGTGTTCCTGGCTTTGCAAGAGATATTATTAGTGGTCATGTAAGGCCTAATGGTAGTACAAAACTAATGTAGTGCGTTCTAGTGTGAGCATGGTATATACATCATGTGGTTTTGTACTGTTTCAAGTTTAATTTTAGAGTATAAATAGTCATGTACATGTGTACAATTGGGTCGTCGCTATCATTAAAGTGATAGCGACTGTAATGCGAGAAAAATACATGCATAAGAGACTATTAGATTGGAAAATCAATGATCTAGATCGATCAAATGCCCAGGCGAGTGCAAGAAATTATTGTGATTTTCTTGTGAGTTGTCAATTTCTCATGTATTATTGATCTAGACTATTGATTTTTTTTATCGAAAGGGTCACGCATGCATGTAGCCACACTCCTGTAGTGCGCGCAGCTGATCAGTTATTTATAACTGATCGTCGGGTGCCTCATGAGGTTGGCATTATAGGGTTCATATTTGTGCAATTTGTGTCTTTTCGGTTTTAATTTAGTCATGATTAATCACTTTTCTATCCCTTTTTGCAACTAATGAAACCCTGATTCCAAGAGCAAAAAAGGACGCAGAGAGAGATAAAGGCTTAACCTTTTTGATCAAAGATGAGAGATACTATCTATCTATCTATCTATCTACACATCCATGTCTTCTTATCTTATCTATGCTGGAGCAGAACTTTTTCCATGTTGATGATAAAAAGGAGAGATTAAGTTAACACAAAAAGTCCCTTTTGCTCCCCTAAACTTTTTTGCCGTGCATGAATGCATGCAAGTGCAATGCTGGGCAAAACCCTAGAACACAACCACAACATTTTGGTAGGCTAGCTCCATGATTAGTATAGCACATACATAGGTGCAGCCTAAATGGTGGTGTGGAATGGAATCATGTCGCATATGATTAAGAGCCCAAGGCTTGGGAATTTGGGCACGTCGTTTTCCTATCTATCACTTGGACTTCTCTCCTCTCCCTTTCTGGTTTGTGTCAAAAGTCTCAAAGAATCGAAATCTTTGAGATGTGTCTGTGGGTGTGGGTGTGTGTGAGAGAGAGATGGGTATAGTATATAGTCCGGGTTGCATGGCAACGGCATGGCCTTTTTGAGGTGGCTTTTGGGGTTGGGGGAATAATGTAATGGTGAGGCGTCGGCACCACACGGTGGGCAGCCCAAGGCCGAAAGACATTCTCTTTGGGCCTGAGGAGTCCCCTGCCATCCATGTGTGGCAGACTACCACTGACATTGCACTTCAGATCTCTCAATTCGCGCCGAGGCGTGCCCCTTGAGAAGACCACCCTCTGAAAGGTGGTGGTACGTTTCTTTCTGCTGCCTGATTGCTCCTCACATGCTCCTTCGCTCCCCCTGTTCATGGGGCATCCTATATCCCCTGCTGCCCCGGCTTTTCAGAAGCGTTCGATTTGATCTCAGACGGCTCTTGAGATCGGCGCGATTCAAAAATTTTGAATGTCTCCTCCGGACGTTCTGATCGCTTGAGAGCACGTTTGGTCGAGGTTTTAGTTTATACGTTCAATAAGATTTCTTACCCCCGTTTTTAACCTCTATTTATCTTAGAACAACTCTAATCTGCTATCTCAAGAAGTGTTTATAGAGAGATAATATCAATTAAAAGAGATAAAAGATGAGAGAGAAGCACCGATACTTAGCACTATTTTTTTTTGCTAGTAAGATCTAGTAAGAGAATATGTTTATGGCCTCACTTAAGTAAAATAAGAAGTGTTATTATTGGAATTAAAAAACTTTATAGAGGTGTTTAATAACATGTTACTAACTTTTTTGTTTAAGTACACATCTATCGAGTACAATTATTAAAGATGTTCTTATAAATCTATTAGTTGAAATTGAAATTTGATCAAAGACCCATTCAATTTATCCCCTCTCAATCCCGTGTCAATTAGTTGAAGCTGAAACTCAAGCAATTATAAGCCTATTAGTGGGAGCTAAAAGGAGTTTGAACTGAAACTTGACAAATTATATATATTCTTGTCTCAACCAACAAGACTATTAGTTGAAGTTGAAATTCGGGTAGACAAACACTCAATTTATGTGTCTTTTCTAAAAGTTCTAATGGTCTGAATGCGTGTTCCAGCAAATTTAAGTGTCTTCGATAAATTATCGAGGTTTCAAATTATGAATTCTGGTTTGTAGGCTCAACTTCATCTTACAAGGCATAAGTCTCTTAAACTCGGCCCAAAGAAGGAAAGTGTAGGACGGAAGGTGCAAGTGTACGTGCCAATAGCTGCTTGCAATCACAAAACTGGCGGCAATTATTGAATTCCTGCGTGATTTCGGGAGTAGGTGCATTGTCAAATGATCCGTTTCGGTGTGCCTTGGGAGTTTAGACTTTTTTTTTCCTCCCGCGTCGGCATGTAACAAACTCATCGCGTGCGTCATTTAAAGGGCCGGAAGAGAGGAACATGTTGAGTTGTTGACTATATCTATATAGAGGAGGATGGAATATTTAATGGACTAGGAGGTTTCGTTTTGAGAGGATGTATGCATTGGCCGTTTGGTGATGCATGTAGATAAACGGCCATTAATTAAGAATCAAAACACTAAATACTTTTGGGAATTTCCGCTCATTCGGAGACATGGTTACAACAAAGCTGGTGCTGCCATATATTCCGAATTTATATCCCAGAATGTACATATTTTTAAAAAAATTACTTTAGAAGTGATAGTATCTATTTTACGGTCAATATATTCTATCTATTCCTCCACCACCACCACTCCAAATACATGAAAATATAAGATTCCCATGTTCCTATAAAAACACACACAACCGCATAGAAAAATAGAAGAGATTTGGATTGAAGCAATGACCACTCTTTGCATATGCAGATTCTATCCTCTATTTTGGAGAACCAAAAACATGTGTGTGTCTTTTTCTTCGTCTAGACTTTTAGATCAGAAATTAACAATTTAGATCAAAGTGGGCGAAAAGTTTAAATTTCCTCACAAGATGATTAATTACTTCAATTTCTTTTTATCTTAATCTATACCATCCAACACCAACAACTAGCTTGACTATTAGCACCAGATCACTGCCACATTGGCTTGGCTCAGTTGTTAGCCATGATAGCACGTTTTGCTGAAGCGCTTAGTGCTAGAGGTTGTAGTGGTGGCGCATGCATATCGAGTCACTCAAGCACCGTTGTTGGAGCAAACCCAACACGGTTCAATGCACTTTGTCCGCCCCCACACAACTTGAGCTGTGCACCACACCGAACACTAAACAAATGTCACTAACACATGGGCACAAATTTCCTTGGGTGCACAGATGTAGGGTGGGTGCATGAAACGAGGCAATGTGGCCACAAAACCATGTGCTTGCAAAACTCTCAATTCTGTCTATTATTATGTATGTACTTGATTTGGAAACTTGTATTAGCAAGTGTGTAGGATGCATGTGTGCTTGTGTATGTGAAGTGCATATTATCACTTGTAAAATAATTCTCTCTAAAAAACCACATTATACATCACAAGTCCAATGTAGTAAGTGAAACTGATTGCGGCATGGGGATTTCATCAATAGGGTTTCTGAGAGAGATATATGCCTCCTCTTCTCCCCTCGGTGTCCTCAAAGATGGGCTCACAGTCTGTGCACCTGAGAAACTCAAGTTGGATTGCTCCGTTTACTTGGTCGGCCACTTGCTGTTGGGCTCCGGTCAAGGTTATTAATGGGATCAGGAACCGTCCGTGACACAATGTATTCGTTAAATTCAACAGCCAATCTTTGTTCTTATTTAACGAGAAAGTAAACAGAAGAAAGAAGGGATAATGACCAATTGCTTGCGTTGCCTTCTTTCTGGTGGATGCCGTTGTATTATTCACTTCATATGCCATGATATGTTTGATGTATAGGTTGATATTTAGTGTAAAATACTATGGGAGTGTGAAGTAATATAAAATATTGTTAATTTTTTGTATTTACTCATGCATGTGTATTTATTTTTTTATCTTGTATACCTCTCTCCATCCTAAAATCAAATCTCTTCTCATATCTAACTCTCTAGAACTTACGTAGTCCCTTCCTTAATTTCTCTGGTAGTGATAGCCAAATAATGGCGCTACAAACTGCAGGTGAAGTTAGTGGGAGGCGCCAACCGCAAGAGAAATGATGTGACAAAAGAGTTGAGGTCAAGCGTTGATGACCAACGAAGGAGAAGAAGAGGCGGTGTGGTAGCAGCGATGGTGGAAGTAGAGGTATGCATGACGGAGAAAATGTGTAAGATGAATGGAAGATAAAGATTAAATTAAATCTGAATATATGGTATAGATAAAATAAGTTTTTTAAGAAAAATTCTAGCACTTGCACCTTAGACGGCCACTATTTTAAAAAAAAATGAAAAAAATTGGACATAAGAGTACAATATGTTGTACAATTTGACCAAATTTTATGCTCTAAATAAATTCAAAATGTAAGACCAACAAAGACAATTTCTCTTTTGGTTCTCATTTTCTAGATTGATTTAGGAACAATTTTCTCTATAATATCGTAAAAATTTTAGAGTTAATTATAGAATATTATATCTCATTGACATGTTCACATATTAACCTAACGTGTACTCATGTTAGCGCCTCTATGTTCTTTTGTTAAAATTTCAGAAAAACGGGGCTCACTCTCCCGTATTTGAGCATCATTACAAATTTAAGTACACCTCTACAAGTACAAAGCTAACTGCATCTTTAGAAAAAAAAAAGTTGAACAAGAGAAAGGAAGCCAGTTTTTCCAATAAGAATACGTTAATTTAGACCAACTCTTCAACCAGAATGAAGCCTACAACTTGGGATCGTTTAATCTCTACTCATCTATCCCATAAGCTACTTCAAAACATGAATGGTGTCTTTCCTTACTTCTTCCAGTGTTTCTTTACTCCAAGAAAGCCAACCTTTGAGCATCTTTAGCCTTCAAGTTTTGACATTCTTTGGATTGCCTATCACTACCAACCCTTGATACTGGTATTGTCCATTCAAATGGGCATCCAAACAAGATATGGGTGTGTGATGTCTAGTCCAATTGCCAAGACATGACAGCTCACGCACTCAGATCTGTACCTTCTTAATTTGTGCAAGCACACCAGCACATTACTGTATGAGCATAACAGTAGTTCCGCCTCACCTTCAATAATATGCGCCTTACCTTCAATAATATGCTGTGGCAGTGGACGTGTGTCTCCAAGACCAAGTTCAATCATTCATGCAAAAACCCCAACTCAACAACAATCGCGAATTCACGATAGAGCTGGCTAAACACAATAATTGGAAGCTAGAGAATGATGACAATTCAGATCCAGGGATTCACAATCTTCGGACAAGGAAATTTCAATACAACTTCTCTCTTTTTTTTTTTAGTTTTCAGAAGTTCATATAATTGGGGTGCCACTATACATTACATGACACGAGCCACTTGAAAGCTAGATGTTTTGAGGGAAACAAATGAGCTTAGAGACAGCCTGTTTTGTCCAATATGCAGCATTCAGACAACTCTTTTTATCACACAATTATTGAGCAGAAATGATTTGGATAACCTACCTCGGAAGCAGGTTTAATGAGTGAACTTAAAGTACAGTATGAAAAGGATGGCCAGAATAAGAACTGCGATGATGCCCCCAATGATCCACTTGTTCCTGTCCATCCTCTTCGACATTCCAGCCAGGATCTTTTTGCTCTTGCCAATATTATCATCAACCCCATGCAACTATGAGCAAGAGTAGGGGGATGTCATCAGCGGATATTAAACAAACAAAAGCAAAGACATACATTCACTGATGTTAGCATGAAAGTTACAAGTAAAGGTGCTGTCGTTCGAAATCACTGCAGAGTGATGTAATATGGATGTAGATGTTGCAGCACATAATTTAAATAACGTACTCAACTAATGAACTATGCACAAATTTAAATCGTGGTTTCCAACTCGGACAATGTCACAATGATCATGGAGTTGCATGCATGTTTCTATCAAATAAGGCAGCAATTTGCTTTTCATATCCAAGACAAAGCAATAATTTCTTCTAAAAGAATACTGAAATGAACCCATCCTTCAACATTTGAGATTGAACAAAGGATATTTTGCTCATGTTGATAAGCACTAACCCCATGTAGATGCAGATTATAAGAGAATCTCGTCCATGATTCTACAAACCAATGGGGAAAACATTGTATGAAATGAAACACAAATTCCACCATTTGAAACATAGGTTTTCTTGGAAACTAACGGGCTGAATGAGGATTCCGCATTCCTAAAGGGCTATAACCTAATTTGCAACAAGCATTTACAGAAGCATTACAGTAGCAGCACACTTCTACCAAAATGCAAATTAACCATGTAAATTCAGGAGGTACATCGAACAAAACATCTTAGTTCATACATGAAAAGCTTCAGCAATGGACAACGATTCAAGTTAGACACCTATTAGAAAGTTAAATCAACTAGAACCACTACCTTCTGACAAGACATTCTGCATAAAGTAAAAGTCAAACTTAGCTTACTATAAGTAAGCCAAGAAAGAGTAAATCAATCAAATGTAGCACCTAACTAGTAGCATTCTTATCCATGTGTATCGCAACTTAGCATTATTGAAGCTGATATACCTGTAAAACCAGAAAAGATTAATCTCTCTTTGCTTGAAATGGAAAAGGAAGAAAAACGTAATAGCTTGAATGATAGCTCATATAACATTAGAAGGAAAGCAAGCCCATATAATAGGTGAAACAGTCAGCATAGAGTACATACTGTACTGTGAGCATGCAGCAGTGACTGTCGTTGTTGATGAAGGTCCTGAAGAATTGACACACCAAGTTCTTCTGTCTCCAACATAGTTCTTCGGCTCTCTTTAATTCTGTCAGTGGAGTTATTCAGTCTTTCTGTTGTCACTAACAATCTTCCTCTCTGATCAGCAGACACCTATACCATGAAATGATACCCCGAATATTACATGATCATTGGTTATAACAACTGACTGGAACCATAAGATGAACCTCAAGAAACCAATATTGCACAACATGGAAATGAGTGGATGAACATAGCACTATCATATATAAAACTACATTACCAAGAATAAGCCCCTCAAGAATACAAAGGAAAAATTTCCAGCAGACATAGCAACATCCAATAATACATATGCCGAATAACATATTGCTTTCTCTAAATATTAACCAACTCCCAAAAAAAGTAAATTGAAATCACAGTTCCCCTAAGTTGACCAATTTTCAAGATATCAGCAAAATCATTGCTTAGGTGGCATATAGATATTGACAACACAGGTGATTCATAATGTAGTAAAGAAACAGGTATGTGCAAAAAAATCTTAAGCACACATTGATATGATTCTATGCTTTTACTTTTGTCAGTAGGATTGTACAAAAACCAATCAACCAAGTTAACCAAACAATTTGTGAACCACTTGATTTTTATCAATTTAAGAGAGGAGTGTAGTCAGACTCAGAAACTGTGGCTTCTTCTGAGAAAAATTTTGGTTCAGTTCGGTTGACATGCCAGAGAAACTGGTGGACCGGAAAGGTGCTTACATCCCTATACCCTGGCTCAACTTTTCCACATCTCATTTGCCGCCACACCTTTAAATAATGCAAAATCAACATAATGTTTTGCCGATCAAGTGATGATTCATAGCAGATTTAACAGCATTTATGCCATAACTGTTTAGGATATCCGTATCTATTTAGTTAGAAATTTAGTTAGAATTCTTATTTGTTAAGACTCTAGTATTATATTTGATTAAGATTTTTCTATACTGACCTATATAGGTCTATTGATTTGTAATAATGTATTCTGATGGTTTTTATAAAATCTTACATGGTGTCAGAACTAAAATTTCTAAAACCCTAAACCTTGCCACCCATCCACCAGCCCCATTGCCCCTGGGAGGAGACGGACACAAAATTCCTGGGGGCAAACAGACAAGAAAAATCCAACATTCTTCCTCTCTTCTTTGAATCTCTAATTTGCTTATCCTCGTCATCCGTTTGTGGTGGTGTTGCTCTCCTGCAGCCGTCACCTTTGATCCCCATTAATCTCCGTTGTACCACTGCAGAGTCGCGTCCTTGATGTTGTGCTGTGGATCGGGAGTCATCCTCGACGTTGCTGTGTTGTTGCCTCTACTTCCACATCAATATGGTCACCACCACCTCTACTTCTTCCGCGTCGTCACCGCCTCTTCTTCCATACCATTGCCACCTCTGCACCTATGCCTTAGTTTGTCGTTGTTGATCTAGTTCGCTAATCTAATTTGCTAAATGGTGTCATCGTTGTTGTTGTTAATCTCGTTGTTGTCCTTCCTTGTCTCCTACTAGATCCACGCAATTCTATGTTATAGCCATCCCGCCTCAACAGAGAGATCTGGTTCTGGTTCAACCTTCACTTTCATTTACCAAATTTAGTTTGGTATTTTTCATTTGCTGTAATTTCTCTCCGTGCTGCTAGCTACAACAGCGAGTCAAAAACCAAAGGGTTTTGGTTATCCCTACTTGTCGGTTGTGTTTTACATTAGTGTAAGTTAAAAACCCAATGGGTTTCCAGTTGTCTAGTTGTCTTGACTTAGTGGAAGTAAAAAACCCAAAGGGTTCGGCTGTCCCGACTCGATCATCTTTCTATTTCAAATTAGGAGAGTGCTGTCGTCCTTATCGTAATATGTGTTTGGGTTGTAAGTTACCGACCGCCATTGCACCATCTCGTGCGTTTGGATTGTAAGCCGCTAAACACAGCCATTGTTGCTTCTAATCGTGCTTTTGGCTAGTCATATGCAGTTTTGTCTATTACTTATCGTGTTGCTGATTATTCCCCTATTATTTCATCTACTGCTACAATCTTCTTCGGGCCTCTCACTTTCAGATTTTTAAATTTATCATAGTTTTATCCTTTTCAAACTTGAGTATGTTGCATCCACCTTGAGTTTGAGAGGGGTGTTAAAGATATTTGTATCTATTTAGTTAGAATTATTATCTAATTAGGACTCTAATATTGTATTTGGTTAGTTTTCTTCTCTACTAGCCTATATATAGATCCATTGTTTTACAATAATTTATCGTAATAATTTTCTTTAAATCTAACAATAACTTCTATCGCTTTAGACAATTCAGTATTGACCACCATTGCTTTAGAATTTAGACTATTTACTATTCAGTAACATTGTGTATGAAGATTGTTGTCTTATGATGCGTGTGCGGTATGGCTAATTCAGTACAAATTGATATTTGTATGTTGTATATTTCTTGTTGAACTGCTGGTTACAGTCTTCTTGAAAGCTTGAATTGTTCAGTTATATGGTCTTACTTTGGTTACCCTTGGGGTGATGTAAGTGTATACTGGATGTATAATATCTTCCTAAATCCTACATTTGTCTGAGTATTGTTACTTCTGTATAGCTTATGGAAATGTGACTAGGTTATTTACCTTGAAATTGTAACATCATGTGAAATCTGATATAGGCAACAGAGTAACTGGATTTTTTCGGTCAATTCAGTTACAGTTAGAGCTTTATTTCAAAGAGTTCATGCCCACTTCCTGGAACATGTGGCACAACATTACCTCCATAACAAAAAATACTTGTACTCAGGCCATGCATGTGCAATAAGAAAAGTTTTAGAATAAGTCTGACATAAATGGATCCAAAGAACAAACATATGACAGAATCATGCCATGAAACCATCTTAACACTGTTGATGTAAATGCCACAGCCAACCTCCCAATAATAGAGGAAGCATAATCTAAAATATAATATGGCATTGCTGACTTGTTCATGCATTGCCTGAGGAACACCCGTATCCGTTCAACTACAGAAACTAGGTCCTAGCAAGGTAAATCAAATAATCCATTGACAAGGGGGAGAATACAGACCAGATTTCTGTTCCTAATTCAAATGTTGTATGATGCTGAATCATAAACCTATTGACTTTGACAGACTCAATCTACCCTTAATTAGTAATACACTTGACATCAAAAATGCAAATTAAATAGTCCAAATCCGATGATAAACTCTGACACAGACTGAACTAACAGTATATAGCCCCAGTACAGTGCTCTGTTAACCATACATACAAAAAATAAAAATAAAGAGAACCCAGAATCACTAAAGCTCACTACATTACTCGTGCAGTCAACCAAACATCTCAGCTTGTATCACCTCTACAACCAACCATACACGCCTTAATTGCATCCCTTCATCTTCTCCCAACTAAACAAGTCCATCCTATTGAGCCAAGTTGGACTAATACGAGCAACCAATCACCCCATAAGTGACATTTCTTGGGACAGTCCTACAGAACATAATACAATGAAATTATGAAACAAACAATATGAATATCTCTAAATGCACCACAACATGCTACACCCTCTGAACCATTTTCAAAGGTCTGTGTTACCCTGTCACCTCATTATTATTTAAAAATTCATTACATCCAGTAATGTCTAGCAGACACATCATGAAAACTAGATGCACAAAAGCAGACATATACTGGCAATTCTAAGCCCATCAAAAGTATATTGAGCTTGTCACAAGCATATTTGCATTCATGCGCTTTAGACACCCCTATGTAACATGATAAGACACCAACAAAACTAACACCATCAACCCTAAGAAACACAATCCTCTGATCCCCAATCATCACTGAAACGTCCATCAAATCACCCAATATCAAGCACCACACTACAAACACAAGCACTTATAATCAATGATGAGCTCACCAACACCTAACCTGAGTCACCTGACAGCTTACAGCCAGTGCATTCCCATGCATTACAAAGCAAACACCCATATGTGATATCAATTGCATACTACAACATTAACACAATTAACAAAACCAGGCACCTGTGGAGACTATAATCTATGATATCTACCCACATATCATACTGCAGAATCACCATGAGAACTGAGCTACATATAGGCAACAGGGAGCTTACCGCAAGCGTGTCGGCCATGCCAGCCTCGAGGAGCTCCTCCCGGGTGGCCTGCTTGGAATTGGGCGCCGAGATCCTCTTAAGCTCTCTCTTGAGGTTGCTTAGATCAGATTTGTACTCCCGCAACTTCGCCAGCAACCCCGCCTTCACGCTTGGCTGCAGGCTCCGCGCCTCCAAATCCATCTTCCGAATCTGTAAAAACAGAAAACAATTTCTTCATACGGCCATTATCCCTCAACAATACCAATTACAGACTCCTCCTCCTCCCAAAAACTATGCCTTCACCTCTCAAAATTCCCCTACAAAAATCAAGACGTAAATTTGAGTTCAATTTTACCAGCGATTCGGCTTCCTCCACGCCGGACTGGATCTCGGACAGCTTCTGCTGCTTCTTCTCTGCGAAAATTATACCAAAGTCAGTCCAAATTAAGCCAAAAAAGGGATTTTTTTTTTAGGTAATCACGAGATATTAGACGCACCGCCATCGAGGGCGGAGGCGGCGGTGCACTTGCGGGAGAGGGAGGCAGAGATCTCGCAGTACTGCCGCTCGTAGCCCTCGAACACCTCGCTCATGGCTGCTCCGCGCTCTCTCTCCCCGCGCCCAAATCCCCGCCAAATCCACAGGCAAATCGCAGATCAATCCCGACGCAAACGCCTCACACAAATCGGGCAGTTTTTTATGCGAATCCCACGATCCAAGAGGCTTTGCGAATTGCGAGAGGAATTTGGGGCGCGGGTGGTTGCGAGCTTTGGCGGTGGTTTCGACTTTTTGATCGGGACCGGGTCAGGATTAGCCATCTAGTAGGTGAAAGAGTTCATTAGTAATTAATTATTTAATTAATTAGAAGGAAGGCCAATTGTTAATTAAAAAAGGGAAAAGCTAATCAGGTATGTATTTAAAAAACAACTATGCAATGTAAGGCTAATTATTTGATTAAGATACGCGCTAGCACCCGCACGTCGAGGCCTTCCTTGCTTTAGGACTAAAATAATTATAATAGCTTAACTTAATAGAGGTGGCTTAGTTTAATTTATTTTTTTTTATTTTGCATCAATTCTAGTTAATCTAAAATATTATTTGATTGATTAAATGAGTTAAATAAATTTTATGTAAAATTACAAATTTTCCCTTTTTATTATAGCAATATTTTTGCACTTTTCAATTATAATTTATTTTTTGTCTGACTAAAAAATATTTTTATCAATTTTACTTCAACTTTTGATATCAATCAATAGATTTTAATCCAATGATCACAATTTAATCTAGTAGATTTTAGAGTGTCACATTTTTTAGGTTGTTATATCTTTTCATAATATGTTGTCATATTTATTTTTATTTGAGGTTGTCATTTTTCTAGGTCTGTCATATTTTTTTTATTTTAAGTTATCATTTTTTTAGGTTATTATATGTTCTTATTTTAAGTCATCGTATTTTTTAGATTTTTATTTTTTTCTTTAAAAAATTTTATATGTGAAAATTGTGAGTACATTAACTATACTTGTTTTTTTTTTCATAATGTGTTGTTCTTTTTAATGGTATTCATAAAAGAGATAAAATTAGTTTAGATGTGTTAGTTTATTCCATCCTTTTGTTTTGTTAAAACTTAGGATATCTCCAGGTTGAGAGAGTTAATTTAGTTTGACCGAGTTAAATTAACACTATCTAATCTGAATGTGTTTGGAGAGTTAAATTCCTGACCCACGTCTGAATCCGGAATCAAATAAGCCTTAGAATGTGTACACAAGCAAAAGAGAGGCAATGAGTTTGATCAAATCTTTTTTATTGTTATGTATGTTTAATTAAAGTTTTTGTGTTGATTTTTATGTGTAATAGTAGGAGTGGGATGGACAATATGTTATCAATATAATAGATATTATTATTTATAAAAATATTTTTTCAAAAAAATTAATTAAGATACAATATCTATAAAGACTATAGATATTATCACTTATAAAAATATTTTTTCTAGATGTATTGTTATGGGTTTTTTTTTTTGAGAAATCAATTTCTATAAAGACTCTGTTATACACAATATCTAATTAAGAATCATCGGATTTGTAATTCAAATTGTAGGTCACATATTACAATCAGCCGATTTATGAGTAGGATATCTTGGGCTCATTTGTCCTCGCATAAATTTTCATGTTTTTGCGTTTAGTGGTTAGCATGTCCCCGTGCAATAAGCGGGGAAACGCGGGGGACCCGCCCGGGCCCCGCCAAGGTGCCCGTCCGGACCGGTTAGTCCGTTTGATCGAGCACGCACGTCCCGGTTGTGCTGTCGGTTTCCACCGGCACTTGATGGCTCGCCATGTCCGCGTCTAATTTCTCCCCAGTTCTTTTGCTCCCACAGAGAGGAGTGCTGTGCAATTTTTCATCTCCACGAAGCTTCGGTTTTCCGGTACCAACCGCAAGTGGTTGCTTTCTTTGCAAGATCAAGACAAGCTTCATTAAAAACTCGGCAAGTTGATGCGAAGCTTCTTTGCGCATGTGTTTTGGTTCTCATCCTCGTTAATATTGTTCGGCATGCCTGAAATTTTAATAATTTTTGTCTAGTCACATTTGTAAGTGTTTAATTAGTAAGTCATATCTAATTTTCTCATATGTTTGATTTTAAATATTTGGGGTTTTTAAACATCTCCAACTATAATGATGATATAAGTTAAACAACTTTCAATTTTAGATAAGTTTTAAGCAAATTTCAATCTAACTATTTTTAAAGAGAATATAAACCAAACAAATATCATGTGGCTCCATAAAACTGTGAAAAGTATGTACATCCCCTGCACTATCATATAAGCTTCAGCTACGTGACTATATATATGATGTCTTTTTTTGTTTGACATATACCCGGGTTTGAACAATTTTCATGTCAGAAACAAGCGAATATGCCTTAGCAACTTGAACCTCCATTGTAGAATTGTAAATGGGTACAGCAGATGTTGTTTGTTTCCTAGTATTATTGTCATGAGCAGTGTAACGTTGTGATAATGGTGCTCTAATATCCTCTTCTACATTGTTTAGAGCCATTATATGTAAGGAGAAAAAAGACACTTTGGGTCCTATTTGGCTGAACCTTGGCCTCGTCGGCGATAGTAAGACGGAGTCCGGACGCAACCTTTCAAGCTCGACGCGGAGTCCTGCCCCAATTTCCAGAGAAGGCAGTCTTCTGTTTTTGTATTTCCTTTAGATAGTCTATTGGAATGATCCATGAATGAATATATTGTCATTCCATGTGCCACATCAATAGATTAAATGAGATTTTTAATTAAAAAATTATTTTCAACTGATTCACAAAATAGAGAGTTAAATTAGGTCTTGTTAAAAATACAGAGACTAAAACAAGTTTTTTATAAAATAGAAGAACCGAAAATACACTTACCCCTCTATTAAATGAAATTGCAACTTTTATCACACTTTGGATTTAATATTCTCGGGAGACATTAACTGCAAATGGGAATTTAAACCTTTTTAATGCTAGGTTTAAAATAGATGAGTCAGATTGGAATATATCACATGTATTATAAATGATATTTTTTGAGAGAGAAAATTAGCTATGTATCAATGTGTTATAGTAACATTTATTATTTATCATTATGAACATATGCTTTTGTTGAATACTATCACGTACAAATGTTTATTTGTTGTGTATTGTTGATCTAATAAAATAATAATTTTTTACAGATTTGAAGAGAGATTTTTTGAAAGTGATCAAACTATCTTTAACCTGATTTCAAACCACTTGCTAAGCTGCTATATAGGCTACTACCGTTGTATGAACCTACGCGCAGCACCACCTATCACCATTGCACAGGCTCAGCCGCCACGACGCCATACCCCAACTGTGGCAAAAGTGGGTATGAGTGGTTTAGTCATTTTCTTTAAAAAATTATTTTTTTATTTGGTTGATGTTATATAGAAAATAAATATCTAAACACAATAATATTTAATATAATCACATATTCATAATAATAAATAATAAATTTTACTATAACACAGTAAAATATAGCAAATTTTCCCTATTTGTGAAGATGACCATCGGCAAATACAATTGCCTGACCTTACTGTAAGAGCTGGCATGGTGAGCAAACTTTTTGCAAGACACGGACACTAATAAGAAAATACTAGCTGTCAATGATACAAGGATAATGTTATATGCATGTTTTGAAACATGATTAGGGTTGGGATTGCGTGACTAGTGAATTTTTAATGTGTAATTGTGTGATATATAAAAAATCTCTTCTGTCACTGAAGATATCGACTAGGTTGATGATATTATAAGATCATAACTAATATATTTATTATACAAATAAAGTATAATTTTCTAGTATAACATATTGGCATATTTCTCCAAAATAATTAATGTCTTCCTACTAGTCAAATTCATAAAAGACCTTATCATAGTAATGACTTATTTATTAGGCATAAAACAAGGCTAAGGAAGCAAAATTGAAAACTACAGCCTCTAGGTTAGTACTGAAGAAAAACAAAAGCCGCAGGCGCTGTGGGACAAGAAGAGCCGGGCAATCCGACGGTCCATCCATACGTACATGGAAAGATCACGGTTAAAAGAGCGGCTTGGGTCTGCTCTGGTAGGATCCGATTTAGTTGCTGTCGCTGCCTTGGAGAGGTCAGAACAGGGGAGCAAGAATATAAAAGGCCTCCCCCCTTTAGCCTCTAGATTGAGAGAGAGAGAGGAATTGAGCAATTGGAACAAGAGATATAAAATGATTCAAAAAATTTGTTGCTTGCAAAAATCACAATTTTAAGGTTCTTTCAGATTCATCTGGTGATCTATTAGTATTGGTGAGAAGAAGAGGAGTGAATTGGAATCTGTTCAGAGATTGTTTCTTTTGTCTTGATCTGTTGTCATTGCCAGGATCATCTTGTAAGTTTTTTCTTTTCTTTTCTCTCTTTTTTTGGTCTCATAAAGTTCATTGCAATTTTCAGTTCTGGGCCTTCCATTTGTTCAATTTGATTTAATTTTGTTTCTTCGTCTTGTTCCCCAAATTGCTCTGGAATTTTTCTGCTGATTAATCGTGTGTTGTTCTCATCTCAGGTGCCCTGTTTGTGGAGTCACTCCTCTTTTTTTTTAAAAAAAAATTCTGGATGACTTAAAAACCGAGCTGAATTTTCAATTACTCGTGAAGCTTTCCATGTGATTCGTTTGGGTATTCCCCTTCCCAGATTTACTCTGGTTAAGGCCCAATCCAAGTAGCTGATGACCTTGTACCATCCCAAATTTCTCTTTTTTTAATCTTTCTTAGTTTGATTAAAGATATTTCGATGGGTTTAATTGAGCTGAATTTTGATGAGGCATTTCAATTTCATCGGGTTTGATTTGATAACTTTTCCCAATTTTACATTGATCTAGAAACTGAACACCTTCTTCCTGTCCAAAAATCCCTACTTTTATAAGTTTCCTGGTTTGGTTTGATAAGTGAGCGAGTTAAATCGAGCTGATATTTTCTTTATTTATCTACTCATCGCGCTCTCCGTCGAGTCCCCCTCCCTAATTACCCAATTCGAGCACAAAAATGAAGCACCTCACCAATTTCTTTGCAAAGTTCCTAGTTTTACTAGTTTTGTACATCTATAAAATTTCTTGACTTTGATTTGATATTTCCTATGTGAGTTTTTGCTGAACTGAATGTTTTCTGTGGTTTTATCTTTTTTCCATTGGATTTACTTATATTTCTCCCTCAGTTATCTCCAATTCAAGCAAAACCGTGTACTCCTCCTTGCAAGTTCCTTATTTTCGCATTATTTTTCCATCCTTTTCAGTTCTTCATACAATTCTGGTTAGCGCAATAGATTTCTCATCTAATCTTGAGATTTTTTTGGGATGAATAAAATCGAACTGTTTTTATTTTGAGAATACACTGCATTTCCTTTTTCCTGTTGTAATTTCACGAAATCCCCCTTTTTTGGGGCATATTTCCTTCCTTTTTATTATGATCTCTTGCTTCGTGTGCTCTACATTTGCTTTTTTTTTTTTTTTTTTTGACTCCGAGTAATGGTGTCGGATTGTGTGCTTGGCACGTGCAGGACCACGTCATCTTTGGCGCTCACTGGGCAATGGAGAAGGAGGCGAGGAACCACTACCACACGCGAGGCTCCACGCGCGGCGGTGGCACGGCGGCGGAGCGCGACCTGCTGCTGCAGTGGGGCAACCGGAAGCGGCTGCGCTGCGTCAAGGTGCAGCGCCGCGATGTCGAGGCAGCCGCCACTGTCGCCGCCGAGAAGGCCGCCGTCAGCCAGCGCCGTGCTGCCGCTGCGGCCGCCGCCGCAGCAGTGCAGAACCACCACCCCGGCCACGCCCACCACCGCGTCCTCAGGTCTATATGTCTGTTTGTGCTTTTTGTTCTTTAGGTTTCCGTAGTTCTGTGTTTGGTATGTGTTAATGTGTGTATGATTATTTACTGGTTAAGCTGTAGGACAAGATGATTGATTTGGAAAAAGAAACGATAGGTTGTGTGCGTGTGACCGCGAGCACCATTTTGGTGTTCTTGATCACATTTTCTTTTGTCTTAAGTTTCTTGGTATGATTTGGTTGATTTTTGTCTGGCTTGTTCAGTAGTGCGCGCATTATGCATGGTTTGTACTTTACCAAGGAACATTCGTTTCCCACACCCGGAATATACAGCACATTTTTGGGAGAAAAAGATGGATTGTTGGGCAAATTTGGATGGCGCAGATGGTAGGTCATTGTGAAGTTATGCTAGTTGCTATGTACTACTTGTTGCAGTGTGTGGTTTAGTTCCACAGGAGGTCAAATGTTACTGTGAACAAGGAAGGTGAATTCTACTTTGATGATAGCTCAAAAGACATGGACTTTTTCTTTAGCATGAAGAATACTAGATGAATGCACCGCTTGGGACTGCTTTACCTAAATAATAAGGGGACCTGTTCTGTCAGATTTGGTTGTTTGGCAAATTAACTTACCTATTTTCATTAAATAAGTTACACAGTAGCTATTTTACGGTTGAGTTTTGTTGTGGGGTTAGAGTTCCCTAACAACAATGTTTTATGTGTCACAAACAACTGAAAACTCAAAATGACCACTTGACGAGTCACTCCAAATTTGGCAAGCAAAGAAAATGAACACGAAAAATTTATACAGGTTAAGATCTTGAGAGGACTTCAACCTTGTTGGTGTGCTCCTGACGTTAGTCAGTCCGAAGAAAGAGGATTCCAAGGCATACTTAGAGTATTATTTGTTTATATTGTAAGTGAGAGCAATGGTTACAAATGAATAGGTGCATGAGATATTTGTAGCCTAAAAAAATGACGATTAACCATAATGATTCTTTTGGAGCCCTTGGATGAATGATAGGATGGTCATTTTGATGTACTTTCGCTCCAGATGTTTGACACATATCATTGTGGGATTCATCAGGAGTTAAAGTACAACTGTTTGGAAAAATAGTACCAAAAGTTCTTGGTAAGACAAATTCCCAATGAAGGTCGACTTCGGGGACTTTGGAGGGGCTTGGCCCCCGAGGGGTGCTTGAGACCTGGGGTGTTTGAGACTTGGGGTCTCCAGTGGACCTGTGATCTTTATTGAACGGAGGCCTTGGGCGTCTGGTGTTGCTAGGTGAGGCATTCTAGCTGGGCAGTCTAGTGTCTTGGTCAATCCCAGTTAAGGAACCTCAAGTAGCATTTCCCTCAGGGAACCAGCATCGCCGTATCCGGGGTTCTTGGCCCCCTCGGGTGGCCATTAAATTTAGACATGTTGCCACTATCACCGAAATGTCTATCCCAGAGATGGTGGTCCCTGGAGAGTGGAGAGTTCTAACACCATAGGGGTCATCATCTTTTCCAGAGCATATGTCCCGGGGATAATAATTCCCATAGGGCAGTACGCTCTCCCGGTAAATCCCATCCGCGGGGATAGTTTATTGGGTGATTCTTCCCCAGTGGGTGGCCCACTTACCGGGAAAAGCTCCCGAGTGCCTGTTTTGTCAGGAGTCTTTCGAGACGTAGGTCTCAGGAATGAGGCCTCCTGACGGTACTTGGTCTTTCGGCTTGCCTGGGAGGGATGTTTACCTGGAGACTAGTCCTCAAGGGTTCTATTACTCGATGGTGCATCCCGTTGGAACGTGTTTTTAGAGGTTTCCTCCAATGAGTTCTCTTGGAGTATAGCACAATGTAGTACGACAAGGTATTGTTTGATTATATAGTGTTTGCTTGAGCTATCCTTCCGATCTCTTAGCTTTTTTCTAAAAGAAGGCTATAGTTGTTTGATGTTGCTGGATTGGTTTGGGAGCTGTGGAGATCATAGTTGTAGTGCTTGTTTTTACCCTTTTTTTTTGTGCCATTTTAGCATTCGTTATATTTTGTGGAAATAATTATGAATTTGGTCCTTCAATTTTGGGAGTAGGGGACAATTAGAGCCTTGTTTTTTTTGAGGGAACACAATTGCTCTTGTACTTTTAGTCCAAGTCCAAATCAGATAATTTTTTCTCCTTTATTTTGGGTAGGGTTCCAAGTCCAAGTCAGATAATTTTCAAAAACTCCCTTCTTATTCAACTCAACCTTTGTTCAAATAAATGAAGCAGAGCGTGATTTGGACTAAAGCTACAGGCCTACAGTAGAGGCTATTTTGCTCTTTAAAATGTTGATAGAGTGAGTTGCACCATGCTCAGCATTTGAAGGTATAACTTTGTATCTTTCACAGTCTGTTTCAGTCTATCAGGGTTGAAGGCTTTTAAGGTTGGATGACTTGTCTGTAATTTAAGTGAAGGTCTGAACCATCAAGAGACTTTTTCTGTAAAAACGAAAACAATTCATATTGGCAAGGAAAATACATGCGTCGGTTGATGCTGTTGTAGATATTTTTGGCTTAACATATGATGTGCTATCTTGAATTCTTTGTGAATTTTGATGTAGGGGAGGCTTTCAATTTGTGGCTGATGTCGATAGTTGAGTGTAACAATTGGTATGCTAGGATGGTCCAGTGATCAGTGTCTCAGTTTGTCTAGTCATATGATATTTGTTGCTCTTTGTTGATAATTTTGGGCTTTCAGCTTGAGGGAAATACTTTTCCATTTAATCTCAAATCATTCACCATCACTCATATTGTGGATGGCAATAATTTGTTCATTCATTGGTTTTCTTCCCTTTCCTTCTCTTTCTTACCTGGTGCACATGGGTGGATATAGGTAATTGGTCAAGTTGTTGCTTCTTACATGCCATTTTTATCTCCTAAACAAGAAGAATGGCATACACAATTTGGTGGAACATATTGCTTCTGAAGTTTTGCTTCATTTGCACATTTGAATGGTTTGGAATAAAAACCAGATAGTTAAGAATTCAGATTCCAATTCTAGTGATGAAATCAATCATCACTCAATATTTCTCTTTCTGACCTATGGTGAATGAATTGGGGCAGTGAACAGCAACAATAGATATTGAAATTAATGGCTTTTTCACCGACAATATGTAAATTTGCTTACATACCATTAAAGTGACACTTATTGTAGTGGATTAATCACTGCATCTTTTGAAAAACTATATCTCATTGCTAGTTTCAATCACTTCTTTCTTGAAGAAAAACAATAGGGTACAACTTTGTACTAGATATATCCCTTCTTTTAATTCTCCGTTTTTTAGGCCTTAGTTATGAGTGTGATTGATTGTGTTAGTTGGGTAAATCAAATCTAGTCAGACCTTTCGTATGAGTACATTGTATGATTGTTGTGATTGTTTTTGTCGTGCAAACTGAGTTTTACATGGGTACCCTGGTTACTTAAACTATTACCTAGGCAAAACCACAGGATAGTATAGTGTACTAATTTTCCATGATTGGATATTCACTTACTTTTCATCACCTTTCATTAATGGCGAAGTTACTAATTTTGTCATATTTTTTTAACCTTTGGTGACATGAAATTATCAGGCATTTGGAGGAGTCTGCAGTCATGAGATCATCAGCACAGCAGCAGCAGCAGCAGCAGCAGCAGAACAATGCAATCCGCATGGTGGCATCACCAGACAGGGAACACCTGGGGAGGGGTGGAAGCAGCAACAATGGAGCTTCACTGGCCTCTCCGGATGATAGGAAGGGCTCATCATCAGGGAGTGAGGGATCTGTGTGGCCGATGTTTGCAATTGCACTGACAAACAAGGAGAAGGAGGAGGACTTCTTGGTGTTCAGAGGATCCAAGCTGCCCCAAAGGCCCAAGAAGAGAGCCAAGGTCATCCAGAAGACCATCAATGTATGACCCCCACCCCTTAACTTTCAGTTTGATCCATTGATAGACTAAATTTTAGACACCCATTTCACTTGAATGCACATAAATCCTACTACTAGTAGTAATTGGTGTGGAGAATGAGTTCATTTTTCTTGTGAAAAATGCTTACTCCACTATGCTAAAATCTGTTCATGTTTGGCAGCTTGTATGCCCAGGTACTTGGCTTTGTGACCTGACTCTTGAAAGGTATGAAGTCAGAGAGAAGAAGGTTTCCAAAAAGGTTAGTGGACTCACATTTCAAGATCTATTAAATCCTACAAACCTAGAGCATATACCAGGAGTAAGGGAGTAACTTATTCGCCTGATTATCTTATCTGATATTGCAGCGCCCAAGGGGATTGAAAGCCATGCATAGCCAGGACAGCGACTCAGAATAACTGGAACAACAACTAAACAAGTGTAGCCGAACAATACAAAGAAGACACTACACAAATCCATCACCCCAAGGTTGAGAGGAAGCTCTTTGATGGCGTGAAGATCAATTGACTTGCTCTTTTCCATGCTCTTGCTTGAAAAGATCCAAAACGATTGGAACATCGGAATATGCGCTGTAGGAGAACACCGAGAGGCTGCAGTACTTTGTTCAAAGTCTTGCTTGCTTATCATGACCATTGGCTATGTCTGATCTCTATGTAGGCCACTCTTTCTGGCATTGACGTCCTGATGTTAATAACACATTGATGTGCTTATGGACATAGTATGACGTGTAAGTAGCCGTCGTACCTGCACCTCTTCAGAGCTCGTCCTGTGCAAGAACTGACACTACTTGATGAACTTGAAAGGTCGTCAATAATTGAACGCAAGGTGCTGTACTGTAACGTCAGTGTAAATTCGGTTGCACCATGGGTTGATGTTAACTTATTGGATGCGACCGAGTTCAGATGCGATGGTGATTTGGTCTGATTCATTTTGATGTCTCAAGATGTTCTATAATTGAGTAGTGTTCCTCTGTTTTTCAGAAACTAAATTTGGGTTGTACTTTTAACATCACTCATAATTTTTGCAAATAAAAGTGTGCTTTTCGACCCTGGATTCAGGTTTCGTTTCAGCCATATTTCCTGGACCTAGCCGTGATGTCAGGAGTCGGCCCTCTTTCAAATTTTTTTTCTCTAAGTTTTGTATTTCTTAGTCTTTATACTCACTCGTATATACATTATTGCAATATAACAATTTATCACTTATTTTTTGACGATTTTAATCCTCTTATTCCAGATCAGGATGGTCGGTTACTGGAGAGAACCTAAACCATTTTTTTATCAAGCTTCTACTTTCTCAATCGATTGACTTTGAAGTAAATCTGAAAAGGTCCACTTTGTTATGCTTAATGTAATGAGTTAACTAGTTATTTATTGCTCGAGGAGGCACCGTTTCAAGTTGCTCTGACTAAATTACAGCTCAGTTAATTAAACCACATATAGATTTGAATGAATTGAGACTAATTCCACGCTTGCTTGCGATCAAATTTGATTTGAATTGGTGAACCCAAAATAAATGCACCAAACTTTGACAAAAGGAGGTTGTGACGAGTCCAACAGCCCCAATCTACCACGCAACCAAATCTCAAGGCAGATCCAACGCCTCACATAGTCACATCAAATCTACCACGCGAGTTAAGAGTCAGGACAAAGCTCCCACCTCGCACGTGCGCGAAATCCCACACGTCGCCATCGGTCACATTTGACAGGTGCGCGTGGGCCGGCAGGCGCGGGGCAGGGCCACACGTAACAGTCCATACGCGTATATAATCCACCGCACGGCCGCACCACAAGCATTTTTGTTTTGTGCTCTCGTTGTAGCGTGCGGCGCGAGCAATTGACGGCCATGGCCGCGCCAAGACTTTTGCCGCTGCTGCTACAGATCCTCCTCGTGCACGCGGTGCTCGCTGCCTCCAATGGCGAGGGCGCCGACGCGCTGCGGCGCGCGAAGAGTCCCGAGTTCGCCAGGTGGATGGCCGGCGTCAGGTGGCGCGTCCACGAGAGGCCGGAGCTGGCGTTCGAGGAGCACGAGACGAGTAGGCTGGTGAGGAGGGAGCTCGACGCGATCGGCGTCGGGTATGAGTACCCGGTTGCCGGTACCGGCGTCGTCGCGGCCGTCGGCACCGGGGACGCGCCGTTCGTCGCGCTGCGCGCCGACATGGACGCGCTCCCCTTGCAGGTGGGTGCCAATGCTACTATGTATTACATATCTATACATCATTTCTTTAGATGTTTTTAGTCGAGGGGTTCCTCCTGCAATTTTCCATCGGAAATCAAAAGTAGTAAGGAGTTTAGGCAGGTGATAAATTGAGATGCAGTCAAAGGAGAGAACTCCGGAATTTTTCACTTGCATTTAGTGTGACCGTTCATTTTGATCGAATGGAAACGCTTGTAGCGTTAATTCGTGCCATTTAAACTGCCATTCTGTAACGCAAGGTTACTGCTACATCTGGAGTGACACTAGGCTGCAAACTGGAAATTTGTTGATTTTTTGAGTCACCACAAGCTGTGAACTTCTGGAGGCTTCTAGTAATAACAGTTCCAAAATATAATTAGTTTCTTTAAAAATTTGTATTAATCAGGAAATATATGACGCCATGCTACCGTCACCATTTAAAATTTAGGTATCAGTTTATCATTGCAGCGTTAAAAAACATCAAGATGGTCATTTGCAGGTTTTAAACCGCACGGTTCATCAGTTCAGAGTTAAAAATCTTTTTATTTCAGCATCAAAGCAACACATGTGCTCAAGTCAATGAATTGCTTTGGCAGTTCACAATGGTTACAGTGTACAATGGTAGCAACTAACAACTCAGAACCTGTATTCCTAAGATTAATTCTGAATTCCAACATTCAGAAGTTGCATTCTCTCTCTAAAATTGTTCAATTTGTTCTGTTGTGGGGTAAAAGGAGGAGGTGGAGTGGGAGCACAAGAGCAAGGTGGCAAAGAAGATGCACGCCTGCGGCCATGACGCGCACACCGCAATGCTGCTGGGCGCGGCCAGGATCCTCCAGGAGCACCGCCACGAGCTGCAGGTTACTACTTCTTGCCACAATGTCAATGCCTGCCACGCATTCTTTAACACAGCCTTCTCTAATGTTTTTTCCTTGTTTCTTTCTTTCTCTGCTAATTGACTTTTCTGTACTCGGCATGTGCTTCACATTGCAAAGTAATTTGATTGTTTAGTTGCTTGATTTAAACTGTCACGCGAGTGCTGCCTTTTCGCATAATTATTCGCTCGCGGTTCCATTCAGAAACAGTTAGCATGGCCATTTGTTTGTTGTAGCATCCTTTTCCGCTTTGGTTCATCAAATTATTTAGCTTGCTCTCCCCATTGAAGAAAGAACTTCCCTTTCATATAAGACCGTCTGTTTTTCTTTTCTTTTAAATTTAAACCAAAGATAATTTCTTGTTAAGGTTTTCTTTCTCTGTTCTAGTCTAGGGGATGGGAGAGTGGGGGGTGGTTGCACGACTTCAATTTTTCCATGATAAAGGTATAAAAAAATAGGGGATTATATCTTACATCATTTGAAGCTGGATTGCGTAGAATTTGACTTGGATAAGCAAATGGGTTATATAAAGAATGGGAGTATATCAACAATCTGAGTTAACCCACAACCGACAGGAGAGCTACATGTTCATGTTGTATAGTTTTGATGTCCATATTAAAACGTGCACATCAGATAATTTTAATGGGAAACGTCAGAAGTCTCTTTCAATAAAGCCATTATGCCGTTGTGATGTCCCATAATATGATTGAAAAATTCAAATTCTAACCTTAAATCAAATTTGGATCTAATTGAATTCAATTCGACTTGATTAAACTCAAACTCAAATATAACTGAGTCAATCCAAATCAAGAAAGAACAAATTTGAAATGAGATTCAAATTTGAAAGAAAAAAAAGAATTTAGAAGAAAGAAAGAAAAGTGGTCATGTTTATATGGAAACTAAGAATTTAAATGTGATTCAAAAAAATTGATCTCATAAAGTTATAAATAAGAGAGATTTCAATAATTGAGAATACATAGAATAAATTCGGAATGAACTAGATGAGAGAAGAGAAATTGTCATCCATCAATGTCGTGCCGAGCTGAGCCACCGCCACCTCTTCTGCTTCCTGAAGGTGTATATTATGTTTTGCTCTCTTGAGGAAGACGAGGAGAGGAAGATGAGCGATAGATTAATTTTAAGGACTAGAGATCTTTTTATAATTATTTTATTTACAATTTAGTCTCTAGAGTGGTTTTTATTAGTTTTTAGACTTTAAATCTGTAGATTGAAATATAGATCTGAATCGTAGATCTCAAAAACATCTTGAAATCTTAGATTTAAGTCTTGTGTAATTTTATTTAATTATTTAGTATTTATTTATTTATATTTCATCTGAAATCGTAAGATCCGTCGTCGAACACCGAAATAATTTTCAAGAAAGAGTTTCTGGATTCAACAACCAATCAAGGCAAATCGTGTACATTATCTTTGATGCATATTTTATCTATTATCCATTATATATTTTGATTATAATCTATTATTATTTTATACACTGAATTTGCATGTTTTTGGTAAAAATAATTGGAAGCATGTATTGGTTGATTTAGTGGTATTTACATGAATAGTGGTTTGGATCTGTGGTCAAGATCTATTGTGGAAATTTGTGATCGAGATTTGTTGTTGCAAGTTGATTTATGGTCGTTGTTGTAGAAGATTATAAAATTGTTTAACTTAGTAGCAACTTAGTGAGTATCCAATACTTGTTCCGTAACCACCATAGTTCTGGGATGCGGCGAACTGAATTCAGTAACCTTGTAGAAAATATACCCGCATGGTTCTCTGTTAGTTGTGGTGAAAGTTGAAGTAGTGGGGCTACGACACACTACAACCGTTTGTATGTAGTCAGTATGTGCGCACATATCCGGGCGGGCTCTATATTCCCCTATACGACTAAAGACTTTGTTTCCTTAGTACTAGTCATGAGTTAAATAGACGCAGAAGGGCACGTATGACGTCGACTGTTGTGTCTAAGAGATGCTATGGTATGAAACACTTTTGCAGAGTAAATCAAGTGTGAATATTTGCCAACAAATACAATAGTCTTACTAATAGAAGTTCAAATTGTTGAAAGTTGGTTTTTTACATTATTTTATTGTTTTGCAAAATTTGTGTTCATCTTTTGTGATGAAAACTTGATCTTTGTGTATTGATTGTTCATGAGTTGTTCCATGTGCATAATTATAAATAAGTAAATATCTCTTGTCTTACTGAGTCTCGAAGACTCACGGCTATAATTGTACAGTGGTGTATATAGACGCTTTAGAATCATATCAAGTAGTTGGACCAAACGAGCATTAAGAGTATCAACACCTAGTTTTTAGAATTTTATTGTCTTAAATCTTATTTCGATAATTTTTGTGTGGCATTTTGAAGTTTTGAATAAAGAGTTTTTCTATCCGTTGTGCAAGACATCTGTGTTTTCACTATATATTAAAATGTGTACAAAAATAGCTCAAATATGTTCAAGAGATTATCAAATCTCTCAGACCTCTGATTCAGGGAGTTACAATCACGCAGCTCATTGTTGTTCAATTTAGTCACAGGCCTCCACAGCGAAACTTCATCCACAATGGTTCCCACATTTTTTTCCATGATGATCAATTAATTGTTGATCTAATGGTCTATGATTATATTAGTATGTATTGCTGTTCAACGGGTGTGTTAAGGATAATGTGTATGTTAGGGATAGAAAATGAATTTTTATTTTAGCAAGAAGCACACCAAATTACTACGATTCCAATTGGTTATATAGATCTAAACTTTTGAAATAAAAAATAAACTAATATTAATCAGAACTCTAATTAGAATTTGACTCAAATTCCTATAGATAAAATAAGAGATAATTTTTTATTAACTTAAACTATTATTGATAAAATAAGAAATAATCTCCTTCTTGACTAGAAATTTCGTTCAAAACAAAAAATTATACTAAATTTACGTAACAGTTGAAATTCAAATGAAAACATTGCTTTCAAATTATGTACGTCTTTTTGATCTTTCTATTGGCACAAGTAGTATATTGAACAGATCCTGAAAACTCCAAAGTGCCATCAAATTTTGTTGATGTTGTTAAATTCAAATTCCTGATGACATTGTTCAAAACGAAACAAAGGAACTTGTCCAAATACAACACAACCCAAACCAAAAGTACAATAATTTCGAATGTCTCAAAATGGCACAACTGAATGAAAAACTCACAAGCCAATATATCTCCCTACGACCAAAAAAAATTGCAGCAAATATAACTTGATGTACAACAAACTGTGACAAATGCGAGTCATTTGCTCCATCAAACTCTATATGAGGACAGTGCGGAACAAACATTGATCTAGATGCTCGACCAAACTTTTTCATATGAAAACAATATGCAAATGCTCGATGTTTCAAGTGGATAAATACCGACAAGATAAATGGCGATGTCAAGAGGCTATGTTATTAAAATCCCTAACTTTTGAATGTGATTTTGATACTATTTGTTAGGAATTGATAAAGAGTCTTTATTTAAAAAAAAATCCACTAAATTATAAATATCTCAACTCCTTATATATACTTAAATCTTTGAGATAAAAAATAAATCCATAAGTTAAAATTAATTAAAATTCTAACTAAAATTTTTTTACAGATAAGATAAGACAATTCCTCGTTAATTCAATCTCTTACATATTAGAAAAGAGGAAATACCAAGATGGTGCATATCGAGTCTCTACGACTACACATGTGTGTATTGTTGTTCAACGGCTGCATATCCGAAGTCTGATGATGCAAATCTAATAATCTATGCATAAACAACGTTTATCTTAAGTGAAGTAAAAATCTGAAGAACTGTTTGTTCTTGCTCCCATTTGTTCAAGGCGTCCCAACGATCTGATGTTTGCAGGGGACGGTGTTCCTTCTCTTCCAGCCGGGCGAGGAGGTCGGCATCGGGGCGAGGAAAATGGTGGAAGCCGGTGCCGTCGACAAGGTCGAGGCAATTTTCGGGCTGCACGTCACCATTCTCCTGCCCACCGGCGTCGTAGGGTCGAGGTCCGGCCCTCTCCTGGCCGGCTGTGGCTTCTTCGAGGCGGTGATCAGCGGGAAGGGCGGCCACGCCGCCATCCCCCAGCACAATGTCGACCCCGTCGTGGCCGCGTCCACCGTCGTTCTCAGCCTGCAGAGCCTCGTCTCGCGGGAAGCCGACCCGTTCGACTCTCAGGTATGCCCTTGCTTCTTCTGAAACTTCTTTTTGATACTATTGGACAGTCAACTTAAAAAACTTAAACAACTTGATGTAGGTGGTGACGGTTACAAGATTTCAAGGCGGCGGCGCGTTCAACGTGATGCCGGACTCCGTCAAGATCGGGGGAACTTTCCGGTGTTTCTCGAACGAGGGATTCATGCGGCTTAAGCGGAGAATTGAGGAGGTACATTCTCGAACGCCCTTTAGTAGTAGTGGTGGTGTGAAGTGGCAGTATTAGGTCAAATATAGAATTACATGATTTAGTAGTATTAATTCTTTAATATTTTCTATATTTTGATGAACTTTTATATAAAATTTTACATGCAATATGTATTTTTTCAAAAAAATATAGAATCAATTAATCTTAGTGCTAATATAGTACCTTCGCTATTCATAGTATATTAGGGATGGAAAGAAAATAATAAAAACTCATATTTTTTTTTTTGCTAGGGTCTTAGGATTAGAGTTATTTTAACCCTAATTTTTCTATTATAATTTAGTTTTTATCTTATTTTATTTTAAAATTATCCTAATCGACCCAACTCTAATTTATTATTAATCTATTTAAATTTACCCAAAACTAATCTACGGTGGAGACAATTTTTTTGATCCCATGAATTTATATCCTACCCTTTACCGGCGTTAAGAGCAGTATTCAATGCAGGCGCATGGAGCAAACGCACATTTCCGATGAACGCTAGATTACCAAAATGCTTTGCTTAATTTACATAGGCTTTTGGTAATGAGAGAATAATATCTTCGGCAGAAAAACTAGAGTAGTTTAGTTGCCATGACCACCCCGACAAATGACCCAATCCCTAATGCCTTCTGCCTCTTGAGAGGTAAGGTGTCAGACTTCTGTCTGAAAACGCCTTATCAACGGAAAACCCTACTAGGACAGGGATTTATGAGCTTATCTTAGTTTAGGACTAAGTAAATCTATTGATTTAGAACTTCTTAGATCAAATTATGCACAAATGTATCTGATTTTGGATGATTTTTGCATAAACACATTCATTCAGAAAATTTTGGAAGGCAGGAAGTACCATGTTGCTCAAACTTAAGCCAATGAAGAGGGTTTCTCATGACGTACTTACGCAGGTCATCATCGCGCAATCATCGGTGCACCGGTGCACCGCGACGGTGAACTTCCACGCTGGAGGGCTCCCACTCCTTCCCCCGACCGTCAACAGCGAAGCCCTCCACGAGCACTTCTTGGCCGTCGCCGCGGAGACGCTGGGAGCCGGCAGCGTCAGGGACACGATGGAGCCGTGCATGGGGAGCGAGGACTTCGCGTCCTTCTCCGAGGCCGTCCCGTCCTCCTACTTCTACTTCGTCGGGATATGGAACGAGGCGGTCGGGTCGGTTCACGACGCACACTCCCCGCACTTCATCATCGACGACGGCGCGCTCCCCTACGGCGCCGCGCTGCATGCCAGCCTCGCCATGAGATACCTGAGTCATCGCCGCGGGGTTTCAACTTCTTCCGGTGAGGAGCTGCATGACGAGCTATAAGGCTTTCTTGAGTTGCGGAAACGTATTGTTTCTTGTTACGATCGGCGACCTCAGGTCGGCGGCGCCGGTGATGTCGGATATGCGCGTGGCAGTCCGAGGAAATTATGACGAAAATGCTATTATATTAACAGGGGCGTTCAGTTTAGAGTTCAGGTCGTAGCTGTAAGAACAGAGTAGGCTGGTGGTCTGGTGGATATTGTTTATGCAATGAGATGAGTAAAATCAACTAGTTAAGTTCAACTTGAAAAAAAAAAAAAAAAATAGTTAAGCACAATGCTTGACAAGAAACAATCATTTGTTCGTGCATATATTTTTTTTTCGAAAACTCCTTGGGAGAGCTGTTCGTGCATATTACTACATTGCACGAATGAGTTGGAAAATTGGTGGCTAGAGAGTTTATAGCATGTTCATGGATGGTTTAATTACAATGAACCGCACTGATATATTAAGAGTTGGTGTTTCTTTAAAACAAAGTGAAGCAATAATCAACCCGAAAGAAATGATACACATTTTCCTCTTGCAAGTTGCATCTGCTTATCCTCTCTGCCTTACAGCAAGACGGGCTTTCAGGCGTTATATCATTTTCTTAAGGAAACTGTACTACAGGTAGCTTTATATCATTTGTTGATGCTAAGAGTAATAAAGTACTGTGTTAGCCACTGAACTCTCACAAAAATTAAGATTTCCTCTCATTAATAATTTTTTCAACGACAATATTGAAAAAATAATTGAAAACTAGCAAATTAATAAGCTTGAGGACAAAAATTAACAAATTAATATGAAATGCTAGAACAAATTTGTTCTTTTAAAAATAAAACAGACTTATATAAAACCTCATGACTAACACTACATTTTTTTTATCTTTTTGATTATGCATTTTTAACCCACTTTATTTTTATGAATTAAAGCAATTTTTGTCTATGATGAGGTGTAAGTGAGGATAAAAATTCAACACGAAATTTTATACCGATGATTGAGTAGAAAGGTCTTATGAGCCATCCAATCTCACCTCAACAACTTGAATCAACCCGAACAAATGCCTTAAAAAGGCCATGAGTGGATTATATTAATCTAAACCATCCATTGTTTATTATTGGACAGCTTTCAAAATATTTCTATCCAACACATTTACTGGGAAGTTTTCTGTTAAAACTTTTGTACAGGAGCTACGCAGCTTTGCCTGTCCCGCAAGTCCACAGAAGGATAAACTACAAAGCAAACTGAAACGCAAGAAAAGAGTGACCAGTTGAAAGAAAGAAATCAGTGGGTTTTCGTGGACCTATCACGGAGAGTAAAAATTACAGAAACAGAAATTACCGAAATTAAAAATAGTGACGCATAGCAAACCAAATAATGAATAGAGTGAACGCTGATATAAAATGGTATGAATCAGTACAATAGATGGATATCAAAGGAGGAAGAAAAAAGAAACACAAACAGACTAAATAAAACAAATGATAAATACATGTAATTCAGGAGACAAAATAAACACATCAGGTGGGGATGATCATACGACGTACAGTATCTTGAGAATAATAAGTCTCATCTTGGAGTCCCGGGATCCTCTGTGAGCTCTCAACTCAGTGACGCAGGTTACAGAAGAGGAGAGCCACGGCGGGGCAGAGAATGGCAGCAACGAACGACGGCGAGACGGTGGGGGCACCAGATGTAGGGCTTGGCGCAGGGGCGTCGGCTGCGGAAGCAAGTGCCGCGAGGGAAGACGCAGCTACCACTGTGACGACAATGGTGTAGAAGATCTTGGAGGCCATGATACTAGTTACAGGTATGAGAAATTTTGCTTCTGCTAATGTTTGTATGTGTAGTAGATTTGTGCTCTCACAAAGGATGGAAGAAATGTAAGGGTGGTTTGAATTAAGGCGACTGACTTTGGGAGGTGCAACATTTTATATGTGAGAACAAAGAAGTTGGGACCCCACATTGACAGTCTGGCTGGGCTATTTGCCGGAGACAGCTCATAATCAATGGCTGGTGGAGCCCGCTTCCGGGCCATCGATTTTTAGGCAACTGCTATTTACAACCAAATGTATATTATGCATCAATAGTGCACGCCAGACTATTATTGGCAGTTCTTTTTTTTAAAAAAAAACATGGCTCAAACTATTGAAGCTAGTTCACCCAGCAGATGCACGGACAAATTTAACTTGGTGACATTGGTGGAGCGGGGAATTATTTCCCGTGGAGTCTATTTACTACAATAGTTTTAAGTGGGATCCTTCTTTGGATTATTATTGGAAGTTTTTTTCTCTGTCTTTTCTTTAAATATTCTATACTCGATGATCTTAAATGCAAAAATCTAATGGAACCATATGACCCATAAAACACATAATAGTTCTGTCTTGAAATGTTTCATGAAAATCGAACTTGAAGTCTCTCTTTTCTTTTTTTTAAAAAAAACAATAGAGTTAGACAACTAAAACTAACTCTCTTTCACAAGTCACTAGACCCAACCTACCTGCTAAGATGTAAATTGAACTTGTCAAGTTGTAAATATTTATAAATGATCTTATTTTATTTGAGTTATCGCATAATTCACAATTATTAGGGGCTCTTGGACACATTGATTTTCAAACATGATCGAAGCAATTTGGTTCTTTTTTTTTACCTTAGAAGACAACTGAAAAAAGAGAGAATGAACCGCACACCACATGCAGCGTTGCCAAAATGTTCCTCTATCATGAATGTTTGTTGGTTGGCCTTACCCTCACGGCTGGGGTCCCTTCCCTTGTGTTTGATTCCTTTCCATTTTTATTTTGATCCTCCAGCACAAGACAGATCAACGGAAGCTTTACGTGGCTGTACACTTTGTTGCGGTGAGGAAAAGGCAAATCTCACGAAGCGCGGTTGCCGCAGCTGTACTTGTTACCTCGCCAAATGCTTATAAAACGGCCATTCATAGAGGAAATGGTAACCTGTGGGCCGGGGAGCAGTCACTTCCTGGCTACTTTGCTCCTGGTGTGCAAGCTACCGACAAGTGTTGGCTTGTGGAGTTTGATCTTATAAATCAATAGGAGATGGTTTAATCTTATTTAACATTTCTAATTCAAAAAAGTCTTTAGTTTATAGGATAAGCACTGAATTCAAACCATCTTTTTGGCCCAGAATTTGACTTATTCGAGAAATTAAAACTTGGATAAACCATTTGGTCAAATTTTAGTCTCCGTTTATAGATTTATAAATTCAAATTGTGATCAAACATCCAATTTATTTTAAGACTGATTCTATAAACACAAACTCATTTTAAACTTATAATTAACCCCAGATAAACTCAAGTCGGCGGAAATGGGCTTAAAGCTAAAACCCTAATAAGTTAACTTATTAAAGAAATTTAAGCTTGATCAAAAACATCCTAAGTTTTAATATTTTTGAGAAAAAAATTATGAGTTTTACTAAGTAGCATATACCTATTTATTAGGACCTTACATAGTTGCATGTGCCATCTCCATAGTTGGATCCACTCCCTTCCACTCTTCCATTTGCCCTCTTAAAATTTACCTCCTCCACCTCTTAAACTTAAAGGTGGTGGTTGACTAGCAGAGGTGCAGCTAGGTAACGGTGGCGGTTGGCAAGGAGACAAAGGTGGCTGTGGGGAGGAGGGTAGGAAGGTGATAGCGGTGTCATTGGTTGCAATGGCTAGTGGGGAAATAGAGGTAAGCGGTGCTAGTGTAGGAGGGAAATATGAGAGCTAGTAGAAATAGAAGGTACAATAACACATGGGGAGGGGTAGGAACAGGGATGAAACAACCCGACATACCACGTACTTGGAAATGTGTTCAGTTTATGAACATTACCAGATGAAAGCGGAGTTTCCTCAAAGAATGTTTACATCAGAGTAACAAAATAAAAACATGAAAATAATTATACATGATTTTAATGTAAAAATACATAACTTACACATAGATAAATTTTTGCCAAACAAAACAACCACTTAACAATAGCTTGAGCCAACACAAGTTAAAGGTCTTTATTATCTGGTGCCAAAGTAGGGCGAATCGTAGTTGTGGATGTCCACCTTGAAATCTTCTAGATCAGCTTCTTTTGCGTTTGCTGATGCTACTTTGCCAGAGGAAAATTCTCAATCTACTCAGGGATTATACATAGTGCAAGAGTGAGTACCGAGATACCCTGCCAGCTAGGTAATGTAATTCCTAAGTTAGAGTGCAGCATGCAATACCTTAACTAGTCAAGGGAATAATAGAGTTATTAAGTAAGTATAGGTCTCCTTTTTACTCTGCAGAGGACTACTGTTTTATCCACAGAAACTCTTGATTGTATGTCAGCATTCTCAATATCACCCCACATTTCTTGGAATGCGTGGCACAATCAAGAGAATATGGTCTTTTCTAAATCCATACACTAAATAGTTCCACTCGGCAGGACAACACCAAGCCGTTGTTGTCAGACTTATCCGCTACACCACCAGTTGAGCTTAGAGCTCGGGGCTCGCCTTCAGGTCATGATTTGCATTCATGTGCCAGTATAAATATTTGTACGTCTCCATGTGGAGGTGTTTTAGTTTCTGGATGAGATACTTGACTAAATCTGTCCCATACTACGTCTGTGGTCAATACGAGTGATATGATACCGGATATAACTGGCAGTTGGTTACAATTCTTAGTTTTTGTGTGAAAATAAACAATACATTTCTTTCACAAGAAATATGAGGTATTCTTAAGCTCTAATAAGTTATTTTCCCAAAATTATCCGTGGTACCCTTTACTAGGGGCCGATTTCCATTTTCCGAAATGAACTCTATGATGCAGGGTGATATATTATCTAGATTGACAGCTAACTTGATATTAAAATAATATCACTCAAATAAGTTCGACATGATCGAGAAACAGGACTTGCCTAGGTCAACGATCTCAGGATTAGGGGTGTGCAAGTTATCCCACAATTCCTCGCTTTGGTCCGCTCCTGAGGGAAAAACAATCATGTTACAAGTTTTTAGAAGAACATCGATGGATATAATGCAAGGATGCATGAGGTGCACATTTATTGTTACCCGCCTCACTCACGGTCCAAGCGCTTAGCCCTAAAACTAGCCCCCAAAAGATACATTGAGTACTCGAAAAATACAAGAAGTTACCTTTTCCAGGTAAACCAAAATTTTGGTTAATATCTCTTAAAGTGCATAATTGAACTGCATAAAATTTCAAGGAAAATGGATTTTGGGAAGTCAAATTTGTATCAAACACTTGGTTACTATATTCCTAAATAAAACATTTAAATTGAGAATGTTAGTTTCCTAAAAATCAAATTAACTGACTAGCATAGTTAAATTCATCTATTTAGGTCGCTTATACATAAATATTTGTATATTTGAGAGTTAAATAATATTCCAAATTAGAATTTAGAAATGGTTAAAATGGCTTTGTAATTTTATTCTTAAAATGAAGTAAAATAATTTCAAACAAAAATTTACGAAACTTTTTTCTTTTTGAAGCCAAGTTATTTAAAAACACACAGACAACCTAAAATAAATAACAACTTTAAAACCTTTTTATTTACAGATGGAGCTAAAACCATCATAGAATTATTAAATTAATTTTCTATTGACTCAAACAGTAGCTGCTACTAACTATTTAAATCTTATAGGAATTAAGTAACTCAAACTAAAATAAACATAATAAAAAGAAAAAGAAAACTCTTGTTGGGTTTGAGCCGACCCAATTTCCTTTTCCCTTAGGTTGGGACGGCCCAAGCCCAATCCCCGCCTCCTTAAATCTCCCCCTCTCACGAGCTCACCCACATCATCTCTTGCACACAAGCACACCACACGCACATGCCCCTTTCTCTCCCACGGTCACCACTGTTTCGCTTGGCTACTCCGGCGCCAACCAAAGGCCTTCTCACCGATGGCGCCCCACACCGCATGCCCTTGCCAGAGGCTTTTGACCTCAGGTTTGTATCACACACACGCACGCACACAAACCTAACCCTAGGCCTGTCGCCGCGCCCCATGGCCTACTCACCAGTCGTCAACGCCTTACTGCTGGTGATTTGCCTCAGATCCACCTTGCTTCCACTCCTCTCACCTAATCCTCAACACAAACCCTAGATCTACGCAACTATCAAACCCTAGTTGTCTCCCGAAGCCTTGTCGCTGTTCACCCTTACCGGCAGGGAGAACCCCTCACGACGCTCGCGTCGCGGCCGAGCGTAGCCCGAGTCGTGCTACATTGCTTGCTTGCTCTCTATAGCCTACGGCCGTGCCTCACCACGCCCTTGCAGTGTGGCCGCACTGGTAGTACGTCGTGTGTATGGACACCATGCCGACCACCTAGGCAACGACGCAGAGCCTAGGTAAGTTTCTAACCCCCCTCTCTGGATGGCTGTGGTGCCCTGGGGTTGAAATATGTGTTGTGTTCTTGTGCACTGTGTTCATGTGTTGCATGCTTTGGAAAGATCATGTGGAAGCAATGATTTATGTGATCCCATGCCGGCTTGGGCTTGATTTGTGTAGCTAGGTTGGATTTAATGCTAAAACATGCTAATTTGATACTAAAATTGGATCTTCACCTTGCTGATCTTGCTCTGTTGATCATTCTTGCTCCTTTATTGCTCCTGTTGAGGTCCCTGTGAAATAAAGGTTGCAGAGAAGGGTATGAAAATTTGTTAGAACTTAGCCCTGATTCTTCTGCCTAGATAAACTTTCTACTACTTTACCTTGCTTTGGGCTATTATGGGGTTTAATCTGTGATTGTGTGTGTAAAAAATGACCAAGTGCTGTGATATCCTGCATGAAGCTATCCTCTAATGGCTGAGTTGGCCACGGTTATTGTTCCAGTGAACATGTGGCAGTGGATGGTGCTGCTGGGTGGTTTTTGGACCTTTTGCAATCTTAGAGAATTTCAAGGGGTTCTGTGCAAAAGTGCAGTCCTGATTTGCAAACTAGGACTTTCCAGGGACTTAATTGCAAAAATGCCATTTAACCAACCCCAGCTTAGTTTAGATATACTATATGCAGCAGGTTTGCTCTAATCTCTTCCCTTACTTTCTCTAACTCTAAAAAGAGACCTACAATTGATTCAAAAAGACCTGTTTTACTAAAATGCTGGATGACGACACGCAAAATATATAGGGGGGAGCAGTGGCATTAGCACAAACTGAGGGGTGCCTGCAATGACACTCTTGAACGGATATTGCACAATTTGATAGAAAGTTTTCAAAAATTCACAACCTAGCTTCAGGTTTTGTTTTTTCGTCAGCATCGTGATCCTTAGTCAATCACGTGACTCAAAACTGCCAACCAGTTTCGTGGTGCTCACAAGAAAGAAGAGGTAGAAAACATGGAGAGGGAGTAGGAACAGAGAGAAAGTATAGGAAGTTGATTAGATTTGATATAATTGTTGTATACAATGCAAGATTTTTTTTAAAAAGAAAACAACTGTCTACATACTTGTTACCTCGTAAAATTATTATGGCATGACCGACTCCATGACAAAGAGATTTCAACCACCTCATGAATATTACAACACAACACAGGGCCCAATTAACAGTGGATAGATGGTGGAATGCCCTAGCAAGTAGAAAATTTTAAATTTCTTGACAGCAGAAATAAGGTGTGGATTGGATGTCTAATCATGGAAGCACTTGAATAATTTGTCCTAATTCCAAACACAAGAGTTTTGGTGCATTAGAGAATAAGAAATCTCAGATCACAAATAGCTATCAAAACGGTGAGATTAACTTCAAGCCACGGTTGCCATAATTTTTTTGCGGTGAAGCAACATATAGATGCTAATCATTCATATATGTTTAGCTACTGCCAAGACCACCAATAAGGCACTCGCATGTTCTAGTATAGACTAGGGTTCACCACTTGTATGTTATAGATTATGGGTTTAAGTTTCAACTACAATTTTGTGTTATATATTTATTGTTGGTGGCCTTTGATACAAGGACCTCTTTACTTGTAATTCTTAAGCTATTAGTTATACACACATTCTACTTATCTCTGTTCTTCACTCACAATAAGAATATCTCATTGCACTGCATCATCCTTTTTCTATAGTCATTGTGTTATTCTCTCATAAACCTTTCAATCATACATATCTCCTCACAAATGTTTCTTTATTAAATTGACCACTTAAATTCCACTTCAACTTATTTATCTCAACATCAACATATTTTTCAGTTTTTCAAAGGTGTAGATAGTTATTTTTTCTTATCTTGCATACACCCATATGCATTATTAGATCAAAACTTCTTTCTTTAAATTTAACTCTCTAGAGTTCACTTAGCACTCATCTTAACTTCTTTGGCAATAACAACCCAACAATGGACAGATACAGGGCGGTGAGATGACGGTGGTGCCAATGACAGCGGGTGGTAGCTACGAGGGAGAAAATTGACAACGGAGGAGGTGGTTGGTCACGAAAGTGTAGTGAGGTGGTGTTGTTGCTGCTGGCCACGAGCGGTAGTGATTGGCATTGGAGGAGACGAGGAGATCGGGGAGAAAGGGAGACGAGTTACGTTGACACTATCCTTGGCATCAATAGCCGTGATTGGATGGTAGTGTTGGGCAAATGGCATCAGCATGGTCGCCGGTGGCCGCAGGGGCGACAGGCAGTGAGGTGGGGATTAACAACGGGAATAGGAGAGGGGAAGGGAAGAGGATAGGTAGGAGGAGAAGAGGGTTGAGTGGAAGGTGGAGAGTAATCTAGATTTAAACCAACAATATAGATGGTGTAGGTTTTTTAGGAAAAAATAGCAACTTGTAGTCTGGATAGTTCCATATTTTTTCAATTAAAATTCTTAACTATTTTTAAATTTTTATCTAAAACAATATCTTCAAATTTTGTTCTGCGACAATGAATTTTTGGGATACATGTAGCATCATGTGGGGATTTATGCTAGTTAGTAGCTAAAATTCTCCTACAATGATGAATTAGTGTTACTGATGAAACGTGATGAGATGAAAGTGTTTCTGATTCCTCGACACCTTATCAGTTTTCTGCACTGTTTTGGACACATCACTGACGAATTTATGCGTGAGACACTATCCGTCAAGCAGGCAGCCGCATCTCAAAACCTGCAAAATTCGGATGGTTTAGTTTAGGGGAGAGATGGATGACAATAAACTGACCTATCGAATGTTGGGACAAGAAATGTTTTAGGACCAAGATAATTCCAAGTAATTGTACGCCAATCATGTATTCTCCCTCACCTAAGAAGCCACATCCACTCCGCATCGTATTCTATTTCTCAAAATTGGATCTAATGTGTGTTGTATTTGATTTAAGATTGTAATCATAATTCATTAGAGTTGTGGTTGGATCTATATGACTTATAGATATGTGTTATTTGACTGATTGAGGTTTTATTGTAATTCTAATGTGATCCAATCAAACAAAAATAATAAATTCTTTACATGGGAAGGAAAATCTCCAAACCATAGCCTCCGTAATGCGGAGCTCCAATTCAGAGTCGTGACGGCCAGCAAAAATGATCGGTAGTATGGTGTCGCTACTCGCTACACAAGTTTCTGGTCGTTCTAGTCAAGAACAAAGTACAGTTTACTGATAGCTTTTTGGAAAGCCGTATGCCGATGCCTTCAGAGTATCTAATTCTCCATGGACACTGGCTCACTATATAGTTCTCGTGTACAACTTTGCTATTTCTGCACACTAATCTTTGGAAGAATCTTAGGAGCTCATCTTGTTTAGTGGTCTCTACTACTGTGCTGCACATTCTGGGAGACAAGCATGGTATGTTTAATTGTATATCACTTTTACCTTGCCAATTTGGATATCTGAATATCAAACTGTACACTTGTTTGTTTCAGCAGCATCAGAGGAATATGGTTGCCTCGAGCAAGGTGATCAGAGTAGGTCCGTGGGGAGGTACCGGAGGAAGTCCGTGGGACGACGGCGTCGGCTACAACGGCGTCCGCAGCATCACATTGACGTACGGGCAGTTCGTGGAATACGATAAGAACGGGAGGCCTTTTTTGGGTGAACAGCATGGGGGAATAGGTGCTCGGCAGGTAGAGGTATGCAATATTACAGCCAAACTGTTGTATAGAAGTACAAAGTAGACTAGCATATTTTAGCCCATCCGAGTTTGACCAGACTTGACCCGGCTCCAACCAAGATTAGCTGGGCCTGATCCTTTTCTATGTTCGGTTTGAGGCCCTAAAACCAAAAGCTCAATTCTAATTCAACCCAACCAAATTATTGAGCGTGACATTTGATTTAAAACACTGATTGCAATAATAGAGTCAAACTATTTTATATCACTATAAAATAGACTTAAGTATATTTTGGTCCACTTCAACTCAATCAGACTTGATCTAATCTAAATTTTTCTATGTCTAGTCCAAGACTTCCACAAAACTAAAAAGACCTGTCCGGTCCAAACCTATATAGAATTGTCAAAAAAAAATTGAGACTCATGAACTATTTGAACTCGACTCAAATTTAGATTCAATTCAAATTTGACTAAAACTCAAAACAAATCAAACTCAAACCCAACCTCAAACTTGAGACCTAAGCTCGATAAAGATCAAATACCCGCTAAGGAGTGGCCGACATAAAAAGCAGCCATACTCTCCCTTGCCCGTATTCCTCGATTTCTTAACACTAGTCACAAGATACCTTCCAGCTGCCATTCCTCACTGTGGCATCTCCAAGTTATGATTCTCATTTTTCTACTCCCAAGAACAAAAACTCGAAACTTGCGAACAATTCAAAATCAACTTGATTTTAGTTTGATCAAGTTTAACTATAAAAAGATAACAAGTTGAACCGAGTCTCTTCTCTAGTTTGGAAGACTTAATGAGTCAAGTGGAGCAAGTGCTAGCTTGTTTAGGTCTAACTCGTTTAGACTCATTAAAATTAAGTTTTTAATCATTTAACAATTACTTAATTATATCACAAATTAAACCATATAACTAGGCCGATTGAACCACCACAAGACTTGCCCACCACTCTATTAACTGCACCGTCCCCAGTGACAACCTCTCTTGTTCTTCCTCAACTTAGCTAAGGGGGAAACACCACTATCTGTCAAATTATTGTTTGCAGTTATCTTAATCCACTAGCTCATGAGTAGCTCAGACTCGACTCACTTAGGGGTGTAAACAGGATGCGGATATCCACGGATATCCGTTTACCGAATTCGATGAAATAGCAATTTGCTAAGAAAATTAGCATCCGGCAAATAATCCGAATTCGGATTCGGATATATTAGGTATTGTTATTCGGATTCGAATCCGGATTCGGTAAGATATATATATAAAAACAGATGCGAATATCCGAATCATCTGAATCAGAATTGGGCCACTGCCTTCACAGCTTCACCTCTGGGCTCAGGCCCAGTTTCCTGTTTCCCAACCTCACCACACCACCCACTCAACCCTAATTTTACTCCCGCGCCTCGCCTCCAGCCACCATGCCTCCACGGCTCCACTGCTTGGCTGCTCCTGCGCCTCCGCCTCCACCGCCCGGCGGCTCCTCCACCTCCACAGCTCCACCGTTCGGCGGCTGCTCCTGCGCCTCTGCCTCCACCGCCCGGCGGCGCCTCCACCTCCACGGCTCCACCGCTCGGTGGCGCCTCTACACCTCCACCGCTCAGCGTCGGCCACCGTTTGCAAAGCAAGTGCGAGATTCCTTGCCATCAGATTCATTCCGTCAAGATCAAAAAGACAATAGATAGGTCCTTCAACCAAGACTGAATAGCACAGGTTTTGAAGGAAAAGAAGAACATAGGCAGATGACAATTTTCTTCTATTCTCACACAAAGACAACCAAAATACTCTTTTTATGGGATCTGCCATTCACGTTCTTCAGCTCTTAAACAGTGGGTTCTTTGATCTGCCATTCATCCATCTATTCACTTAACCAATAAGTATGCAATGCCATCCCATTATCACCCCCTAAATATAGCATGAAAAGAACACAAAAACCGCCATCATAGCACCAACGTTAGATTTAGCTTCATCCTCACTTCACCAGCAAGCAAGTAGAGGTCCAATTCCTTTCACTGTTCCTCTGTTCTTCAATTTTGATTGAATTGTAATGAATTGTATCTGAATACTGGATGTATGAGATTATGAGATGGCAGTTCGTGTAATTGTTGACATGAGGATTTAAGAATGATACTTTGAACTAGCTAAATAGGTTTTAGAATGCATATCAACACATGGCTGCCATTCTGCCAAGCATTATCTGATTTATTTTAGCTGTAGTCATATGTAGTATTTTTTAAGCTTTTATGATCATGTGTCTCAGACACATCTGAGTTTGATAGTGTCGCATTTGAACAGGAGGTAAAATAAATTGAACCGAGTGTGATCCAAAAAGAAATTTGAGCACAATGTCGGCATCTGGAAGTGGTACTAAGAAGCATGCAATTGATGCAAGTGGTAATAATTCAGAGAAACAGAAACATGTATTTAAAGTTTAGTAACAACATT